>OY292398.1:9398792-9472559 GCA_958496205.1 Idaea biselata
AATCATAAAATTTGTTACACCACCTTTTGTAATGTGATTTCCCTGCAGCTTGGCCTAACAGTCGGGAAGCACATCTTATTCATCATTCATCATTGACCAGACCATAATTATTGCAAATAGATTTGGCAATGTTTTTAACAGCTGACCGCCTACCTAACACCAACCCTCATTGGGACCAAGCAATTTACCCGCCACCGCGCAGGGAGAACTAGTCTTCTTCAGGTTAGCTAGTCTTCTTCAGATCCTTTAGCCTTTTACGTCACCCACATGAAGAAAGGAGGTAGCAATAGTAGGGTTATACCACAGAATACATAAATTGTACAAGTAGTTATACGGCAACCTACTCATTCCTACAAACTTATTGATTTTAACTATCATAACTAGAAGCCTAACGTACTTACCTTTTCTTTTAGCGCACTGCATAATAAATAGATACTTTGTCAATTTGTGACGCAATTTTATTTCCATGAACTAGGTACCAATTTTAATTTATTATTGGGTTAAATAATAAATTCAAATTATTATAAGTTAATGGTGTTTAAAAAAAACAACAAACCGTGTTATACTATAATCATACGCAATTAATTTACTTATTAAATCTGTGATCGATAACGATCTAATAGATGTGCCTAATAGTACCGTATAATTAATAAAATTAGTTAATAAAATACTTAATACCTAAATACCTACCAATCTAAAAAAAATATAAATTTGAGTATTTAAATATTTGGGCTCTACTAATTTCGTTTCGTACTTTAGAGTTAATGATCAATTCTTAGCTAAGTCGTTAGCTTAGTTCCTGTCTGTTAGTCAATTGTTAGCAATAGTTTCGAAATAATTCAGAAAATATCAACATTAATTGGATTTAACAATACTTATAGTAGTTTATTTTACAGAACGGCACGAAGTATACTTCATCACTAGGCACGTCCGCGTGGATGCGCAGGTCCCATGGTTGGCCTGCGCGCCCAAGGCGCAAATTGTTCTTAGCAAATCTTGGTGCAGCACGTGTGAATGGTTATGCAGGGACAGCCGCATCCACAGCATCCTCCAATACTAATACTAATCCTAGGAATTTCTGGTCTATGATTTTATTGTAGGTAATAAAATTGATCGTTCAATTTTACACTTCAAACTGATAAAATACTTAGAAAATGTAGTAAATAATAGACTAGCGGTATGCGGAGTGCATAATCGTGGCCTAGTTAGATCACTGCTTATTCATTATTGTAATGTGCTTATTATTTAAATACTCCGCCCTATGAGATCATCGATAACTGACTGAGTTGTTATTTGGTTAAACTACCTAGACTACCTACCTACCTTACAAAGATTTGCGATGACTTATGATGACTAACACTATATAGAAATGCATAATTAAGAGGGTGGGTACTGTTACCATTTCCACACTAACATAATCTATCTATCTTCTAAAAAAAATAAAAAATATAAATATATATAAAAATGAAACCCGTTTTCCGTTGTCACGACATAGCATGAAAACGGCTTGACCGATTTGGCTGATTTTTTTTGTAGTTTTCTAATACTCTGTACAAGGTTCTTACGGAAAAAAATATTAAGAAAATCTCTCAGAAAATTTACGCTAAGGCGGTACGAGGTTCGCCGGGTCAGCTAGTACCAAAATAAATTACGAAAAATTTAGTTTTCTACCCTAATATTGGTATTATTTGGATTAAGATTTTACTTTTACAGGGCCTTTACATTAGTTTACATCTAATTTACATCTTATTTGTTTTATATTATTCCTAATAAAAAGTAATTTACGCTGTAAAAATGAACGAAATGTATTTCCGTTTTATTTCATTTCGAATGAATATTTTGGAAAACCTTGTGGTGCGGGCCCTGTAAAAGTAAAATCTTAATCTGAATAATACCAATATTAGGGTAGAAAACTAAATTTTTCATAATTTATTTTGGTATTATGTGTGTATGGAAATGGTAACATTACCCACCCTCTTAAGGCAAAGCACTGGTAGAAACTTGAAATAGATTATTAGAAAAACAACAAACTGGAATAGATAGATTTCGCTTAGTTCTGACCAGTAGACTCTCACCGCTATTAATAAACTCGTATTATAGTAGTACAAGCGTGTAATTTCTATGCCGTGTATAAGCATAGAATAGGGTTATCCCATCTCTTCCCGTGAGTGTCTGAAAAGGTGACTAAGGGATCTGGAGGAGACCAATAAACCTAAAGTTCTCCCCGCGCTGTAGCGGACAAACAGCTTGGTTCCTAAGAGGGTTGGTATCGCGCAGGCGGCCGGCTGTAAAAATATTGTCAAATCTATTTTGCAGAAGGTATGGTCAATGATTCAATGATGATTGATAACTTACTTACTGCGCCGACTCCAAATAAAATTGGCGTTTAGCAGACCCCAGGCTCCCGAGAGAGATGCAACAGGGAACATCGCTTGGATGAGAAAAGAAAATAGTACTACTTGCAGGAATATGTTTTGTTGCTCTCTATCAACTTTGAAAGTTCTTTTTAGAGTAAAAAGCGAAATACGATTAACCTAGTGCCACTTACTACACGTTTATTAATATGACTGTAGGAAGATGCTACAAGAGGGTAGGTATAATACTTAAAACATTCAGGAAAACTGATATCCATTACACATTGTGACTTGTTCACTCCAACGAGCAACAGTCTCGTAAAAAAGATAAATTTACGATATGTGAGTGCTCTTCATTTCCTGGACAAGTCGCTTTGTCGTTGCCCATTTTCCGGTATAAATCGTGTACATTACCATAGAATTGCAGTTTGTATTATCCTTTTAGTAGGGACCAAAGCAAGCGTGCTTTTCTTGCCTAACATAATTTTTAAGTTACCTGCCGTGTAGCCCCGCCATAGAACAGGGTTACCCCATTTCTTCACGTGGGTGTCGTAAAAGGCGACTAGGAAATCTGAGGGAGACTAGCAAACCTTAAGTTCTCCCCGCGCAGTGGCGGATAAACTGCTTGATCCCTAAGAAGGTTGGTGTCAGGCCGGCCGTAAAAAGATTGCCAAATCTAATTGCAGAAGGTATGGTCAATCATGACTTACCGACTGCGTCGCCCCAAATAAAGAAACAATTTGGGGTTAAGCGGACCCCGGGCTCCCGAGAGGGATGCAACCGGGAACATCGCTCGGATGAGAAGAAGATAATTTTTAAGTTACAACGATTTACAAATCTTATGAAAAATGTTATCCATCAACTTGGTTCCATCAAAAATCAAGTGTTTTTAAATTTTTTAGGGTTTTCTGAGTATGATTTACTCCTTACCTTAGCTACAAAAAGTTAAAATTACTTTTTTCAAGAAAAAACAATTATTTTCTTCCAATTTTTCGCATCGTATTATTCTTTAATTGCTGGTGTAATCTTTTCGATAACAATCGGTGGTAGTATCTGACAATCTAGGCTGTTAGTTCTGCAACAGAAACATGATGACAGGCGCACTCAATGCGCACACGCACCACGTCGATCGCCGAACTTTGTTCAAGCATTACAGACTATGTTGTCTATATTATACGTAATTATTGTAATATAAACTTTTAGTAAACCACTAACGATTAAATGCAAGCTGATCTTGTTTGTCGATGTTATCGATAACGAGTTTTTGGGCACGGTTTTATACTTAAATTATTCATATCTGCATGGAAATCGATATTGAGATACGACACGCACAGACACCACGTAGGTACTTGTATTATGAATATGGATTTATCGCAACTTAATTGAAAAACTAAATTTATCAGTCGCATAATATTTAAGCTTTACCTACTGATAAATCACGGAAAAGGCGCGTCGCCCTAGCGTCACGTAATCCTTTGACATAAACACACATTATTAACAAAAGCGTTCACGGCCTTACGGCAAAGCGCCTCCACTGCGACATATCAGTGCGCGTATGCCTGAACTTTAACTATCCTAACGTTGTCAAACTATAATTAAATACAAAAGAAAGCTTAAATGATAAAAAATAAATAACTGTTTTATACCTAACATCGATCACGAAATTCACCCTCTATTCGGAACATAGAGCATAACCAACATGATGTTTTCACTGCCAAAGTTTCCAAGTCATTAAGCCCCGCACACGGTGTCTGCATGAACCTTGGTTTGACATTTATATTCGCACTTTTTCTCCCACTCTGTTGATGTCGTACTTTTTATTGGAAAGCTGGTCGTGGGAATACAGTGCGTGGGTTAAAGATAGATTCATATTGTAATTTTCCACGAAGCAGTCAAAAATTATCATAGTCTGCCGCGTGGTCGTATACCGGTTCAATCGGTCGATCGTTTGACCTAGCGTTCATTTGACATGCTGCAGACACGTCTCAGTCCAGTTATAATTTAAGGTTTGGAGCTTTCAACAGAATGAACGAGCTGGATCAGTGCTGTAGATAATATCTAAATATAGTGACATTGTCTGACTTGTCAAATAGATGTTGAATACCAACATCTCGGTGTCTGGTGGTGTACCTACAAGTTCGAGCGTCACGCGACTCACGCGCCGCGCCCCGAGCGCGACGATTATAATTTCGAGCTCCGATCAACATGAAAATGGACGTCCATAAATTTATTAGACATAGTGTCGGCCGACTCGCCTCGGGCTTGCATTATGTATGTCAA
Source organism: Idaea biselata (assembly GCA_958496205.1). Taxonomy (NCBI): domain Eukaryota; kingdom Metazoa; phylum Arthropoda; class Insecta; order Lepidoptera; family Geometridae; genus Idaea; species Idaea biselata. Next base: position 9,403,427 of record OY292398.1, read on the forward strand.
GAATTAAGCATTATCATACTGAGAATGTTTTACGCTGGCAAAGTTTATTGTTTTTGTTTAAAGCGGCTCTTTTATCATCAATTTTGAAAGTGATATTGCCAAGTGCGCGTAGAGTTTACATATTATAATGAACAGGCATATTTATTAACATGACTTTATTTTGTAATTATTGAGTTTTATGATATTAAAACAGTCACAAAACATCATTGACATTAGCAAAACATCATGAACAAGACTGAAACATTTTATAGGTGGTACTTACTACCTACGGTACTTTTATAAGCAAAGTGAGTTTCGAATGATCACATTTAGTTAATTCTCGTCACCATAGATAGATAATAATATGCGCAATTTGCAGATACGAGCTTTTGATCCTAAACTGAGATAGGTACAGCGCCTACGTTGTCGGCCGTGAGGGCAAGTTATAAAATGTAAATTTATTGCGCGATATTTTACATAAATTCAAATTGATGCTATATATCGCTGGCCTTACATTACATTACGTAATTATGTTGAACACAATTATTATAATTTTACTATAATCGTGCTCATAAGAACGTGCGAAAAACAATTTTTGATGTGGATATCATAAACTGATTTATGAGCATTGTAAGTAAAAAAGTTTTGTTAATTTATTATAGTCATGACCTCTGAATCACTATATTTAGTTTTTATAAAAGTATTTTTAAGTATTTGTGGAGAAAATAAAGATAGTAATTAAATTGAACACATCTGCATCGAGTTTAGCTCGGCTTTTAAAAAACACTTCACGAAGCTAATCAACGGTGATTCATCTAACGAAATCTAAAAATGTATAATTATATGTTGTGTTCTCAGTCTTACCTGAATTCGTGTTTTTAATTACAATCCTGTGATATTATTTGATTTATTATAGACACGCACGTGTTGGTGATATATTATGTACCTACCTACTCAGGGATATCTTAAAGCCGATGCTAGTTTAGGACAGACAGACAGAAACTTTGATTTTATTTTAAAGGGTTTTCCACACCTGGAAAATCTAGTTTCTAAAATCATACTTTCTTAAATTCTGCACCCCGCAAGATTTGAACCTGCGATCTTTACAAATTCATTGCAATTTGTCTGTCAAGTTTTTTTTAAGTTATTACAACACCTACTTCTTAAACTTATTAAAATTTAGTTACACGAACTGAAAACGAAATAAATGTTACAATATTTACTTAAATCGCGATATTTACCATGTTTTACTTATTATTTCACGAAGCTCTATCTACATATTTCAAAATGTGTCGATTAATTGAGCTCCGAGATAACTTGATACTAATGATAGGTACTTAATAAAAACATAGTAAACATCACGTTTTAAACAATTTTAGAACAAAGTGAAATTACTTTCTAGTTTAAAATCAAACATACGAGTAAAAGTTCATTTTCCAAACAATAATTACAGAGTTTCAAATAGCAATGTAAATCCTGCGATATCATAGTTGTCGCTCGGTACGCGTGAAAGTGAACACCTTTCACATAACTAGCTTTAATTAAATGCACAGTCTGTAATTATGTCCTTTGGCCTATTTGTTCAGTTGAATTATTATCTATGATTACAGGCCGTACCGTATTTAAAATTCAAATTCTCCATTGTGGTATATGATCAAAATTATTCCTTGACTTGGAAAAGCGGAAACTAAATTGTGGATCTTTGAATTTTTAATCAAATAACACCTGAAATAAGCTTCACTAAGACATGAATCGTGTCTAATAGGTCGATAATTAAAAGGGACTATTATGAGAAAATTGCCTTTCGTGTCGTTCGGTTCTGATGCCTTCCCTTTCGCTATGTAATATTAAGTAAGCAATACGTTCGCTGCCCCTTTTAACAAGTTGCTCTTTAAACGAGGTTCATAAATTATTGTACCTACATGATATTGTAATTTTCATACAGATGTTTACTCGTAAGTAGGTGCTTTTAACAAGTTTTGATCGTCCTCCGCGAACTATTTAGTGCACAAATTGACTAATTTCACAATAGAAATTAATAACCATAATACAAGCTTAGTAGCTTACCATGGGGCTAGATGGTGCTGTTTGACGTCCACAAGTTTTTTTTATTTTATTTTTATTTAAAATATATTGTATTTAGTTAGGTAGTAGTTAGTTTTTTTTTTCTAGAAGGTATAAATACCTAACAAAATCTATTTTACGACTTATTTTGTGACAAAATATCCTCCATCGGATGTACCTAACTTTTTTATCCGAAGTCAGTTCAATTTGCCAACAAGTAAATTGAAGAATTCGCGGCGTGTTTCCGACGCAGATAAATTCAATCCACTCGTCTTGACGACGCGAAGGTCTTTGCTCTTGACTTAATGTGACTTTTATTGCATTCCACTTCTATCTACATTGTGTCTCCCCTCCTTTTCAGTATTCGGATTCTTACAGCTTTACGACACTTTAATATTTGTGAGAACGTTACAAAGTCGCTTTATATTTTTAACTGGAAAACCCTTTTAATAAAATAACACATGGATACAAAACAAACAATGGGTACAAAATTCCCCATGTTTCAAAAGACAAATCAGCCATATGCTGTGACAAGCGTAATGGGGGCGAGCGGGAAATGACCGCCACCATTCATCATAGCATACCACCACGCGGCTCCACACCGCAAACCGGCACGTTTTCATTTTCACCACACTTAAAACACACTCTTACACCCCCACCGATAAAGCCGTTATCGGCGGACGTTGCCTTTTTTCGGTAAACATGTGAAATGCATTTAAGGGGAGGTTGTGGTCTAACGATGAGCGAATAATATTCTTCTTCCGGCCTGCATTAGGTAATGACCTGTAATTGGTTTATTAAGGCTCCTCTCTTACTGTTCTTGGTGTGAAATGCATTACACGCTCGTCTAGTCACTTCCGGACAATTTCAACTAATGCATTCGCAACGACTTATTGACGATAAATTGGGATATTATCACAGTTATTTAAATTGAACTTAGTTCTAGATAAATCTTGAGATCTTTTTGAATTTTAAGGGACTTTTATAAGGATTTCATTCAGTACAATGATCATATTTCACTGTAAAGAAAGTAAATCCGATATTCGTTAGGGCGTTTGTAAATTGAAGCCCTAATGCGAATGGGAATTAATTTTCGCCGCAATTACCCGCTCTCGTTACTAATTGTGACATCAAAGAGCTCGACGATACGGCGACTCCCTGTCGCCAGACGTAGTCTCCTACGCTCAATTGTGTTGTTTTTAGTATATTGAAAAATTGAAATAGGGCTTTTGAACTTGTTTTTTTTTATTTGAGACCGTAGGTATATGAAAACGTTGAGCGTTGAAACAATGCTAAAAATAATAAACACCACGCGATTAAAACCGAAAAATGTCTTTAATTTCAACAGTACCTACCTTCATGCTGCAACAAATTCTTATTTCCAAGTTGCGCTGGACAAGTGAGCAATTTTAGTAGAGTTGAGAATAATCATACTAATGGATATGATTGCTGCAAATCACAAAACCTTCGAGGCAAATTCTAAAATATCCCAGGAGTTAGACTTAACACATTTCGATGGAAGTGCTTAGATAGTATGTATTTGAAATACATTACTAAAGACATTTTGCCTGTCATCATTCATGTATATTTAGTCGTATTGTGTCCATTAAAATGTTGGCTAGCGGCGACTACTCGACTCTGTAGCGGGTAACCGCAATATGGGGTCACCCGATAATGCCTGCGTAATTACCCCCCCATTACTGGCCGCCTCGTTGCATGCTCAAACACCGCACTTCTTGTTACCCGATCAAATGTCTCAGACGTGACTCCCGCTACTAATACAAGACACCCATTATCTAGATTCAATATAAATTATTCACAAGCGCGACCACAAGGCGCCTGTCTTATTCAACCTCAAGGGCAAAAGTGGCATTCACAACATAACTAACATAGTTTTTTTACAACGATCTGCGTATGCAACTGTCTGCACGATATCTGAAACTCGCCAAAAATCGATATTACTGAGTTGATTACGCTTGCTCAAGGTGTCAGCTTCGATATTAATGGGCTCGAATAAAGTCACATCAATAACCTCGTGCCACGACAAAATATTATGTGGGTGGTGTAATGATGTCGTCGTGGAAGTTCTTTAAAATGGTTATTTCATATCTTGCGTATTATGATGGTAAACTTTGATTACGGACTGCAAATCTCCACCATAAAGTGAAACGTCACAGTTGAGTGAAAAATGCGATTATAGCAGTTAAGGAACAACAAAGATTGTTTGGTCGAGGGCGGCCCGAGGTAAGACTGCGAGGGATCAATCGATCTCTCTCGTAAAGCTTTAACTACAATTTTGTAGTGGCAGCTCCTTCGGCAATTTGTGTCCGTCGCCTTCGCTTGCCGTTACTCGGTAAACGCTACTGGAATACTGTAAACTCTGTGGTGCATTTCCCAGTTTAAATTGATAGTAGTCCGAACCAGTGAGATACTACGCTACATGCTAATTATGGGCAATTTTAAAAATCGATCGCCAAGCTTTCACACATCTTGTGGCTTCCTGCGGTGCAAGAGATAAGTGCAAATATTGTTACATATAATTTATACAATAGAATCAAAATTGTATTGAGCAAACATAAAGCTTTGTAACATAAAGGTAGCGTCAAGAAGGCTCTTCCTAGCTACCATTTAATAAAGGTTTATGGATTATCTAAGCCTTCCATCTGATGAGTGGTTGTGCAACATCGGGCGCAGTTAGATCGAATTATCGGACGATCGATAGCGTCTAGATTGCATCTCAATTCCTTACCGAAGATATCGGATAGATTGCGGAGACCATGCGTCCAGCTTCCATGCGTCTTCCGGGAGTCTTTCTAATGAAATGCTGAAAGGTTTATTTGTGATCGTTATCGATTGGTTTGTAACTACGCATGTTCTATTTAAGACACGTCACGGGTGACAGATTAAGACGCGCGCTAATAATGGCAGGAGATTAGGTATGCATTCTGGTGGCGACGGCGTCGAGTGCACCGGTGACCGTCGGGACGCAGTAATTGATGACGTCGCGGCAAACCGGTGTCCGCCCATTTTCCGTCAATTTTCGTCACTTGACTGATGGTAGAGCGTCCCGCCCACTGTTCCCCGAGCCCCGCGCTCCGAAGACGTCCGCGTACGGCACGCGCCGCGCTAAATTTAAATGGGATGAACTTGTAACGGGCGGTCGCTGCCGCGGAATTTTAGCTTTACCAAACGTTAATCATACGTTTGTGACAGTTACACTCGAGACTTTAACGAATACAAAAAAGTTGACGTTTGACTTTTAGTCATGTGTTCCCGATTTGGTCACTCATAGTTATATTTGAACAGCGTATTTCCTCTTAGTTTATACTACCAATTTTCAGTGTATCTCTCCCTGTAGACTTTAGCTAGAGGAACGGTCCCTGAACTTCAGTAATATGCGAAAATTTAGAATAAGTTTGCACCTCTTGGATACACCTATTCTTCCCATAAGCCTGACGTTACGAAGTTAGGTATATGTAACTTTTTGACCAAAAAGCTTTGAATTTTAACATAAATAAGAATAGGTAAGTACCTATTCATATAATAATTACGAACATACAATTTCACCCTCGACCGGGAAAGTCAACGGAGACAAAGAACTAGCTAATTTCCTTTCAGCAACAATGGCCTGTGGGGACATAAATAAACTGGGACCACTTAATGAAGGAACACATAAACTGAAGAGAGGTAGCGATCCGAGAGACAGCCTCGTTGTCATGGCAACCCCCACCTCCGACCGACCACTTGGGGTCATTTAAGTACCCATGTATTTATCGTAGAGTAAATGTATCCGGGTCTACTAATATAGATGCTTAGTGTTTTGACCACTAAACAAACCAAACACTAAGCATTTATTTCTGTAGATTTCCGACAAAATAAATAATAATAATAAAATGCTTTTATTGACCAAAATACAGTTATTTTTTTACAATTTCTTGCTCTGTCTTCTCTTCTTCTTCGTGTCAAAGACTCAATTTTAGATGTATTTTGCCCAAAACTTGGCGACAGATACCTACAGCATTATCTGTAGCTGTGTTCAGGTCCTCCATCGAACAACTAGTGGGACACATGGAGCAGACCAGCAGGCCTGTCTTCTAAACTAAGGTGTCCTGTGTATCGAACGAACATGAACGTTTATAATTAAATACATGCCTAAATACTCAACAAGGAGTACAAAATGTGTTTAACATGAAGTAGCTAGAAATTTACATGAGTGTTGAAAGCTGATCAAGTTTAGTTTATAATTACCATGCAAATTAAGTTTTAATAAAGGTTTTGTTTATTCTAAGGGCAAGTACTATGGTAAGCTAAAACATACATTTCTGGTATGTTCCCTTCGTCCATTTTAAAAACCAAAGTGTTAGTATAACCGCGCGGGCGTCTAAAACAGTAACGCGACTCTTAATTAGTCGCCTTTTACGTTAATTTAGATAGATAGATAGATAGATTCACGCTTTATTTGCACAACAAACAATATACAAAACAACATACATATGTGACAAATACACAGAAAGCTTAAAACTAAAACGATGCTCAAATGGGCGGCCTTATCGCTAAAAGCGATTTCTTCCAGGCAACCTTTGGACGGAGAAGGTCAATGAGGTACAGCATGTGCAGTAGGCAAAGTGAAATTGAGTCAGATTAGCTTCAATATAAGTATTATTTAGGTAACAGATGAAAAAAGGTTTTCTCTTTTTGTATAGAAAAGTGGTTGTGCTTGGTAGTTGACTTAGTTAAAGTCGATGAGGCAATGTCTTTAAGTATTTACGCTCGCACCTACTTTTATATTGTTCTGGTTGTGAGCCTGTGAAAATGAATCAAATGATCAGTTTGATGAGAGGCGTCATGCGATGTTATTGTAGTGGTGTTAAATATTTTTTGTTGCTAATAACACACTTTGTACGAAACGTTTAAGTGACGAATAGACTTTTTAAACTCACACGATTTGTAGTTAGATAGATAGACAACTTTATTTGTACAACCTAAGACAAGAAATAAAATACAAATACTAAAAGTAAAGACTAAGCTTAATACGTCAGTTGCACAAATAGACGGCCTTATCGCTGAAAGCGATTTGTTCCAGGCAACCTTTGGATGGAACAGATCTGTTTTAGCTTGAGTGACAGGTTGTACGTATGAATTAAAAGTTGCTTGCGCTTGTGTAAATCATCTAAAAATTAGATGAAAATTATAGCCAATTATATTAGTTAACAACAAAGAGACGTTGCTTACACTTTACATCTTGTACGAGTAATCCCTCTTATTACAAAATGAAATCTAAGTTAAACTGTAATTTATTGTCAGATTACAACCACAGACATACTTATAGCTAGACCGCGCGAATTCATATCCTTCTTCTAAAATACGATGGCAGCAATATTCTGAGAATAGGAAGTAAATAGAAGCAATTGGGAAGCAATTAATGGCCACCATGAATTTCAATTATTTTCATTATCAAGGACACTACGCCTAGGTGACCTGCCGTCGAGACATCAGAATGAACGGTCACCTTAAAATGTTTTGTTACTCCGAGAATACGATGGAAGCAATATTCTGAGAATAGGAAGTAAATAGAAGCAATTGGGAAGCAATTCATGAGCATAAATTAAACGTAAAATACGCCGATAAAAAAATAGTGACTTTTCATTCTGACGGACACTCCTTTGCGTGTCAGAAAAACGTGAAAAACCCTGACAAAACGTCGCGGTAGTCAGCGCTAACTGGCAGTCCGCGTATAGTTGCCGGACGTCCGTAAAAACTAATAAAATGCCTCGTTGTGTGCCTCGTTGCGTGATTAGTAACTGCAAAATCCCAAAAAAATCGATCATCTAATTCTAAAGCCAGGAACATATTTTCCGTGGCTGTTACGTCACAGTAAGGTATTAAAAAGTCGCCACGCTCGGTTTCAATACACATCGAGGTACATGTGACGTCTACTATATGTATGTCTGTGGTTACAACCGTTTTTTTTTGCAGTTCTAAACCTAACAAATGTCAGCAGATAGAAAGATTTTGTAAGTTAAGTGTGGCAAGCTCTCAACGCTACTCAACCAATAATTACAAAGTAAAGTAACAATTGCACGTTGTCAATGAATAATTGAAGGTATCATACCGTCTTTACATAAGTTCATTATACAACGGTTAAGCGGTAATCAAGTATAAAATGGAGTTTTGATGTCGCGTGCAGATCGTGATTTATGTTCGCTTCTGACATCTGCGTCTGATTATTGTGAACATTGTCTGACTGAACATTATGGTTACTGAGAAACGGTTTTGTTTGTCGTTTTTTATTGTTAGAGCTTTGTGCCTTTGGAATAAGAGTTAGATTGGCACTGCTAGTAAGAACAAGCTCCACAAATTAAAGTGTTTAAATTGAAGTTTTAGATAAGGCCTACTAATATTTTTTTGTTCGTTTCTAATCTGTAAGCTTTTTTTTATAAGAACAGTGTTGGTCAAGTGGTAGATATCATATCCCGATTTTAGAAGCTAGGCGAAGAGGCTTGGGATGGCAAGCTGGAACGTGGGGACGATGACTAGGAGGGGTAGGGAAATTTCAGATACCAATTTTGAAAAGGAGATGAATAAATGAGGCGGGCCTACAAGAGACTTGTGCGGGTACAAATACAGAGTGGTAATATCACCGCGGTTGACGGCCGGTATATATCGCGGGGCGTGGCAATCGATACAAACGCGATACGAGTGATTTACCCAACAAATAAAACGCATCCACGAATCGAATGCGGTTATCGATAATTAATTTCGTTATACCCCACCCTATGTTAATTAACTCCGTGAGAACGAAGAGCTAGAAACGGCGAAGCGGTTAACTTTTACACTTTTATTTTAACTCACAGTACCTACCTACATAACTTTAATTAGTATTTTTGTTAATCAACTATCTATATTGCATATTACTTCATAAAATTCAAGCTAAATAAATCGAATCAATAACTTGAAATCACTGATAATAAGAAATGTCAAAACAGTTGCGGCCAAACGTTAGTCTAATAGACCCCATGGCATAAGTAACTGTATTGCAAATAAATAAAATAAAGTTAGATAAGACCGTGAAAATACTGAACACGTAGATATTTTCGCCTGTTTTTAAAAACCCGCTGATAGATAACTATAGGACGAAAATACCGAACACCTAACATTTCTAGCTATTTCCAACAATTACAAGAGAAAAGTGCCGAAGCAGCGTAGGGTCGCGTTCGTGCGACAAGCGGCGGCGGCGTCACGCTGCCTACACACGACGGAAACGCTTCGCTCATGCATTATTCAAAAGCGAAGGCAAATACAAATAAATAGGCACGAAATAAATACAAACAGGCTGAATGGAGCCACGGCGGTGGGCGGAGCACTGCGACATAAATATCGTCCGCGCTGTCATAAGACCGGTGGATTTCTGGTCGCGGCTATTTTGGATTCGAGAGTCGAGACGCCCTGTACTGGCGGGATTTGTTCGTTATTTCTATTGTTCGACTTGTAAATTCAATTAGATATTTCGGTTAGGTTTTTTGTTTGAATCGCGCGCTTTATATAAATGAACGTCTCATTTTTATTTATTCCAATTGCCAAATTAATACAGACGTCAATGTTTTTAACGTTATGTTGAGGTAAATCAAGCAACTTTTCTCCGCATCATTGAAACATTAAACATCACACGATTAAAATCCAACATTGCGAAAACAGAAGAAAAATCTATTTTGTTATGTTATTTCAATTTTATAAAGATGACCTTTTAATCGAGTCTCAAGTAGGTACCCCTAAGCCACCTTTTCCATTAGGGACTTTATTTGTTTGTTTATCATTTTATTACATACAACAATATTTTTTTTATAAAAGTAATATTAATTTGTTTTTTAAGCATCTTCCATCGAATGTGTGCGATCTCTGCTTCCACGAATTTACGTAAGCAAATTACTTAACGATGACATTGTAAAACCTTAATTTGCTTACCCTTACATATACCTAGAATACCAACATAAACCAAATTACGGAGAAATATTATAATCGCGAAATTTTGTTGGTACTTGAAAACAATTTACTAGTACCTTGTTACTTAAACAAATTGGTTTGGTCAATGTCAATGAAATTTTTAATGTAGAGAGCTCCGGATCGGGACCACGCGGATGAAACCATGTTCGTTTATATCGGCTTGTCCTTCTTTTATATTTAATTTGACATCTACAGACAACAAACAATTAAAATATCTACATATTAAAACGTAAGCGGCTATCAATTTTACACACAACCTCAAAAACGAGAAAACAAAATTTAAATAGCAGCTCATTATAATATAGATTACAACAATTTGCTAAAGAAACCTAATAGTTAAAAATAATCATTACGCGATGACTTTTTGTCCATCATAATGGAATCTAATTGGCAGGTAATTTGTGGAACATAAAATTTTAATTGAAACTCGAAGTTAATTTCGCCATGGGTCGAGGGTACGGAGAGCGGTTGTCCGCTGCTCGTAAATTGCGCGAATCGCCATAAATTGCACAAAATCACCAATTACAAGGATAATGTCGGGAGCGAGATACGGCGCAAGTGCGCGGGCGCCGATTCTGGATACCTACTTACCTTCCATAACAATTTTATGACGTGCCAAAGTAAACCCAAACCGCTGACGCCTTAAGTTCAAAGTGACGACACAGAAAAATAAGTGCATAATGATTATAGTTAGTTTCGATACAAAAACCGTATTAATCTGTTGATGTTCGGTCACGTGTCACGTAATTGCGGCTGTGATAGCTTAAATTATTTCGTGGCTCATCGAGATACCTATATTTAAACCTATGGGCTTATAATCTTACGCATAATAAAACCCCGTGAGACCACAATATACACAACTGACATGTTAAATTACAATTTTAATTTCATTTTTAGTTTCGAGATCGTAAATTGCCGCTTTAAACGGAATTTATTTAAGGAAAGATATGTGAAAGTGAATAATTTTAGCACACTATTTACAAGCATTCTTTTAGGACTTCAATTTTGGGTAGAGTTGTATTGTACCTATATGTGATATTAGGATTAATCACAGGTTATATTAACTAACGACCTATTCGACCTCACTCGTCTTAATCCTCGTTAAATACATAATGATGGCAATTTAGTTTTAAAATTTAGCACGAAAATCTCATCAGCTCCGGAATAATATTGTCCTTTAAAACACGAAGTCTTTTGGCAGGATCGTCCGAATAAAAGGCAGTGCTATTATGTTGGTAAAACAAAATTCCCCATAATGGCCTCATTATGTGGCGAAAATTGCTCGAGAGCTTTTTTGTGTTGTAATATAAATGTATTTGTAATAGCTTTTAGAGATATTGCGAAGAAGCGGGTCAGGAATCGGATCGGGCGTCTGATTACCGAAACTTAATTTATTTTTGATATAGAAAAAACCCGAAAGATTGTCCGCGGGCTGGCGTGGGAAACGACCCTGTCGCCGGCGGCCTCCATTACGTCATTATTTTCTATATTAAAATTTATATTAAATGGAAGATTAATAGTAAATCGATACAGTTAATAATGCGGTCGTGTACCTGTACGTAAGTTATCGGCTCATAAACATGTTTCTACTAAAATCGATAGCTGAAATTGATATCAATTTAGTAAATGATATTTGATTTGACAGGTTTGACCTAGTTATGAAGTTAAGGGTTAACTGTTGACCAGAAAAATGACCGGAATACATATTTTTTTACGTATTTTGTTGAGTCTAATCTAATTCATCAAAAAAACATAACACGTTTGTATGTTTGTTACTCCTTGATAGTTGATTTTGAAAGTCGGTTAAATTATTCATTCATTTTGTACAAATAATATTAAAAATCGATACATTTATCACTGGCAAAATCTCGATCTAATAAGCAAAAAACATGGCAAATATCACGTTTATTCCATGAAAACTCGTACAAGTGCGATTATTTTGGGTAATGAAATATACATTTTTTTTATTAATTTAAAAACGTACCTAGGTAATATAAATTTTATAAAAATATGGTACAAAAACAAAAAATACATTCTCACTCTATTACGACCTACTCATTTACCTAACCGCCGACTACTGAACGCCTAACCGCCGACTACTGAATGTAAAACTAAACCAATATATTGACACCAATAAATGAATATTACGACCGTAAACGATAATTGGTCCGAATAAACTTCGTGAATGTTAATGAAGCGCTTTTCGTTAGAGAGATGTGTCATAAAACGAGCCACTGGTTTGGGTGTCGCGGGCGCTCCGCGGGAGGCCGAGGGGACTCCTAATTGATTTGTGCCCCAGGCCACAATCAAAACAGATCGTATTTTATAAGACATATCCTCGGTGAGGGCGAGGGTGGTTCTGATGGTGCAGGGTTTGAGAGAGCGTGCTGAGTTCGGCTTCGATTCCGGAAATGGTTTTTTTTTGTTTAGCACGTACCTATTCTGTAAATAAAACTAAGTGATATTTCAGTTTTTGTTTTATTTTTTGTTTAAAACGGTAGGTACATCAAAGTGGTAATTTTGCAAGAGATAACAATCACTTTCTTAAAAATATTAAACTTTGCAAAAATTTCAAATAATGTTGTGCTATTTTTGAAAAAATACTAACAATGCTGAGGCATTTATGTTCTACAACTTCTGGAAATTCAAGGTATTTTCGAAAAGTTTAAAGTTTACGTGAAAATCAGCTGTTTTCTTAAAGTTTTGGGCCATTGGCTTAAGGTGTCCTTTTATTTTGTTTGGACCAATACAATCTGAACATTAATTGCCTTTACTCTTTTGTTCTTAGTGTTGTTTTTCTTTTGTGTTCCGTGTTTTTGCTATAAATAAATGTTTTCTATTCTTTTCTATTCCTTTTTTTTTCAATAACAGGTATTTTTCAGTGAAATAACTTCAAAATTTTCGAAATAAAAAACGAATTTCCAAAATTCGTAGAACAAAAGTTGTGTCACCTTGGCGTTCAGAACAATCACCTTTCGGCTAAAACCCCCTCCTCAGAAAACGCTGTATACAGTTACCTGAATATTTGGTAAGAATAGGCGATAGTCACAAAAAACATTTTGATATGTACTACCTATAAAATTTGTTCAATATGTAAACTGTAAGATAATAAATTTTGCCTGCTGAAACGGGAAAAGTTCTCGTATTTTCCAACAAAGTATTGCATGAAAACTCACTTTTTAAATATTAATTCAATAATACTTACTGGATTGCACTTAAGTATATTCTTTTTAAATTTTTATATAAATAATCTAATATAAAAATTATATTATTATTTAATCTCCTGAAGTGAAGCTACCTTGTTCAAAAGTTCACTAGTGTTGCAAATTCTAATGTGTTCAGTGATCAAACACAAGAAAATCAAATGATCATTTGATAAATAGTCCCGGGGGAGCCGGGGTGCTTTGTCGCACGTAATGCGGTCAGACCGGGATGCAGTCACCCTTCATGGGAAAACGGCGATGTTGCCACTTTATTAACATTTGCATTCATTTGTGGAACCGGGGAACTTCGGAGACTTGACTTTTCATTTTGGTGCCCATGTGTATTTTTTAATCTGGATGGCGTTCGCCCATAGCGGCGGACGTACACAGATATAAAACTATAAACATCTGTTACGAAAGTCAATAGAAATAAGTAGGCACCTAAGTAAGTATCTCTCTCTGTGTAGTCGGCCCCTCATGACTAAGGATCGTGGTCATGACATAGTGGTCCAGCCCTTGACGATCACTTTCTGTTCATTGCAACTCGAACAATTTTTTGGAAGTTGACGGCTGATGAGCCGTTAATTTGATCAGACCATCTGGTTGGGGAAGTAAGTACTTAAAATAGTCATTTTTGGTAGGTGTACTTAAATTATGTGCCGACACTAACGAAGACGGGTCGGATCACTGAGGTCTTTCTTCTCCTATATGAGGGTGCTATGTCGTAGAACTTATCGTCATTTACCATTCGGTGAGATAGTGGTCAAACGCTCAGCTATAGTGTATTAATAAGAGGTAGGTAGGTATGTTTTTATTTATACCAAAATATATAAAATGGAAAACGTTTCATTTTTATATATAAGATAAATCCAAACAAAAGAAACCTGTTCGATACTCAACTGACTCTGGATAAATTACAGCATGTCTCGAAATAAAAATAAAGAACTGTTTATTGTACATATAGATCAAGTAACACAGCACGTGTGCTGCGCCGGAATGCGCCTGAGTCGCCCACGCTAGCCGACATTGTATGCAAATCGCGGGTCGCAGGTCGCCATTCGTGCGGGCCTGGCTGCGCCCGCGCCGTTTTGTATTGTGTGCCCTTATTGGTCCACTTCCACCACTCATAGTTGTTTTTCCTTGTCGAACTAAAACAATCGATAATCAATTTATTTATTTGTATTTTTATAATATTGATAGGTATTTTATATCGGGTAGGTGAAGCATTATCTCATACCGTATTTAGATACTATATCTAAAATGTAGCTAGCACGCTTGTTGACACTGTTCTCTTTTTATCTAGGTACTTACCAGTGTTATTAAACTACCAAATAAAAATAAAAAGTACCTTAAAGTTTATAAATACAGCTCTGAGATTAATGTTTTCCAATTAAAACACGCAGTCAACTTAGTTTCAACTAGAGCGAGCTAGATTAAATTAGATCTAGATAACAAATCTAATTATTTCAAAACTGAACTGATGGCAGATATTGATAAATTTGTCTACAGAGATTTATGGAACTAAATTAACATACCACTTTGTGTGGAACGCTAAAATTTTTGTTTAGTTTTTCTTGTAAAAATTAACTGAAACATCGGTATTTACTGAACAAATTATTACAACGCCGAGGCGCACTAACAACGTTCATTTTTCAATATTTTTATAAATTATCTTCGACTTCGAAATCTCGGGATGAGACAATAAAACAAAAAACACATCCTTTATTTCGTAAAGATAAGCGCATAAGAGTTATTACAAGTTCATATACTAAAATTAATTATCTAAAAATTAAATTCACATTAAATAACAAAATAAAAAAAAAAATAAAAAAATAAAAATAAAAACTAAATACAACACCTAATAGACGCTAGTCGAACAACCCGCCCCGGATCGTCCCCGATGCAAAAGAGCCCATCACACTAGCGGCATTACCCCGCTGGATGGCTATGGCTAACCTTTGCATCAGGAACGAACCAGACCGCCCATCCAACCCTCTCTCCCTCAGACGCCGCCCTATCTCCCCAACCAATTTGACTGCCTCCGAACCCCAGCAACCAGCAGTTTCCACAGCAAAGGGGACAAAGATATAATTATCCTCCAACGGGGCATACTTGGAATGCTTGACCACCGCCGCTGATTCCGCCGCTGAGGCCGCCACACTAGCTGTACGCGGGAGATGACTAGGCGCGAAAGTGCTGACGCACGTGGCGTCCCAGATAAGGGCCCTACCCCTCGACCACGGCACCAACGTCAAACCGTCCGGCCTCTTTCCATCTAAACGGCTAAGACCCGGTGGCTCAAGCACGCACGGGACATTAGCCGATACAAGAGCCCTCCGGATTAGGTCGTTAAGTGCGTGGTGGCGAGGAAACCTCCCCGAACACCGGCGACAACTTAAGGCATGATGGCCATTGGCCTCCACCATTGAACCGCAGGTGCACACGTGAGGTTCACACACGCCGCAGCCCAAGCGAAGAGCGACAGCCACCCGCACCGAGTCGCCGTCAAGGAGGGTGCCCAAATGCGGGGACGGCAACGCCTGCAACCACGCACCCGCCTCCACCCCCACAACCCCCCGAAGCCTAGCCGAATCCACACCCGAAGCGTTCTCCAAAAGAGAATCACCCAACCGCTTGACCCCTACTTCATCCCACAAACGTTGAACACTAGGCACTCCTGGGGTCTCGGCATTGGGATTAATAGCCGACCAGGCAGTCAAAGCCTCCGACGCAAAAGGGATTGACACCCGATCACCATTGGGAGATAAAATGCAAGTGACCAGGTGAGAAACCCCATGCGCGGAAGCCAAGAAAGCCGGCAAGCCCACATCCTCCAGCCGCCGCACACCCAGGCCTCCATGCCGAATGGGTAAAGACGCTTGGATCCATTGACCCTCGTTCAACTCTACGTTGAGAATTGACTCCAGGGACGCCTTCAAAACCGCGTCAAAATCCGATACCTCAGCAGGAGACAACCATGTGGGACACGTTCTCAAAAGATACATGACCTTGGGAACAGCAAAACAGAGTCGCAACAAAACCAAAGCCACGTGAGCAGATAACCCAACCAGACGCTCCCGTGCGCCGATAAGGAGGTTCTTACGCTGCACAATGGCATCGGGCACTGCGGCAGGAAAGATAGGCGATCCCAATAATGAAAAAGAATCCACATCGAGCTCCCTGAGTCCAGGAAGGATCCCAGCAAAAAGGGGACAATATAAATTAAAATATGCGATTCTGAAAAAATACTATACGATAAACTGTTATGCCCCAATGTACCCAGTATTTAACGATTGGTAGAGAGAGGTCCAGTATATTACTTTGTACAGAATAAAAGCTCGCAGCGTTCATCATTTGAGGTTATTAGTAATACGCGTGGTGCAAAGAACATGAATGGCCTCACATTCTGTCGAGTCATGACGGCAATCCCATTGTGTCTCGAAATCACGAGAACACGACATCGACACGCCACACTGTCACGCTACAACTCTGATTGTGAATGAACTGAGGTCAGAGATCGACTTTAACACTTTTATATTGATGCTATGTCCTGTCCTATCATTCACAAATGACGAATGACATCCTACATCTTGTCCTGCCTATTATGACGACCTCTGTGGCGCTTCGTGCGAAAGCGCGACTGCAATGTAGAAGATTGCGGGTTCGATTCCCGCCGGGTGCAAGTATTTATGCTTAAAAAAATAAATATTTGTGTCTGGTCTGGGTGTACCTCTATGTATAATATGTATGTATTTACAAAAGAAAAATAAATATAAGTATTATATCCGTTGTCTAGTCACCGTAACACAAGCTTAGTCGCTTACCACGGGGCTAGATGGCGCTGTGTGTTGTTTAGAGATTTATTTATTTATTATTCAACCACTCATTATCCTACCCTCTGTTGTTAACGTAAGTAATAAAATATCTATAATTATCACATATTCTCAACAATATCAGATCAGTCGATTCTAAATTATTTAAATAGGAAACTCAATTACGAGTCACTGCTGCGATTCCAGACCGAGATAGAGCCCACATGTAATTAACTAAAAAGTTTTATTCTTGAGTCGACTGTAGGTGAAGTTTTCGTCATGTTAGGGACTAGTTTTGTAGAGGGCAGATATATTTAGGGGACATTTTGATCGTAATTATATACTTACGGCTTATTATAATGATAAATAACAATTTAATATGAATGGACTCTATGATAGTTAAAGAAGTTTTTTTTTGATTTGTAGGTTGAATAGAAACTGGAATTGTAGAAGGATACCGCAAAGTACGAGTCTACCTAATAACCTACCTAAATACCTACTAGTCTACTTTGATAATATAACGAATGAAAGTGACCACATGCGTCTGATAGTGGTAAGATAATCCTCAATAAGCGGAGATAGAACAATATACCAGCGGACGCCGCGGTCAGAACGCGTCCAGAAATTTACTGTCCATAATTACAGGGTTGCCTCAGTTAATTGCAGGCAGCGGCTCGTCCCGCCGAACGACGCAGCTCGCTTTTTTGACTAAATAAAAATTGACTAATATTCATAATAAATAATGAACTCTCCGTTCTCAGGACTGGAGGGATTACGGCGTTTAGATTGTAGACCGATTAATATTTCGAGGGTTAATCGAATGATCACAGCCGTCTGTCGAACTTATGAGTACATAATATGTAGGTACGTGTATGTATGTGCATTTATATAGGTACGATCACCATATTAACCGGAAGACATTAGTAATTGTTAAAATGAAATACCTACACTACAAGAAAAACTTTTGCTGTGTTGGCCCTATCTGTTGCCGTGGGTGTCGCAAAAGGGAACAAAGGAATCTGGGGAAATAAGCGAATCTAGAGTTATCTCTTCGCGGCGGAGGGAAAATTATTTAATCCCAAGGAGGGTTGGTGTCTGTAAAACATTGCCGAATCTATTTGCAGGTGTGGTCAATAAAGAGTCTACAACCTGATCTAGACCAGTAATTCCAATATTAATGAATAAAGAATCTGTTTTGCCAACCCCAAATAATTTAGGGTTTAAGCGAACCCCGGGCTCCCGAGAGGGATGCAACCGGAAACATCTCTCGTACTCGTCCGAGAAATGTTTCCGATTGCACTAGTGAGATGTGATGTAGCACTCCCATTAAAAAGTTACTCGAAAAGTTCCTTAAGAGCTCACTAGTGACTTAAGTATACTCACACAAAGTATACACTAAACTTGTACCATGAGGGCGGGTTTTAACAATTACCAACACACTTACTTATTATAATTTACTCGATAAACGTGTAAATTTGGGCAACTAATACATTGCAAGAATGCGTTGTAGTAAAATATATCATAATTTAGAGAACAGAGCAAAAACTCGTTCACCTCGTTGCATGTTGTTCGATGTTGCTCCAGGCTCTCCTTATAATTGTAGGGTTTCGCCCAAAAGCCTCAATTATAAAATAATAGCAGATGTGGATCATAGTAATAACAATTATTATCACGCTCGCCCGCTATCATTATCGTTGAAATATGACCGGTGTTGGTTCGTATGCAAACTTCGGAATTTGCCGTTTGTTTGAGATCAAGGAGACTTTATTCATCACACTAGCATATCGCCTAGCGTTTCAACGGTATAAGTTACTATCCTGGAAATATTGGAATAAAAATTAGCTCGTGTTACTGCCAAGGATTTAAGGTACCTATCAATATTATAAGTTTTTTTTAAATAGGTTTATAAGATCCGGAGATTATCTCCAACAAACATAACATACCCAAACTTCAAACTTTTCCTCTTTGCCTATAATAAAATATAAATATGTCCTATCAATATTATAAGTTAAGGTACCTATCAATATTATAAGTTTTTTTTAAATAGGTTTATAAGATCCGGAGATTATCTCCAACAAACATAACATACCCAAACTTCAAACTTTTCCTCTTTGCCTATAATAAAATATAAATATGTCGAAAACGATAAGTTTATCGACTAGGTAAACAATTTACCTTTTTTACCATTTTGCCTTTGATCTAGGTGATAGATAATAATAATTCTGAAATTAATCCAGTTCTTTTACACCTAATAAGGGGTTTCCAACGCCATTCGCCACCCTGAAAAAAACAATTTTAAATTTAATGAAAACTATTGATCCAATTTAACGATTATTTTTCTACCAAGCTCTTATTAACTGATGTACCGATTGACGCGAAAATATACTATTTCATTTGAACTAGGTAGCGAATACGTACGCTATATTTAGTCGATGCGATGTAACATTGCACCGAATTTGAAGTGTAGGTAAAAACTCTCATACTGTGTGCACAAATACTGTGTGTATGTGTTGTAGCATCTACAAACACATTGCAACCCAAATGGCTGAGTAAGGTGATCTGTAATAAATAATCTGGCGGAGTACTTTAATTCTACGAACGAAAGAAAGAAAATCTGTCATCCGTCCTTCAAAATCGTCCGGAAATAACATTTTCGGACGCATGACAGATTTTCTTGACAGGAATTCTTCTGGAATTATCGTTCGTTTTATCGTTCGTAGAATTAAAGTAGATGCCCTGACTGTAACACCAAATTATATTACTCTTAATCACAATAAAGGAATTATGAATTATGTTTCGGAAATGGTAATACTTATTAACCAGAAGGAGGTCGTTTTAGACGTAATATGCAAAGCAAGCAAAATAATACTCAAATTAGATATAGGAAGGAGCAAGATACGATTTAGGTATTTATCTTATAATTACATATCAAGGTCTTTTTTTCTTTATGCCAATACAGATAACGTACATTTCCACCTCTACCAAATACTTTAATGTGTTGACGCATAAACAAAATTCGTCGGATTAAGACTTAAAGTTAGTAACAGCCGTGTAATTAAATGTAATTAATAGTAATTAACGTTCAAAAATGAGTGGCAAAATAGCACCTAAAAAGAGATATAATCTACGAAACGGCAAACGTTAGATGTAAACGTAGAACATTTTGCTATGCGGTTCGCTTACCGTATATAATTATACGTTAGATCACGGTATATTTGACCGTCTCGGTTCATAATAATGCAAACTTGTAATGTGCCGATTATTCAAATTCTCAAACAAGTTGACTGCCCCGCCTCTTTGCAGTCGCAATCTTAATAAAGACTTCCTAGGTTTACAAACGTATTTTATTTTTATGAAAGCTCGCACCGCACCGAGCCGGTCGCGAGCGCATGTAGCTTTAATTAAAGATAGAGTTTAATTAAAGTTAATCGCTGAACAGATGGATCTTCGGATGAGATTCGTGTCGACGATGAGCCAACACTATTGGAACTTGAAACCACTTAAGTCATTTTCAAATCATTTTATAATATTTTTTTAATATTCATTTACGATTTCAAAAACAAATTATGTTTACTACATGGTGGAAGCTGTTAAGGGCCCTATTCTGAAAAACTGAAAATCCATGTCGGGCGCATCGAAAATTGTTGATTATTTCATGACGGAATGTCGTAGAACTTTTTTTTGTGTACAGATTGAAGGCGACATTGTTTCCGATATTTTAGTGCAGTTTCCATACAAATATGTCTAAACGTATTGAAGCCTATCGACATTTTAGCCAAATCAGTCATTTTTTGTCTAAAATTTGGATAGGCTTTGCACCAATAGGAGGTTCTTGTCTTAAAACTACACCAAAATGTAGGAAACAATGTCACCTACAATCTGTGCACAAAAAAAAGTTCTACGACATTCCGTCATGAAATAATCAACAATTTTCGATGAGCCCGACAGGGATTTTCAGTTTCAAGGTCGTTGGCGTATATACTCCTCTTAAGATGCCAATACAAAATTTGAATTTATTATAAACTAGCTGTGCCCGCGACTTCGTCAGCGTTTTTCGGACTACCTACCCATCGCTGTGCTTGAACGGACGCGGGCCCTTTCTTGCGGAAAGGACCCCCGAGCCCGCTGACGCGGGATTACGGGTTAGAAGCCAGGCAAGCCCGGTTTCCCACCTCGTGCGCCTCTTAGCTTTCAGCTACTGAGTCCCCTCACAACGGCAAGGTGGACGACCATCTGGAGGGTAAAACGTAACGTCGTGTCCGGGACTCGTGACTCGAACGCGCAGCCGTCGAATCGGAAGCCATCACTCGGCTCGGTAGGCCACCGTTCCTTAAAAAGGGAATGCGCCGGTCTGTGATTCGAACGCGGAACCCTCGACTCGGAATCCATAGCTACCATTGTGCCACGTAAACTACATGCAATCTGCATCACCCAGTAAAACTGCCCGATTACAGATATATTTTTTTAATCCATTTTATTGCATTTTCAAGATTGTAACCGTACCTTTAATCACTGAGGAATTTTTGAGAAGGTGGTTTCAGGTGGTTCATCAATTTGTAGCTAGTTCTTTTTAAGCCGATTCTATTGATGGAAGTCCAAAAATTAGTAATTAACATCATTGTGGGATGCTATTCTGCTCATCATTCCGAAGGTTCTCATCAGATCTTCACCAACAATTTATGGGACCAACTCGGGACTCTCACTTTCCAAATTAAAAAAGAATGATCGAAATCGGACTTTATATGCCGGAGTACGGTTTGAACATATTCACATACAAACAATATGCGGGTAGAATTGAGCAGATCTTCTTTTTTTTAAAGTCGGTTAAAAACAACCATTATAAAGAATTTCCGTATGTCCGAAGGATCCGGATATATGGAGAGACAAAGGTATACGGTATTTTAGGAATTTCCTGAAAAAAACTGAATATCCGGTTTTTTTTATTTTCGACCGGATATCCGGTTAATCATGTATTGATTCCACACAACATTCTTCTTCAATACAACAATTAAACTAACTAAGTAAAAGCAGAAAAATCACTTTATCCGGATAACCGGACAAAATATCCGGATAAAAAATAGCCTATATGTTAATCGAGGTCTAAAGCTATCTGCATACCAAATTTGGTTAAAATCGGATAAGCCGTTTCTGAGATTAGCGGGCACAAAGGCACACACAAACAGACAAACAGATAAACAGACAAACAGACAAACAGACAACCAGAAAAACAGAAAAATAGGTTCCACTGCGTTCATAGATACCCATACAATTTATATTTTTTTTATATCTTCCAAAAACAGACACCGCTGAGTTACGATTTTATTATATGTATAGATATAGATAGACTAGCAGCGCCTCGCGGTTTCATCCGCATAAGTCCCGATCCAGCGGAAGTATCGGGATTAAAAGTACCCTATGTGGTAATCTAGATCTTCAGCTACCGATAGCTAAAGATCTGGATTAACACGTCATAGGATACCAGCAGCGCAATCTCTTCAATAGTTATTGCGTTGTTGAAACACAAACAAATCGCATTTATAATATTGGTGTGGTAAAACATATCTATTCCATCCAAAGCTTGCTTAGAAGAAATCGTTTTCAGCGATAAGGCCGCCCATTTGTGCAACTTACATACTTACAACTCACTTTTGTCTTTACTCTTTGTATTTGTGTTTTGTTTTCTTGTCTTTTGTTGTACAAATAAAGTCGTCTATCTATCTATTTGGGAAGTGGGATTAACTAATTTTAATAATTGCATGGCTCAATTGGTTAAAATACTGCGCCCCGCAACCACAACCTCTGCCATCAGGTCAATAAAAATAATTTTGAAAGACATTTTTTTAATTCTAAACGACATGCAACCTTAAAAAACCCTTCGTAGCCACCACTAATGTATTATTCAACGTAACGATAAACTTAAGTCCATCAGTGTTCGATGGTTGTAAGATTGACCGAGTAGGTATTCGGTTCAGCACATTACTATTCATGACTCGTCGTGTCACGTATAAGTAGACTTGGATTCTAGGGGGACAGAGTTTTTCGACTGAATTACAAAGAACCGTGTAGAAGCGCGCCAGCGTCTGCTTGCAACTTATTAATATTATGTTAAGAGGATAGTCTCCATTCTCTTTCTCCATACAAACGTAGTTTAAATTTTCCTCCCTGGATAGACACATCAGAGCAAATATGTTTATGCCATAAAACTTATATCTGTCATGACTATGCATCTACCTTTTTATTTTTTTCATTTTTTTATTTTTCATCATTATTTTAATTAAAAAATAAAAAAAAATAAAAAGGTAGATGCATTGTCATGACAGATATAGGTAGGTTTTATGGCATAAACATATTTGCTCTACTGTCTTTATCCAGGGAGGAAAATGTAAACTACGTTTGTATGGAGAAAGAGAATGGAGACTATCCTCTTAAATGTCTGTAAATATCCATATACTTAACTGAAATGAAACTCCGTTTTCGGTTTCTATCGCGTGGTGTTTATTACTTTTAGCAATGCTCAACATTTCGAAATCTTTACGGTCTCTTCTCCAGGGTTGAGCATTGAAACAATCCTAAAAGTAATAAACACTACGCGATGAAAACCGAAAAATCGGTTTAATTTCAATCCAACATGGCGAAAACAGAAGAAAAATCTATTATATCCTATAACTTAATTATTATACGTTGCTTTATATGATTTCGTTAAATTCTTTTTTCCGTTTTCCGGTCAAAGGATACAGCGAGACGAAATTATCCTCTGACCGTTCGACGTTCCCAAAAACAATTTGGAAAGTCCACTAATAACTAAAACAATTCCAACTGAAACATGAAGAACTTAATCATTTCAAAGCCTTAGATAAGTTAAGCAAATTGAGTAGAACGCAAAATATGTTTTAAGTATTTTACGATCTTCACCTTAGATCTAATAGTCCTGTAAATCCTACTAATATTATAAACGTGAAAGTTTGTATGGATGTTTGGATGTTTGTTACTCTTTCACGCAAAAACTACTGAACCGATTGCGATGAAACTTGGAATATAGATAGCTGGACACCTAGAATAACACATAGGCTACTTTTTATCCCGTAATTCCCGCGGGATCGGGTCTTACGCGGGTGAAACCGCTGGGCGCAGCTAGTATAAAATAAAATAATTTACTTTTAAAATCTTAGCCTAGTAACAAGGCACAGCTGTATCTAGCTCGATCAAGAGTCGTGCTCTCCTTGTAGTCTAATGCACATCAACATCGGCAGCTTGCCCGATTAATCATCCTTTTCTCTACCGGATAATTCGGCGGTTGATTTACTCAAAAACAACATGTTATTACGGGATAAATCTCTATCTAGAAAAGCTAAGAAGGCCTAAGCGCGCCTCTGATTTATGAGCCCCTGGCCATCGCCAACTTGCGTTTGATTTGTGATTCTCTCCGAACATCGTTGTTCCATCTTTAGTTGAATTTTAATTAATGGCTTTAAAATTATACGTCTAAGTATGTAATCATACATTGTAGCGTCATTGATTATTGCTTTTAGAATGGCGGGATTTAAATTTATCACTGAGAGTTGGGTGAAATTAAGTAAAATAAAATAATTGTGGTTAGGTATTTTTTAAATGTTTCTCTGTGAAGATACATTAATCATATCAGGTTCGACGAGATTATATACTAATTAAGTCGATACATGTTATTATTTTTAAATTTAATGAAAACCTGTTTATGTCATTATAATTTTAACTATATTTATTGTAGTACCTTTGGAAATTTAGAAGAATCAAAACGTCTCGAATGGTAAAACAACTAAAAAAGTCCTAAATCTTTTTTGACTTGAATTTTTCAACACGATATTTTCCTACGTGTATTTTCAACAATTAGAGATACAACATTTTGGGAAGTTCAACATTTTGGCACTAAAGGAAAATAAATAAATAATTATATACCTAATTGCATAAGTTGATTAAAAAATGCGATGCAATAGCTTTACCGCGGCAGTCCCCGAGTGCCACACGTTTTTATTTTCTTGTAATTACATACATATGATATACCTACATTGAAAACACCCAGACCAGAAACAAAAAATATTTTTAAGCATAAATACCTACTTGCACCCGGCAGGAATCGAACCCGCAACCTTCTGCATTGCAGTCGGGCCTTCCCCCGACGCGCCACAGAGGTCGTCAAACAAGGGTAAAAATCACAATAGCTGCTCTTTGTTTTACGGTTGCACATATGCGTGTCCCACACATACACATTCTGTGCCCTTATCACCTACAAATACTTAAATAAGTTGGATGAGAATCTAATAGCACTTTTCATTACTATTTGCGGGGGCTACAGATATCAGATGTAGAGACCTGTAAAGTTCTAAAACTACGTTGTAACCTGTGAAGTTAATTCTCTATTCTGCAAGCCGTCACACGATGGTCAAAGGAAAACACGGGTTTTTCTTAGAGAATAGTACTGGTAATTTTAATTTCATTACTCTAGGATTTTAATTTCACGCAAAATTCATTTAACATTGGTAGACAAATTGAGATAAGAATAGCTAGACTGTGCGTAATCCAAGTTCGTCTTAGGTCCTACAGGGTCTGGCTCGCCGCGGCGTCGTATCGGCGTAGTAATGCAAAGATAATATCTTGATTTATTAGCATCGAAGCCTTCCTCGCTCTCCCCTCGCTTACTGCACCTCTGAACTCACCTGGGACCGATTGACCGCAATGCAGATGTCTTTTTGCTTTTTTAAACGCCGATGCAGAGAGTTTGCAATAAGTTTGATCACTATATTCTATCCTATAGTAACTTAAGTACATAAGTTGGTAGGTATGTATTTTGTAACGTGATACTACGACAGCTTTTTTAAGCTCTTTCACCTTTATAAAGTTTGCGGCGTGTCTGTGTGATTGTTTGTGTTATCGTAGTAGATGAGTCGATTTTAATTTTATTTATTTTTAATCTCGTAATCTCGACTGATATCCACTGATTGAGATCAAATCAAATCACTTTATTTTTCAGAGATATTCAAAATTCGAATATCATAAAAACATCGTATTCAATTGTTTAATGAAATTAATAACATTACCCACACACATAAACACATAACACACATAAAAAATGTCATATATAACAATTAGGTCGTAATTTACGATTTTTTAACGCATTAAAGAACGTTTATAACATAAGTATAAATAAAATAGAATATTTAATAAGATCTAAGTACTTTAAGAAACACTTAACGCTCAAGAAACTACAGTTTTCTAATTAGATGAGGATTAACAATGGCTATTACATGTTATAAGTAATAAGTAGATACCTACATGTTGTTTAGTGTAAATAAGTACCTACTCAATGATTAAACGTAAACAATATTATAGATCCCATTATATACAAAAAACTTTTCGTTTCGCCATCAATTTTTATGTGTTAGATCGTTGTTGATGATAATCTAAAATATTAAATTTGTTGATTGAATCGACTGTCATAAAGTGAATTGAATTTGGTACCTACCTATGCTTAATTTATCCTACACGACCGTACTGTTATAATGTGCTTGCTACAACAAAATATTAAATGTTCGTGTAATGTAGGTACTATAATTAATAATTCTATCGTTATTCGAATATCTGAAGAATTTGTAGGCGGACTGTGTTGCGAGAAATTAATGAAGTCTTCCGCGGAGTTTCGCGGTTTAATAGCTCCAATTAATTTTATCTCAACAACGGAGCGACGTTATACGTTTGTATAAGCTTAGAGATAATTTTATACACGCTAGAATTGATTAGTGATCAGTCTGTTTTAATATTAATACAGCATTGTAGGCGTTTCTGTTTTAATCCAATGTTCTATCACGAAGTATGTTTTTTAATCGAAGTTTATCACGTTCGAGCGAAATAAAATATCTTTACATGAAGTCTTATCCCCTTACTTATAAACGATGACTAAGTTTATGTAACGTTTGTTCCTGTCTTTTAACTTTGAAACATCATGTCACAGTTAAAGAGAAACGTAACATAAACTTAGTCATCGTTTATAAGTAAGGGGGTTAGTAGTTTTAAGTGGATTAAATTTCGAGATTTATGACAATGCTAGTTTTACATTATAAGTACTGAGCTTTACGTAGCTGTGTTGATACGTAGGTACTAATACAGAAACGCTACTTAAATTTGAGTTGTAGTACTTAAACAGGCTGCAGCACTCAAAACTATGTTAAATATTACAATGTTAAACAATTTTTCGATGATAAAAACTTCCTGACATAACCTTTTATTATTAATTTGCTATTGACATTTTTAACTTTTATTATTCTTATTTTGTACTAATAAAATTTGACTAACTTCAATTCCCAAACTATTCATTTAATGCTATTAATTTATAATTTTCATGTATTTAATTAATTAACCTAGGGACTAAATTTTATGTTTGTATACCAAATTAAGGTGAGGTCTAGCGTACTTATTATTATGTTAAGAACTAAATATTGTAATAAATAAATAAATAAATAAATAAATAAATAAATTCTGTGAACAACACACAGCGCCATCTAGCCCCGTGGTAAGCGACTAAGCTTGTGTTACGGTGACTAGACAACGGATATAATACTTATATTTATTTTTCTTTTGTAAATACATACATAATATACATAGAAGGACACCCAGACCAGACACAAATATTTATTTTTTAAGCATAAATACTTGCACCCGGCGGGAATCGAACCCGCAACCTCCTGCATTGCAGTCGCGCTCTCGCACGACGCGCCACAGAGGTCGTCAATCCTGGACTTACAGACAATAAATGAATTGAATTGAATTGAAAACTTCTCATACCTACTAATTTTAAATTTAGAAGCTGCTCAATTATTTAAGTAGTCCTTAAACTGTTAGTGACATAAAATTTCGTAACACTGCGTGAAGTTTACAGTGTATTATTTCAATGCACTAATTTGTCATTATGTTTGAAAAAATCTTCCACTCCCTATAAGGTCAAATAAATAGTTTATTGATTTCCCAACCGATATAAAGTGGGACATTAATTAAATTGTCGATTAATTTTTCAATAAACAGGTGCAATTATATGTTATTGGTCGGTTATCTTTTCGTAATTGGAAAATATCTTGTACGTTGTACCTACTCTCGGCAATATAAAAGCTTCTCTCGTATATGGTAATCGGTACTTTGTCAGTGTCTCAATCGGTCGATCCAGTACCTAGTACATTTTATTTCAGAGAAAGAGATCGATGATTCACTCAATAGCTCTTATGGAAAGGTATAAATTTGAATTTGATTTATTTAAGCAATTTTAAAATTAGTATGTAACATTTAAGGAAAGTGAATATATACGATTGAAACAAACAATAAAACTGATCTAGGTGTAAGTCTTCCTTTTAAGTGTCCTAAAACTCGACGAAAGAGTTTTCAATAAAATTCACCGGTTTGGTCGTAAAGTTTGTGCAACTGAAGCGGTGTTCATCACAAAAACGCCAAGTAGAAGCTTCGACAAGCTCACAAAAGCTCGTAAAAGCACTCGACTATTATGTAGTTATTGTTACGGGGTGGAAACACCATTATTACACGGGTACACTGTTTTATTTTGTTGTTTGGCACATCGCAGCGCGTCGACGGTGTCATGAGCCGGGCTCGCGAGGCAGTGTGTCGGATGTATGCCGTAATGTATGCGCTTCGCGTGTTATACGAGATTGTATTATTTTCCATTTAGGTATAGGCAGTATAGGTACCAAGATAGGTTTCATATTTTTTTTATTAGTTTATTCAATTTGAAAATGTTGTCCGAACTCCGAGCGATCCTTTCGAAAGTGAACATTCAAGATTTCAATAAGTTAACAACACAATCTCCACTTCAAGTTTAATCCTATTATATTCGTAAACAGTGTAGTCAAAATGTATCCGTCAAGTGAAATGTCATCGACTCGGTATTGTGCGAGGACACTTGTGCTCAAACGTCGCTATAGAGTGCAACGGAAACATTCAAATGGCCGCCTTTATTCCGGGATTATGCAGAATTTTGCATAGGAAACTGTCGACGAGTGTACCAGATGAATCGGATCAATGGACAAGAGTCGTGAATGGGACTAAGCTCCGACAACAATACGGTGGTACGTGAAAGAAATTACACGTGTTTTGAATGAAAATTTGACAATGTTTTTGATAGTAATTCGAAGATTATCTACGGATGGACATTTGATATCAAATCCGCGTTTTTGTAGCGGAAATGATGTGCGAATTTTGAGCAACAATAAAAATAATCCGTGAGAAACGAGGATATACTTACCTATAGATATGAATATCGTTTTATATTACTGTCCATATTATTGAAGCAAATGGCAAAGTACCTTGTTGCTAATAGTCAAAAGTCATATATAAACGATTGACAACCGCTGAAACGAAGTGTTAAAATACCACCTACATCGGTGAAAGTCGATGATAAAAATAGAAAATTGCACAAATGGGCGGCCTTGCCGCTAAAAGCGATTTCTTCCAGGCAACCTTAGGATGGAGATAAACTGCTTAAATTGAAACGGTAGATATGGGCTAAGATGAAGATTATGGCCTATTTGTAAGTGGTTATAGTCAAAAACTCTGTTACCCAGTGACTAGTTTGCTTCAGTAACCGTTAGTTAAAGCTGGTAGTAAATGAGACAGGAAGTTGGTGTAAGATTGCAAACGGATATGTTCACCCCTTTGTACGACGTCGTACTACGTATTTCACAATGCGTCTCAGGTATTGTGCCATGACACGGTGCATATCACGGTTACAATTCAATTTTGAAATCACACTACGCGTCTCCTCCTTTTGTATCCTATTATTTAATTAAAAAAATACTGTATAATAAGATTTTATAATTTTTATCACTGACGAAATAACGGGGAATTCTTGGTTCGTCTGTCATACATAACTATTTGAATAAAATACATTTTTTTACCTGAATAAAAATAATAATAATTTGCTCGGATGATGACGATGATAACCATGGAATCTACAAGTAAAGCGGATTTTTTTTATTTAGTAGAAACGGACTATTTTTCATAATTTGTGCTAAAACATTACTTACATACGTACCTACTAGTGAAAAAAAAACAAAAAAAATGATAATTCTTATCAAATCTATAAACATCTATATATGCTAACAAATAAACCATTATAATAAAGAAATAGTAACAAAAAACTTAATAACAATTTAACCATTCGCTATTTCCAACAATAGTCGAAAGCGCCAAAACAATAATGAAAGGAGCTACTAGCAGGGTGACTGTAATTCGATACCTACCCTTCGAGACCTAGGTGTCTGGGCGGACGTTGGGCGGCGTTTGGGCGGATCCCGGCCAGATGCGCACGCGACGCATTGTGTTACTACATTACGTAGCAAATTGAGATCGTAACAATGGAAAAAATAGGTCAATATTTTTGTAACTGTTGGAAACCCATTGTTATGTATTTTAGATGTTATTCATTTATTTAAATAAAAAAAAATGCCATTATAAATTTAGTAAAAAGTATTTACATACCTACCTATCCACTATTGTTTATATTATGGATAAGCAAATTTATTCAAGGTTAATTTATAATAATTAACCAAGATGCAATGTTCCATGTCGTCCATCTAGCTAGATATTTACATGTTTTTTTTTAATAAATAACTAAGTAATTAGAAGATAAAAGACAACGGATTATCGCTATGAAGTTGCATGTACAGGAGTAGATATCATGAAAACTATTGTTTTATGAAATAAATCAAACTTCTTTAATACTGTAAGGTATGATAATAATTACTACGTCTTTCCAATATCCATACAAATACGATCGCGTATGAAACTGGAAGGGTAGTACATACGTACATTGTACAATAGAACAACAGTGAATGAAGTGCAAGCAAGTAACGCTGGTTCGAGATTATAATAATTAGCCCAGCACGCGTCGCGTCGCGCGTGCACTCCCCCTCCCTCTGTAATCACTATCATTTGCACATGTTATTCTTTATTTCACTTACTTACCAAATATGTGATCTTGCCACAACCGATACTGCAGATTTTCATGTAGGAATTATATACATTTATTAAATTAAAAACCAAGCTCATTATCGCACATTTTTTTAAATTGGGTAATTGGTAGGTAAGTATTTCTCTAAGACTTAATAAACCATGATTGCCCACCACATACTCTAAAGTTTTTGGTTAGGTATTTATTTTACCTATGATTGTTTTAACGTCTTTCATTTTAAAAGTAGGTACATACTCGTATTTTTATATTTTTAGTTTCATAATATAATACCTGGGTGCTGTAAATATTTTTTTATAATTTTATTCAATAAAAAAAAACTCCTAAAATCGAACATCTGCTACAGCATCACGTGACCGTTTGCGTGATATCAATAGTATAAGGAAACTGTATCCTGTCATACGATCCGTATCCGCCTCCGCATTGATTGCGACGGTAAAAAATGAACCAATTTCTCATAATAGTAACCCCAACGATTTCATACTCTTTATTACTCACCGGATACATTTATTACCATCTGGTAAGAGTATAAGAGAGTAACAGAACAGTTCCCTTTTTACGTTGTATTCGGCACCAGAGTTTTTATTGTACAATTGTAAAGCGTTATCAATGTCGATTTTGCGTGTGCTAGGTGAGGTTCCGCCCTAGGGCCGCCCTGCATCAGTCGCACCGCCCCGCACGTAAACAAACTCTGCCACCACGCGCCGCGCGCCGAAGACAGAGACGCAAACAGTGCGAGCGAGTTAGAACCACCAGCTCGCCGAACCTCGACCCTACAATTAGTAGGCAAGATTCGTTCGCCGCATCGATTCGTTACGAGATAATTGCTCCGAAGAATTTTCATGAAAATTTCTTCTCAGTTTGTTTTCCCGCGAGTGTTGTGACACCAGTGCTTTAGAGATAACTGTTCGTATTAGAATCGTATGGGATGAATTGCGCGTATTATCAACAACACGGGGAGGCGCACCCTGTTAATCATAATGTTAATAATCATTATTTTAATGAGGTAAGTGTTTTTTAATTTAATTTTAGCTACCATTACTTAATTGTTATTATTTTGTCGAGAATAAGTTTGGATTTTTTAGCAATAGGTAAATATTTTAACGAGAAATTCGTAGGAATCCCAATTATTCTAGGTAATCCATTTTTTTAAATAATAAACACCCCTTTGCGCAAACACACGGGCTACAATCGTTCATTCTATGAAATATTATTAAGTTATTATTACAATTTTCTGGGATATTATTAAATATTACAATTTTCTGGGATATCATTAAATGTATTTAATAAGTTATTATTACAATGTTTGTCCAGTTCTTCTTATGTCCAATGAATTATAATGAGTCTTGGCCGTGTGTGTAAGTTTTGTTCAGAGGATTTTAGAATAACACAGGATTTTCTTTTTTCCGATTCTTTTTTCTACCTAAATTTAATTAATAAAAAAAAAGTTATGTATCTATTGAATTTTGACCGCGATAAGGGGATTTCCTAGATATTATCATAGAATCAATTACTTAGTTAAGTCCTACTGAAGCTAGTTTTTTCTACTCAATAAAATTACATAACTTATATGTCATTTGATTACAGTAATAAACAACTTTACATTGTTTTAATTCTCAATAAAATAATTACAAATTTACATAAACAACAGATCCAAAACAATTATTAAAACCAACTCTAATCACCGGTTACAAATACAAAGAGTAATAAAACTCGTATCCGAAATCTTTCCGCGAAAAAATGTCTAATTAATCAAATTATTTCCAAATAAGCGAAATTATTTACGAAAAAAATAATGTTTGTTCCGACACTGAAATGGCTGCAAACAAAAGACATTTATAGAAATGAGGCAACAAAGGCACACCTCGGTCGAACAAAGGTAGAATGGGAATAAAAATATTTAATTGGTGTGATTACGTTGTGAATAAGCCGTACAAACACCTCCCGTCGTTCGTACCAACTTCAGTTTTTATGTGCGGCTTTCTTTTGTGAACCTGATATTTTAGTATCAGGTTAAAATCGTAAGCTTTGGACACTTTTGGGATAGGATAGTGTGAAGTTTGTATTCACTAACTACAAACTAGAAGCATACCTATTACTTCTATTAGGTATCTGGATTCGATATATGTCGAATCTAGATGATTTATACAGTAGCAAAAGACTTGAATCCGTGCTACTAATAGCGCTGTAGTACCCGGGTCATCAGTTAGCTAGAGTAGGCTTGCCCAGCACCTATACCACCCTCCCACCTTAGTCAGCCACGTCAGAGCTTAGCTCTGAACGTGGTTGACTAACTGGACGTGGTCAATACGTCTGGAGCTTACTAAGCCGTAGGTTTAACTCTCGATCTTTTCTTTCAATGTAAGAGCGATGGTATTAGCACTCATAACTATTATTTTCGTAAGGAAAAAGACTTTGGTGTTCGGTCGGCATTAAAAAGGGAGGAACCCTCTTTTAACCTTAGATTTCAACACACAGAAAATATTGATAAAAGAATCATCGCAATCGGACTTCATATTCCATACTAGCCTGAGTACGGAGTGAACACATTAATAACCGAACAGGTATACAGTATACAGGTGAATTGAGAACCTCCTTCTTTTTCCGAAATCGGTAAAAATTAATTAAAAAAAACACTTTCTATCTCTGGTATTTAATTTTTTGACGAAGCCAGGAGCTTATGATTATGAGCTGACGAACCTATATTCTGGGATTGGCATTTCATTGTATACAAAATTGCTATTATTTCTACGAGAGACTACAAAACGTACAACTAACATTAAAAAAATGCATAAACAAACCAAATAAGCAGTAGGTTATTTAAAAAGAGAATTGAATTAAATAAGTATTAAAATATAAAACAAACAATCTTGGCAATGCTATGAGGCAATGAGCAAATAAAAGAAAAATTTCCTATTGAAAGTAAATTCTAACTCAAGATCTGAAATCTAAAATGCCATAACATTTTATGAACGTAGTAAAGCTGTAAAATAAACATAGACAAGAATTATCTGTTTAAATTCCTGTCGGTAGATTAAAGCTTGCATTTAAAATGCTGTTGGCAATTTACTCGCCATTTCAGAAGCTATGAAAATATTTTTTATTACCAAGAAAAGTTAAATGAGTTTTTACCCGACTGCCCGTTAAGGGTTATCATCTAAACAATATTTCTAGAAGCTCATGCTTAGGAAATATTCTTAATGAAAAAAATATTTTTTTAGTATTCGCTTCTGGTGACCAAAGGGCTGGCGGCTACTTTGGCCAACGAATAGGTATTGCTATCCAAAGGGGCAATGCAGCCAGCCTTTTGGGTACCATACCTAGGGCTCATTTTTGGATTTTTAATTTTAATTATTTAATTTAATTTAGTGAATTAAGATGGTGTACTGTAGGTAATGCTTTTTTATTAGTCTTTTAAAGAAAGATAGCTAACTGAAAAAACGGTTTTTAAAAATCCGATCTCGGCAAGATACCTACTGACTTGTAGGTATAGCATTTGAATTACATTTTGAACAAGAATTAGTGTCCTAGATACCTACCTATAATATAAGGAGCTAGCTAGGTAGAAAATATTTTCGTGTATTTGTCTTGTCGCAATATTTTGTTGTTGTTTATAACATTTCTGTAAATAAAGCAGTGCTGTAACTGTTTATGAACAGTTGGCATTATGAAACAACCAGATACACACTATTCTACATTTATATCAGCAAAATCTGGTGGCAGACGTTAATTTTCATTTTGTTTAGAGTACGAAATTCTAGGCAGCGGGGGAGGACGGATCAAGGGGTGCATGCTGTTGGGTCTCGCAATTACCAGGGCCATAATTACAAGGCTGTCTGCCGCTTGGCGCCGAAACCAGCCCGCACCAAACGAATCTCCAGCCATAATTAAAAAAGCTCCAAATTAAATTCGCTCGTGTGTACCGGACCCGACTTCTGATATTAACTTTTTGCGCACTTTCTAATATATTTTTTATGCGACGCCTGAATAGAAATCGTCGAAACTTACCGACATTGTTGCAAAGTAATCTCAGTTGTTTATTTATTCCTTATTTTGTTCCAGGTTAGTATCGACCCTGTGTCCACGGATCACAAGGACATGAAGATTTTAGTAAGTATGTTTATTAAGTATATTTATATATTTTGAATATACCTATATCATCCTCAGCTGTTAGAATACCTATTATTATCCTCGAAACCCCGATCCATTAGTGATGCTGAAAGCTGCCTTCACTACCTTGTCGTTGACTGCTACTATTTTGATACGATCGGCGATCAAACTAAATATAGTCATCACGTCGATCTCTTTTAATGCAATTGTGGCACAACATGGATTGGATTAAGCCAGAGATTTATTACGTGTAATTCTTTAATGATCCTGCGATTGTGCTTTACGATTTTCCGCCACGATGTTGGGAAATTATATCGGAACGAATATCGAATGACGAAATCGAGGTAATTTATTATGATTCGACGTCCGTCGCTTAGTCGGACACCGAGGCGGGTATTGTGAGAGTTGAGAGGCGCGGATGATGGATTCGACACGGGTAGGTACGGGTTGCGCGTGCGCTGTAACACGTGACAACTACACCACCACGACGCGACGCCAACACAAAAACAATGTTGCAAAACCTATTGTTTATCATTTTATTTTACCCGATTGCCCAGGAGGGGTTATGTTTTTTGCGCGTATTTTGTTTTGTATGTTACCTACGTTTGAAAATTTCTTTTTTTGCTCGTATCTTCCAAACGGCTGGATGGATTTCAGATCGTTATATATGTCTTTCAAACCTAAAAACTAAAAAGACGCGGATATTGTATTTTTAAGAATCTAAAAAGACGTGGATATGCACCCAATTCTCTAAAACTGCATATAAACTAACAATTCAACTTTTTGGGAATTCAACATTTTAGGATTTTAACATTTTGGTACCTACCTACTAAACGGAAAAAATACGAAATGAAAATATTAACATCAACAACAACAAATAATTATCAGTCTATTGCAATATCTACGGTTTGTTTAAATATTGCTAGCAATTGAAAAGGCTATTGATGAAGAATGGTGTAAGTACTTACATACTAGCACAATGTGCATTGAGTGCCAGAGCGATGCCGCGGGCGCAGCATAGAGAACCGCGTGTGGCCGGATTGTATAACTCAGTTAGGTCATTTAGTGAATTGCATTATTTTGATTAAATTATAGTGCTTAGAGGAAAATATATTATATTGATAGTTTGCGGTTTTTCATTTGACGTAACCTCTCTCTTGCTTTGTGGCAAGTATTACCTATGTACTATGACTTTTTGATACACGACTAGCTGTGTCCCGCGGTTTCACCCGCCTAAGTCCCGATCCCGTGGGAATATCGAGATCAAAAGTAGCCTATAATACTCCTCGATAATGTAGCTTTCTATATTGGTGAAAGAAGTTTTGGAATCGGCACAGTAGTTTTTGAGTTTATTCATTGCAAACATACATACACACATACACACAAAAATAAAAATCTTTCCTTTTCATAATATTAGTGTAGATTAGTGTAGATAGGTGAGCGTTTAACCACTACTATCTCACCTGATGGTAAGCGATGATATGGTCCAAAAAGCAACACGTTTATTTAGAAGAAGGAAGACGGCAGAGAAACAAGAACCGACCGACTTTGTACGAGGAAAATCAAATTAAGGCCTCTCTCGGGGGAGAGTGGCCCAGTGTGTGGGGTTCCCCCTGGCCAAGATGGTGTATCAGGGGTATACCCACTAAACCCCTCGGTGCCCATTCACTCCGCAAGTGTCGGGGCAAAAGGAAAACACTTAAGCAGTGCTGTCGTTTGCCCCGACAGCGGTTGGCTGCGTCCGACAGAGAAGTTGGCCACGTACGACAGCGGGTGGCCGCGTCTGAATCCTCTTCAACTTCCTCACAATTTTTACTACCTTTGTAGAAGTAGGGTGATTGCTAGAGTAATTGACCCTCCAATAGTAACTGACCACTTGAGATTGAATTGATCGAAATAAGGTACTGAATGATCGCAAGCGAATGAAGAAAACAAAAAAATGTACCTTCAATTATCCTTTTTTCGTATTAGTTCATAATAATATTTTACCTAGATAGCGTATTTTTTTTGGGGAGCTCATTTCAAAAAAATTGTTAAAATGTGAGATTTGTTACAAAAAAAATATATAAGGGTTTTGAAAATCCGTAATTTTATCACCAAAATAAATGAATGTCAATCAATCTTTCGTTGACTATTTTCTGAATGATTTTTGAGAGTTTTAAACGATGTCTTATGAACATCGGCTTAGCCCTTTAGGAGTTTGTGCATGGTCAATAACTGAATCTTAGTATGTGTTTTCATGGTCAGTAACTGATTTTTTTGCCAAATTTGATTTAAACAATCTGATTTAATAATTAATAAAAAATCTATTGTAATATAATGTGTTTAGTTTTCCATTCCTTAGAAATATTATCCATCGCTTGGTAGACCATAGGGACCTACTGTATCTGTACCGAATCATTTTTTATAGAGTATAGAAAATATTCAAAAATAAAGGCTGGCATTTGACCTAGCCACCTTATCTGATGGGAATTTTGAAATGGTTTTTCGCATTACTATTTACATTTCCATTGTCTTCATAACTATTAGGTACATACTGCTTAGGAGCCTGTTCAAACCTAAGTTTAATTATCTGTGTTTATTAATAACAGTTTCAGCAATATCTTCAGTATTTTTTATTGCTTGTCTTACAACGAAAACAATTTACCTAACTACCCTCATAAAGTTAATGATGATTATTCTCAAGAAGAACCTCACCTACTATCTGCTACCTACAAGTATTGTTTGAGCGGTTAGATATTTACGGAATTCCGTTTCAAAATGGAATGCCGTTAATACAGCGCACATCAAAAAAAAAGTTAATGTTTGTTCGAATTTATTTTTTCGATGTAAATATTCCATTCGGAATATTCTGTGTTTTTTTTATTATATTTATTTATTCACAAAAGAAGTAACAAAAGAGAACTTATACATAAAGGTGCCCAAAAACTCTTTCGAGTTTTACCGTGCACCAGTGAGTCGTTTTCAGCTAAAACTATTTATCTACTAACTGTTTATGCATCTACATACAAACATCACCCAATTATAAAAGCATTGTTGAAACTGCATGTATGGCCAACCTTAGTCTATGTTCGGGTAAAATTGAACTGTCTGAGTAGGTGTCGGCAAAGTCCGGCGTCGGTCACTTCCGTTCATTTCCGCCGGTTATCGGAGGACTGTCGATGCTGTTTCAGACTATGGTCCAAATCGTACACGGAGGAACAAAAATAGACGAGTTAATAGCGTACACTGAAATGAAAACTATACAAGTATACGCTGGAATTGGTATACCATACAAAATAGGGTATAGAACCGGGAAATCCCGGGAATAAAAATCTGAGAACCGGAATTTTCGGGACTTTTGAGAAAAAATTATTTCGTGTGATGGAAAGCAAAAATAATGTTTTTTTTCCAATTTGTTTTTATATTTAAACCATATTTTAGTACTAATTGATTTACTTTATTTAAATGATTAGTCTGATTTTAACTAGATTTTATGCCAGATACTAGTAAATGATTAGAGACTACGCAATTATGTAATTTTAGAAATTGTTTTTGTCTAGCTAATGTTATTAGAGACATAATATTTGTAAAATTATAATTTGTGATTAAATTATTGGTTTATGACGTAAAAAACCGGCCAAGTACGAGTTGGACTCGCGCACAAAGGGTTCCGTACCATTATCACAATTGGGTTAGGAACTCTAAAATGAACACTGGACCAATCGAAATTCGTGAACGCAATGTTATTAATTTCTACTACTGGCGCGAGTATATTACTAGATGGCGCTAGTGGTAAAAATAAATCGCACTAATGTTGTTGTTGATATAGCGGCAACGGAGAAACATCATGTATAAAAACTTTAACTGTCTAGCTATCACGGTTCATGAGATACAGCCTGGTGACAGACAGACGGACAGTGGAGTCGTAGTAAAAGAGTCCCGTGTTTACCCTTGGGATACGGAAACCTATAAAATGTTATTTCTAAAAAATAAAGCTAAATATAGCATCGTACAGATGTTACAAAGCAAATCTTAAAGCATCTTACAGAGGCTTACACAAAATCCCGAAAGTACCGAAAATCCCGGGAAATCCCGGTTTTTTCTAAGGCTGGTACCGAAAATCCCGGTTCTCAAAAAAGTTCCCGGTTCTCGATACCCTAATACAAAACGATATAGATCTTAGTGCCGATTTGATTAGCGCCATGTTGCGCTATTGTCGCGCGTTTTCTATTGAAAGTGACGGTGGCCGTCCACGGAACTATTAGTTCCACGGACGGCCACCATCACTTTCAATGGAAAATGCGCGACAACAGCGCAACAAGGCGCAGATCAAATAGGCACAAAATTCAGTGCGCTGTGACCTGTCCAGCGACTTGCACCATGGAGGTCAGTGACGGAGGAACAGAAATAGACGAGTTAATGGCGTAACACAAACTGAAATAGCGGTAGGTGACTTTTAGTACCTACTGAATATTCCGCGTTCGTTGTTTGAAATGAGACCTCATTAGGTAGGTATGTCAATTTGAATGCTATATTATATGAATTTGCCTTGATGATAGGCAAACAATAGCAATATCTCCATTCTCTTTCTCCATACAAACGTAGTTTACATTTTCCTCCCTGGATAAAGACATTACAGCAAATATGTTTATGCCATAAAACCTATATCCTCTTAAAGTAAATAGAGAATAAGAACTTCTTCTTGGTAACTGGAAATATAATTAAACGGTTATTTTTAAGAATGAATTGAAATAAGCTTGGTGATGACAAAGTTAAAATGATACAGTTTGACAAAATATAATATTATGCTCTTACTGTTATATTGATATTAATTTAAAGAGCAGTCGTAAAGCAGGAAGAATTACTCTGTCTCTGTCGTTACAGCAAATGTAGGTAGGTAGTACATAAATAGAGAATAGGTAATTCTTCCGGATCCGTATTCGCACTTTATTCAAACTTTTGATTAAATTGTATTATTATGTCTTACGCACCTGTACCTAAACATTAGAACATCCCTAGAGAAATGGAACCGTCTTGACATGCGAATATCTATAAAAATATTGCCATGTCGCTTATAAAAATTTTCAATGATTCGATTTCATTTGCGCGCCGCCCTCGCACGCTGTAATTTCACATCTCAGCATGAGTTTCGTGTCCAAATTAAAATGTTTATTGCATTATACCGCGTTCGCACGGTCGCCCATAAGCGGCTCTGAGTATTTTTATTTCGTTATCCCGGACACGCCCAGTTCCCTCGCCCCTTCTCCCTTCTCCTTTTTCCTGTACCTTACGAACCCGATGGCTCCCCTGTCTGATGTCGCTTTAATGCATCACGACTGTCATTTCCGGACCATCTTGCTTACGACCTTAGACCTTGACACTAGGAAATAGAGAGTATAATTCCGGCCAGTGTTTCTAAATATTTTATCCGTGTTATGCGTGTCATAAAACTATTAGCCGCTTAAGCTGTTCTTAAAGTGACGTTCTTTGATAATGTTTAGCGCTTGGCAGAGAAACACAGGGGTGCGGAAGGCCGCAATCATAGTTTTTTCGACTCTGTATATACTTTTATGGCGTTTTTTACGTCCCATCACGAATTATTAGAACCTGTTTTGTGGTTAATTTTGTATTTCATTATCTCCAGCACCTTTTTCGTCGATTTACCTGGTTCGAGGGATAATTTTGTTTGTGACCTAATTTTGTTTAATTTAATATTGTACGTTTTTAATTAAAATATTAGAGATTTATTTAGGTACCTACGGAACCTTAGTTTTAATAAAGTTGTTTATCTTTTTCATAAACTTACCTAAGCTGTCGTTAATATCAGACAGACAGACGGACAAGAAAGTGATTTTGTAGGATTATTTTTACCTTTTTAGGTATGAATGAAACCCTAAAACTGACGCGTAACTAAATTTAAATCTGACAAATCCATTACACAAACAATAGTCAAAAGTTGTCGTTCGATCCCGTCGGTAACTGAAAATTTACATTTTCATATCCGTTGGGTTATATATAGGTAGGTATAACCTACCTGTAATATCGGAATTAGCATGAAAATTTCATCAAGAAACCTACAAAATGTCTACAAACACGAAACTATTAGTAAGGTCGCCCACATGTTTACGGAATTCCGTACAATTTTAGGAATA
Source organism: Idaea biselata (assembly GCA_958496205.1). Classification (NCBI taxonomy): domain Eukaryota; kingdom Metazoa; phylum Arthropoda; class Insecta; order Lepidoptera; family Geometridae; genus Idaea; species Idaea biselata. Next base: position 9,444,729 of record OY292398.1, read on the forward strand.
GCACACCAAGATATTATTTAAAAAAAATCGCCCTTAAATATTTGAATGTGTAATTCGCGCTAGGTTCCGTCCCGGTGTCCGGAATTTTACACAGACAGACAATATACCTACAATAATTGTAGTAGTGGCCAATGGGCCACCGCTATGCATCAGTGGTGGACAACAGCACGGATTATTACAATTTGGTTTCCTCACTGCGCCTACCTTACTCCACGTTTATTAATAAGGCTAACTGTGTATACTATAACGTATTTTGGGACAATAATTAGATTAGCTCAGCCAAAGATCAATTTTATTGTTATGTTTAACAATGCTCTTTCTAAGAGGACAATCTCCATACTCTTTCTCCATACAAACGTAGTCGACTGTTTCCTCCCTGGATAAAGACATTAGAGCAAATATGTTTATGCCATAAAAAATATATATCTGTCATGCATGACTATGCTATTTTATTTTTATTTTTATACTATTCTAATTAGAAAATAAAAAAAAATCAAAAGGTAGAGGCATAGTCATGCATGACAGATATAGGTTTTATGGCATAAACATATTTGCTCTAATGTCTTTATCCAGGGAGGAAACAGCTGACTACGTTTGTATGGAGAAAGAGTATGGAGACGTCCTCTTCAGTTAATAATACATTTAGATATTTTGTGTTTCAATAATGAAAATAAAATCAGATTCAGCGATGATCAGAAAGCAATCAGATTTAATTACGATTTTAGGTAGGTAGCAAAAAAAATATCAACATATTTTCATTTCAGACTATACCTACCTATAATCTGACGGTTTTTTTCCTTGTAAAGTTTGATATTTTGTCTATAGAAAAATGTGTCAATTTAGTCTTTAATAAAAAAAACTAAGTAAAAATCTAATTTGTAACAGAAATCATATGCAAATCGGACCAGCCGAAATAAAATGGAGTCTCTGCGATAGTAGCGCGTGCCCCGGTCGGTCGCGATCAATACACCCGCCCCGCGACCTTGCAGGCGGGCCGGCGGGCCGCGTGGGCGGGCCGCGGTGAGAGGCCGGTATCCGAGGCCCCGCCTGACTCCCCGCGCCGCGCAGTCGGCCCGCAAGCCGTCAAACGTCAGTCATGTGCACCCGCCGCGCACCGCGTCCAAACACACTCCTTAAATAATATTAAACCTATTTATTGTTTTGTTTTTTTTCGATTCGAAATTTGAAATGTGCTAGTGTTATCGAGTGTCGACATGATCACCGATATGTACGCGCCTCTGCCGGGGCCGCCTTCTAATAAAACGATTGTAAGTTTGTTGTTTTGTTTGTTCGATTGGGATTCAATTTTGCTTTCGTAAATAGGTATAGGTACTAGTACTTAAATTAAGCGTGTACCTAATTGAATTGATAAAGTGCTTTTTTAAAGTTTTATTACATCCAATCGGTTGGGCGTATGTGTGGATTAGGGCATGAATCCCGGGATCCCGGGATATCGTAATCCCGGGATCTCGGACGCAAAAGTTCGATATTATAATCCCGGGATTGAGTGATCCGATATCGAGATTTGAGCAATTTACTATTTGGGTATAAATTAAGGTTTTTAGCTATATTTTTCCTCATGGAATGATTGAATAGAACTATTAAAATTAAACCCAAATTAGTCTACCCCTGAGGAAGAGATCTGTAAAGATTTAGAAGCGTAGGGAATTGGTGAAATGTTTAAAACAATAAAAGTAACGTGATTAATTGCAATTTTTAAGACAATTATTTTTTATACAAGCTCGCATGCAATTTTTTTCTGCTAAAAACATTTTAGTGGTACGCCTAGAATTTGGCCCGAAAGTTTAGACACTTTCGGGTTTAGGCTATTTGTCCGCCATATTTTCAATATGATGGGGTGGACGGCCCTCGGGGTAACTTATTTACGTAATGAAACCACTACAGTCTTAAATATTTTAGTTTTAACACATTTTTATTGTATTAAATTCGCTTTTTTTAACGATATCTAAAATCTCAGTATCAATCCCGGGATCCCGGGATTGAGCTCTTAATATCGATATCGTCCCGAGATTGAAAACCTTCCGATATTGCATGCCCTAGTGTGGATCCAACATATTGTCTTGATGGATCAATGATAATGATAAATTGATTAAATCACCCACTTATAGTAATAAATAATATCAACAGCTATTTAAGTGTAGCTTCAATCAGGTATCAGCTGTTGTGACAAAGTGTCACAAACTATAAGGAACCTATTAAACTGAATACAAATACCTAAATACCAACCTAATATCGGTTTCTCGTTTATTTTGACAATCCCTGTGGCGCGTTAGACGAATATTCGACTGCAATGTAGAGGTTATGGGTTCGATTCCTGCTGGGAACAAGTGTTTATGCTTAAAATATTATGATATTATGGATACCTACTATAACATATACAAGTATTATATCCGTAGTCTACTCACCATATTACCATGTGGCTAGATGGCGCTGTGTTATGTTCACAGAATTTATTTATTTGTAATTATTTTTAAATACGTTTAGCTAAATAATATGTTTGTTTACAAGCACAATCTCGTCCAAGTTGCTTGTAGGCGTCAATACAATACCTAACCTAAATAATAACATTTCAAGCTGATGTGTGTAGGTTCCTACGTTTATTTGTTCTAAGCATTATTAGCACTTCATACAAGTTCCTAAACCTCTGTCATACTAGAATATCTTTTTCATCTCTTTTTTTTTTCATTTAAAGGTAATAACAAAAAAACAGCTGTCATTTTGACAGACTGACAGGTTAAGGGAGTTTTGTCCAAAATTTATCAAATTTAAGGTATTTTTTGCTTACTTTTTTTTTCAAAATTAGGTGTTAATGTTGAACATAAGGGTTGATTCTTTTTTATTGAATAAAAATAAAATACCTAGCTTACCAATTTCAAAAAAATATTTAGATCTCGGTAATATAGTCACCCTCGTATCAGTTGCCGACGGAAAATCGATTCTCATTCGATCATTGCGTCTGATTGTTGATCAAAACTCGCATCGCATCAAAACTCTTCCGTTTTCTATTCGCATTGTTTCCTCGACCCATCCATCTTTCCTCTCTAAACGTTTGTCAAGAGAACAAATTCGGAAAATAATCGAGTATCCCATTCGTTTCCGAATTGACATTTATCGATTTTATTGAGCTTTGAATTGTGAACAATATGCTATTGTTCTATTCAGTTAGAGAGGCGATGATGGCTCATTTGATTTGTTGATTAGTTGGTACAACCGAAGTAGGTACAGTCCTGCTTCAAAAGTGGTTATCTACCGTAGAGTAGGTAGGTACTTAAATGTTAATTTTTTCGAAAATTTTTAAAACTAAACATTTTTTTTAAATGAAGTTTTTATTGAAATTTAAAAGTATAAAGTATCTAATAGGTATCTCAAAATGGAATTTACTGTGCATAAGTTACCTACTTAGAGTTCAGTCCAAATTTTCCGCAATTTATTACAATAAAAAAGTAATATGAGCATACAAGATAGTTATAAAAAACAAGCTAACAGTAAGTATTTTAGATTCTTCTTTTGTTTTCGCGATGTTGTATTGAAATTAAAGACATTTTTCGGTTTGAATCGCGTGGTTTTTATTACTTTTAGCATTGTTACAACGCTCAACGTTTCGAGACCTTTCCAGGTCTCTTCTTCAGAATAGACTAAGAAACGTTGAGCGTTGTAACAATGCTAAAAGTAATAAAAACCACGCGATTCAAACCGAAAAATGTCTTTATTTCAGTAAGTATTTTCTTATACTTTTTAACTACTAAATTACTACTTACTTTATACTTTTATAAAAACAAAATAGCATCCAAAAATTTTAAACGGCGCGTACCAACATAGATTGTTTAATAATTAAAACAATCTAAGTAAAAGGATTTATTTAAACTAGAGATCTAGTTTAAATAAATCCTTTTTTTTAATTTTGATAACTTTGCATTCAAAAACTTTCATCTCGACCGGAGTACCTACCTACTAATACGTTCCATTATGCGTGTCTAATAGATTTTTTTAGCGCAGCGCTGGCCCATTCACAGCGTCCCAGCGTGAAGCCAGTCAATGGCTATTGTCACTCTGTTGCGATCGGACAACTTTTATTTGTAATACCACTAAATGGCTGTTTTCGAGATTAACGCGATGTGCTTTGTCATCGCACTTGGCCGATACAGGAGGGCTTTGAAAAGATTTTGTTTGAGGATGGCAAGGTATCCCGATTTGCCATTTTGTTTTTTTAATTATTAAGATATTTTTTAGGTACGAGTCATTTATTATAACAGTTTAATTTTGGGAATGCTTGGGATAAAAGAGTCTATGAGGACTTCAAATTAAATTGCAACAGAGGCATGTCTAGGTAAAGTGAACTAGAATTCCTATCTAGTTGATGGCTATGTAGGTACTTTCGACAAGGTAGGTGTTTTATACATTACTAGCAGCGACCAGCAGTTTCACCCTCGGAAGTCCCGATCCCGTGGGAATTCAAAAATCCGTTCTTAGTGTAAGACAGACAAAGAACATACTCTCCAAATTTCATGTCGCTGGGACCAGCGGTTTGGGCTCAGCCATTAAGTCAGTCCATGAAGAACTTTGAATTTTATATGCACACATATTTTTTATTTTAAGGGGGTATTTTAAGCAATTTTTCAAAGATTCTACACATCTAAGATTATGTTGTTTATTATGAATTTTTCAACGTAACATATGTTGTAAAATAGCAAATTAAGCACTATGCCACCTTCTACACAAAAAATATCAAAACCCCATTGACAATATTTTGCACTAAAATGTCGGTAACTTTTTTTTTTTTTTTTTTTTTATTTCGGTCTGAGACCGATATGGCCAATTTGGAACAGCCAGGGTCAAGTTTTAGAATATTTCAAGTTTCTTCTTATTAAAGTTTTGGCGTCGTACATCTTGTACATCTTGCCAGTATCAAGTATTTTGCATGAAATTAGCCCGATCGGGCCTATAGTTTCAAGTTATGGTAAAGCGGTGGCAACTTTACTATAACCTTCAAGGACCTTCGGCGCGAACGACGGAAAGTCCATGTTTAACACTCAATTTTGTTTTCACTACACTTGTGCACATTCACGGAACTAAATTGAATAAGATTCCACCAAAATTACACAATTTAACCGAGTTTACAACATAGTTTAACGAAAATAACATTGGAGCACGACATGGTGTCTCCGCTTTCCCGCCGAAAGTCTTCGGTAACTTGATAAAAAATACATTAAACTCAATACGTCATACCTTCGTCGGTCGTCATTACAAAGCGTCCTCGAGATCTGTCACTTTTGATAGCTAAGTGTCATTGTGTTCCAGTTTACATAGCGGATTAGACGGCTAATATTGGAATTCACTTACAGTTAACGTGTTTGAGGATTTTGGAAATGGATTAGCTTTGAATAGGTTGAGACTTTTATTAAGAGGGTTCATTCCATTCTCTTTCTCCATACAAACGTAGTTTACGTTTTCCTCCCTGGATAAAAACATAAGAGCAAATATGTTTATGCCATAAAACCTATATCTGTCATGTCTTGTCAATGTACGAACCTTTTTTTTTCTAATTAAAATAATAATAAAAAATAAAAAAATAAAAAATGAAAAAAATAATTCGGAAGATGAATAGTCATGCATGCCAGATATAAGTTTTATGGCATAAACATATTTGCTCTAATGTCTTTATCCAGGGAGGAAAACGTAAACTACGTTTGTATGGAGAAAGAGAATGGAATAAACGCCCTTAATGTTGGGGGTTTTTATGTTGAGGATTTTGTTGGAAAAATCATAGGTTTGTAGTTGTAATGTAGCTAAGTTCGTAGGTAACGAATATCTATGATAAGGACATTTCAGAATTTTAACAATTTTTCTCCATAAATTCAATGTTAACGTAAAATAAAAAAATGTTGAATTACCAAATATTGAATTCCCAAATCGACACTAACTTAGTTTAATTCTTAGAAAAAAAAACTCACTCCGGGAGTGCCGACAGAAATAAAAACTTATCGGTAACGGTGTCGCGAGACCAAAGATTTTATCTCATCTAAAAATATGCGTACCGCGCTAAAAGAAGTTGTCACTGCAAAAATACCTACCTACTACTACATATTGCTTTATTACTGGAACAAAATCTTTCAAAAAGTCATCTCCAATGAAAATAACACGAAGAAGCTTTTTAAAACTATTAAAACATTTTAACTAATTAAAAATGAAACGCACAAATGTTCTCCAATTATCATACTTCTCGCATGATCTAATAATAATTCTAAAAAGTTGACATGTCGTATCGCAGTAGCGAGGCGCCTGCAATGTTTCGAACATCCCATAATTCTTTTTTATCTCTTCCAACCCGTTCATTGACAAAAGGTATTTAAATGAAGCTGTCCGGGTTGATATTTACTGCGTACGCGCAACTGTTAGACATTCTTAGCAACGCATATAGTTAATTATTACCAAACTAGCTGCGTCCCTCGGTGTCGCGATCTCAAGGTATTATCGGGATCAAAAATATTCTATATTACTCTTCATTACTTAAACTATCTATATGCGAATTTTCATCTAAATCGGTCGAGCCGTTTGACCGTGTATAGGAAACAAACAAAGAAACAAACTTTCGGATAAATAATAATTAATACGGGTCTAGATCGGATTTGTAGATTCAATTTGTAGATTCTAATAATAATGATGGACGCAAATTGTGAAAGTTTAAAAAGTGTGTTATAAATTGACTAGTTCCTTGTATCGTTCAAGGGTAATTCTATATACCGTTCGGAGCTCTCCATAACCTATGTCCTACTGCCTACTAATAAATGTGAAAAATTGTGAGTGTATGTTTGTTTGCTCCTTCACATAAACACTGCTAGACCGATTCCGATGAAACTTGTGATAGCGATAGCTGAAGACCTGGAATAACACATAGGGTAGTTTTTATCCGGATATTCCGGCGGTATCGGGTCTTACGTTGATGAAAACGCGGGGCGTTGCAGAATCCGAATATATGTCAGCTGCTGCTAAAGTTTTCTAGTCCCCGTGTTACATCTTAGACCTCGTCATCCTACCATCTGGTGAGATTGAGATATTTTGTCAAATGCTCGCTCATCATAATATTTATGTCGTTTTTAAAGCTGACGTTATTTACGTAGATGTCTATCAACGGCGTGTCTGCCGGCGACTAATTTAACGACGTTGCTTGTACTCTACCTACCTATAGTACCTTTTACTTGTCAGCGAGCGAGCATGCCTCGTTTTACACTCAAACAAGAAGCATAATGAACTGCGAATCTGTCACAGGACGAGTTATTTGCGATTTATATGCGTTGCGGCAGTAAATTGTTTTGTATTATCGTAATTTTGCGGTTAATCTTAGTCGAGGTTCAATTCGGTTGAAGCAGAATCAATTAGGTACCTACTGGTAACAACGTCATACCTAATTACAAATTACAAGAATAATTTGTGAAACAATTTGTTATTTTTCACTGGCAATTTTGTGCGTGTAACAGAGACAACCATAGCAACTTGATTTGGCTGCTTCAGGTGATCAAAAGCGTTCGTGAGGAAACCAACATGTCCTAGGACGCACCACGGTCCGAAGACATGGGATATTCAGTGTTTTCTATGTATCATATGTATGTATTTACAAAAAAAAAAGTATAATCCGTTGTCTAGTACCCATAGTACAAGCCTAGTGCTTAGTTTGGGGCTAGATTGCGCTGTGTGTAACGTCGCGCAATATTTATTTATTTATTTATTTATTATATTTCAATTTAAATAGAAGTTTTTGGTTCCTCTTTGACAAACCTTCTCAAAATATTAGATAGTATATGATCAGACGTAGGTATAAATAAATAAGTAAACTTAACAAGGAAAAACAAGCAAGAGGAGTAATTTAAAGTCATTTCAGTTTCGTCTAAATTTTACGATCTACTTATTTACATCAAACTCGTTTTCAGTTAAATTTAATGAGTTAAATTTCATATCAGCACCAGGAATGCCGAAAAGAAATCTACTAACTTCGTTATGTAAAAGAACATCAAACCTATCATTTCTTTCTTAGCGTAATAATAACACAATAAACCACATTTTGTTATTCTGTCGCCGCAGTTGCTAAACAGCGATTAGCCTAGCATTTAATAGCGCAATTACCGTTTCGGTCATCCAATCGTGGTCTCATAAAACTGCCATATTTGCCACACATAGCGATATCGTACAAAAACGTTCCGACCACAAGCCAACTGCAGTTTCCTGCCGCAACCACAAATGACCTTTTAATATAGCTGGTTACTTGTTACCGATGTTAATTTACCGAGTAACGGTATCATAATTGTTGACAGTAAATAATACTTAATCGTTGCGTTGTACGCAGAAAAGTTAACAAAGTTCTTTCTGATGTTTTCAAAAATATGTAAATTGTGTCCTTTTAATTTTGTCGGACATTTGAGTAAAGTATTCTATTCTGACCTGTGATTCTGATGGATCAATACAGTTACGCTTTTCGGAATTCCTTTTTTAAACAATGTAAAATATTATCGTTTTTAGGGTTCCGTACCTAAAGGTAAAAACGGGACCCTATTACTGAGACTTCGCTGTCTGTCTGTCTGTCTGCCCGTCCGTCCGTCCGTCCGTCCGTCCGTCTGTCCGTCTGTCACCAGGCTGTATCTCATGAACCGTAATAGCTAGAAGGTTGAAATTTTCACAGAAGATGTATTTCGGTTGCCGCTACAACAACAAATACTAAAAACAAAATAAAACAATTGTTTAAAAGGGGCTCCCATACAACAAACGTGTTTCAAAAATAACAAGGAGTTTAGTACAATGTGAGGTCGCTTCTGATTGGTCAGGACAAATCGAGTTGGTCATGGAATTCAAAATGGCTGCCCTATCTGTCAAATATACCAGTCTGCCTTACTTACCAAAGAGTTTCTTATAAGTTTCAGATTTTCTTTGTGCCCAGGTTTTTTTTCTTTTTTGAGTGATTCGGTCGTTTGATGGGAGTAAGATGATCGAAGATAAATATTTCATATTTTCCTATAAAATTTAAAAATTGGTTGTTGTAAACCATTTTAGGGTTCCGTATCCAATTGTGATAGTGGTACGGAACCCTTTGTGCGCGAGTGTCGCACTAGCCCCGTTTTTTTAAATTATCTTTCTCTATTCTTTGCATGCGGTGACATCAGTCTTTTAGTAGGTAGGTACCAAATGCTGGTGAAAATATGCTGGTTGTGCTTTTAGCAAAAAAACCTCTAGGGTAGAGTCGGGCCGGTATATTACTAACAGAATCTTCCTACGTAAAGTTGAACAACTTCAGATTTAAGAGTATTTCTAGGCTTTTTTGAACGTTTAGGACGTTGAAGCGAGCTATAATATATATGTCATGAATTTATAATTGTCATGTTATAAGTGTCATGAAATTATAATTATTAGACAGATGCTGCACCTTTCGCAATAAATTGAAATACGGACCATCATGTCACTAAGGTACTACCTATAGCTAAATGTCGTTAGAGAAGTCGTTAAAATATATATCAAATAGAGTTGACGACTAGGTAAATATTAGTATCTGTTCTGTAAGTGCCACATGGCATGCGGGTGAGACGTTGACTTAACGATGTGTAGGTAATAAACTCGTGAACACATTATTTACGTTCATGCATTTTAGCCAGGGCAGTGTATAGAAATTCATAAAAGTGTATTGCTAGTGTCATTATCGTTAATAAAAGTTACCTAACCCAACGTAAAAGTGTGCCTTCGTACTTCGTACGTTCGTTTTAAAAAGAAACATTTTTTTCTTCAATAAATTCGTCTTTAATTTCAAAATCAGAATAATTACACTTTCGAAATGATTGCAGTCAAACAAACCCAAGGGTATTGCGGTATCTGACGAATTGCCGCCTGAATCACGTTCAATGATTACTCTCAAAGGAATCTTTTGCGTCTTTGTAGTATCCGCCCCGTATAATGGAGGTCTCGGCGGCAACACACACTAGGGTAACTAATAAAAAAACCCTCGAAATTTAAAAGTATCGGCCGTTTTGGGAGTCATTAATGTCATCGAAATCGTTCTAGTCAGCTTCTGGTCTAGAAATCGGATTGAATCGTTCTGTGTCTTAAGAATTGGGTAAAGAGTTTAGATTTGTACGACAGAATGAATAAGTCGATAGATATTTTGCAACTCATTGCATTAGCCGGGCTTGTTAGTGGCGCGGGCGGCTCGGAGGCACGTAATGAAGGCGAGGTGCAAGTCACTGGACCGGAGGCGCCGCGCCACACTCGCCGCCGCCTTTCGACGATCGACCAGCCGTCATCGTGAACCTGTCTATAGCTGATGCTCTGACAACGAAGAAGGTTATTTTCGAAGATGCACCTCTAATTAAAGTCTTCTACTGAACATAAAAAGTTTTAAGAAGCGGCAACTCTATTGTTCTAGTGTAGTGTCAATTATTCAATGTGATGCGTTGAAATATGGAATTGGAGCGGTATACTTTTGCGGTGTTTTGTTTGAAGATAGCGCGTGTGGCCAACAATTAATTTAACACTTAAGTAGAGGAAACGCTAGAGGTACTGACGGGGGACCCCTGGAGAGCCCCAGCGTGGTCCGGAGCCCCCGCTGCGTTGCGACACCGATAGCGCCATTCATATATAGGTACAAGACTCACGTTATCACATCAACAAACCACGGCACGGATTGTTTATAACGCAGTGACTCTCGTTTTGGTTAGAGAGGAGATTTACGGAGATATCACGATACTTGCTTGGAAAAACATGATTAAAAGATTAATGCTTTATAGTAGTAAACTACTAGGTAGGTACTAGGTAAAACTCTGAGCATAGCATCGGTCGCGGTCGTCTAAGTCAAGCGAAATTGTCCGAATACTAATATGTAGGTCGGTGCAGTTTCCATCAATATATTAAATTACATCTAGTAGGTACATATTTAAAACAGAATCATCACAATCTGCCAAGCCGTCTTCGCATAATCTAACAATAACATCTATAAAAAATGAATAGGCACAGCAGAATTGAAAACCTCCTCTTGTTTGGCAGTCGATTTGCAATAAAGCCAAAAGGTAAGTTCTTTTATACAAATATTACACTTAATGATATTTATAAACAAACCACAATGTGTCACAAAAAATCATCATAGGAAAATAGGCAACCATCTGCATTAACTAACTGTGGAACGCACGCGTCGCATTACGCCATTATAATATACATAGGAAATTGCAACTATTTGCAGAAACATCCGGCTTTTAAGTGTAAATTTTCCGGTTGCAATTCATCCCACAAGTCGGCTTAAGTAGTTTAAACAACTCCTTATGGAGTGGCCATTAAACGCATTCGGGGTAGATATGAATTTGCTCTCGTTTGACGAGGGTTACAATAGGATTTTGTTAGGGGGATCAAGCTTTTAATGCGACTTTGACTTTGCGTTGAATAAACATGTGAACATATTATTAGAACCACTGGTCTAGTTCACGTTATAGAAAATTTTAGAGTTAAATTACCTCGCCGTTTCGGCACGGGTTACACCGGCCCTGGTACATGGTCACGAGCTGACGACGCGACTGCTAGTTCTAATAACAATTTCTCAGACTATCATTATTTACATACGGATACGATATTATTTGAGTTAACTCAATAGAGGTAGATCCTCAGAACAAAACAAGCTTAGGGTAATCCCGTTACTCAATATAGATAACTAGTAGTTATAGTTTTATTTTAAAAAAACTCTTCTGAAGCCGGGTTTTCACCTTTCGCGCTTTAATGTATCTATGTTATTTTCATTCCTCATTTCTCTTGCGATGTAAACCCGGCTTTAATCTGTTTCAATGGAAAATAAATGATGAGTCCGTATAGCCAAAATAAGCATTTTCGTATTAAAAATAACTGGAAATTTATATTCAAGAGAGGCTTGACGAGTAAGACCAGACCATACGTTATTTTAGCAGTTACTAGAGACTTCATTTACCTACCAACTAAGGCTTCTAAAGCATCACTATAATGACTTGATATGGAGCATGATTTTAACGAACACATTAATTACTTAACCAAGTTATAGTTGCTATTAATGTAACTCAGTGAACCAAGCAAGTCTATAAACATAAAATAAGTAGGTATATTTCTTCGTAAATTAAAATAATGATTTAAATTATTATTTTCTATAAAAAAATAAAATATTGTTTCAAATAATACCAAACTTCAACCACCTTTGCAATTCCTACTACCTGTTAGTTCCGTCATCTCATATTAATACCTCAATTATTATTATACAATAATTTGCTTTGAAAATTAAGTCATTTTTCGGTTTGAATCGCGTGGTGTTTATTACTTTTAGCATTGTTACAACGCTCAACATATCGAGACCTTTCCAGGTCCCTTTTTCAGGATTGACTTGATTCAAACCGAAAAATGTCTTTAATTTTAATACAACATCGCGAAAACAGAAGAAAAATCTATAATTTGCTTTGTTTTCTTTTTTGTAAAAAGCATGTTAGTTGTTATTGTAACGTTGAGTAATCCCTGTTGATTATATCTTTTTTTTCGGAGGGTCGATCGTCCATTATTCCCTCTGTGGTCATATATCACGACCTCCCTCATCCCATGAATACCTACTTGACTTTCAAGTACACTAACTATAATACCTACTTTGAATAGTGTGGTGGTGACGGTGAGAAAAAATAATCGTCTATAACGTCTATACCCAATGATTTGATAATTTAGTTAGATAGACCTACCCAAATTCGAGGTCTATACCTAAATAGAGAGCGACAGGTCAGAGTTTAAGATAAGGTAAGGTAACCATTGGTCAAACAAGTGGTGGTATGGACAATTGGACATCAGGAATAATAGTTGTTCCATAGAAACGGAATGTGATTATAATTATACTTACTACCTATAAAAATGTGATACTATTTTAGATGGTAATTATTACAAATCAATCACCATCTAAATCTATTGATTATTTAGATAATTTTCTAAACCTCTCTTAATATGTTTTGCTAAATTATCACCAGTAAAGAAATTGAATTATTTAAAACAAAATTGTAGTTTTTACAACTTCATAAAACTAGCTCAAAGTACCCGCTAATATTACCAGTATAAAAATAGAAAATAATAGATGAGATGAAATCACTTTCAATAACATTTTTGGTACTTTCAAAAGATGGATTGATTGTTTGGTCGCGTGGCGAGCTGGCGAGGACCGCCTGCCGCGTCCGACTGTTCTATGCTAATTCAATTGTGTTACAGAGTCGTAGAGCCGGTACCTATACCGTAGTAGATACTAGTATCATGATTGTATTCCTACCTTCATTATCATAAAGATAGAAGCAGACTGTATACAGTTCTGTTGTATCGGCAGATGAGTACTAAGAAAATTTGTAGATACCGTATATCTAAATTGTAGGTTAAAAAAAAATTACAAAAGGAAAATTCTCTAAGTTAAATTACATCAAAAACCAACTAATAAGTATACGTAGTTATTTTCTATGTTTCTTGGTATGAAAGTTGTAACATTTATGTATGAACGTATGTATTATGGGTAATCTCTGAAACCACTGAACCGATTCCAAAAATTGTTTCACCAATAGAAAGCTACTTTATCGTAGGGTTAACTTAGGCTAATTTTGATACCAATACTCCCACGGGTTTGGGGCTTATGCGGGTGAAACCGCGGAGTTCCGCTACTCTTTTTTATAAGTAGATGTGTTTCTTACTCCTTCAAGCAAAAACTACTGAATCAATTTCGATAAAACTTAGTTACGTTGACTACCTATTTGTCTAGATACGTTGTATCCAGAACAGGATCGGCCGATCAAAATCTGTAGTTTGAATGTAGTTTCATAATTCCCGAGTCACTTCGCCGCGGACTCTTGCTGTCTACAACATATCGATAACATAGATACGTCACAGTTTTGTAATGGACACCTTTAAATGATCCGAAGAATATATCGTAAAAGTTGTTTTGTCATGATATTATTCATACAATAGAATTTGTGATGAGAAGATTATTTATAACCAGTTCGATTATCTATTTAATTATACACGAACCTACAAGTAATGGCACTAAGGAACTAATATATTGAGATTATTTATAGTTTAAAGGAAACTTAACCGGTGCAGTGATCGGTTAGAAATCCAGATAGTTAATGATAAACAAGAAAGTCAGTGCACCACGCTACTTAGCTAATCGTGAACGGAACAACTAATGTTTGAAATCACGAAAGAAAACAGCATCTAATCGATTCGTAGAAGTGTTGAGAAGTGGCGAAAGCCGTTCTCACCGAGTCACCGCCTGCGGCTCTAACCGTACCCACACTAGTAAGATTACACTTTACGTTCATCTAGCGGGATGCAAATTGAATTATGGGACTTTTTGTGCCGTTGTGCGTTCAATTGTCTGGCTGCTTTGTTCTTCCGCCGTCCCACTACGTGACGTATCGACTCAATCGTCGCTCATCGCCTGTAATAGTCCGCTATCTCTTCGATTGTTCCACGCCAACTCTTTACGTGACGATAAAATTACAGTCTTTTGTTTTATAACCTAATTGTTGCTATTGTTTTCAATAAGTGTTGGAATGTTTTAATATCTATCATTAATATGCAATTACGACTTATAACATTTTATAAGAAAAAAAAAACAAAGTTTATATCTCTACGTTTTACGTGTCACCAGTATCTAAGTGAAATATTTTGTATCGTCCGAGTAGTAGTAGGTAGAGGATCTTACTTTCCTAAATTAGTGTTCAATGAATACCTAGATGTATTTAATTTCAAGAATTGATTAAGATAAATAATTGTAAATTGAAACTTTTAGGACAATATTGATGACTTAAGTTAACCTTGAGATTAATCCCTCCACCGCCGACCAAACTAAGTTAGTTCATCTTAGCTTTGCGTAGTCAAGTTTCTCATACATGTATGTACACCGCAATCAATGCCAGCTGTGCTCACTTATTTGAAAAACTGGAGAACTACCCTTACAACAAATTGATAGGTTTGGGCTCACGGCAGCGTTTCAACCAAAAAGATGTATGAAAACGAGGTTAGGTAAATGGAGCGATTCTATTAGTCCAACCCTAGCTACGCATCCTCGCTCATCTCTGTTGGAAACGCATCGCGTTACGCAGATAAAACCTCTAAATACCTCTAGTCTATTATAGGTACTAACGTTCTCACTCTTCATCGAGATTTCCTAGTTACTCCAACAACTAATTGAACTTCTACCAATCACGAGCTCTTTAATAAAAAGAAAAATGTTAAATAAATATTAGCAGCCTATTCTTCGAACAAAAACTATGAGCGTTGTACTCGCGTTATAGTCATTGTTTTTTCTTAAGATATTCCGAAGACATTGTAGTTCAGGCCCCCGGGGCTTTCAAGTAGGTACCACGTAATTTTCTCAGCAATTAATATTCTTCGCGGTTCAATTAGTTAAATGTAAAAAATGATAAACAGGAATGGAGGGAGTTGTGGCCACGCCGTGGAAAATAGTTTGTCGTGTCGCATGTTGGCTTGAATACGAGTTGCAACGGATGGAGTGCGTAATTGCAGTCTGTTCTATTGTATGGACATGTGTCGCTGTGGTTTTACTGGAAATGTCACTTTTTACTATTATAAAAATATAAATGTTGGCTTCAATGCGTATTTTGAAAATATAAGTAGTGTTTTTTAAGATTATCGTTACTTGAAATAATTAGTATGTTCATACAGTAAGTAGGTAGGTACTATCCAACGACACCAGGAAGACGGTAGGTAAGTTGCTTAATTTATTTATTTTATAGGAAACACGAAAACAATGAACATAAAACAATATTGTAGACCAGATATTATGTAGGTAGGTACATACGTCTAGGTATTTAGGTACTGGTAAAAGAGTTATAACTAGTTTATAAAACATCAATTTATCAAATTGAAAATAGGCATTTAGGAACAATATAATTCAAGATTACATAAATGTTAAAAATCAAATAAATCAAAGCGAGACGTAATGGAAAAGGCGACTCACATGCCCTCTGGCGATGTGTTCTGAGCATTTTATTTGTTTGTTACTATCGTATAAATGGAGCTAATTATAATAATTTCATTGGAAATTACTGGCATTAAGTTGCTACCAAAAATACGTGAGTTTAACGACTTTTTCTTGGAAATGTCGGCTGAGAGACACGAAGCCGACGGCCGTGTTCTGCGCAGACGCACGCAACAAGGTACAAGAGTTGCAATCAGTGTGGCCTTGACCAGGAACACTTGACGATCCAACGTTGAAGTTGAGAAAATGGAAGATTCATTTTTGTTTGATGTTAACTTCAGAGGTCAACACGATTTACGGACCAGTAACTTAAATGATTTTGTTTAGAGATTTTGTCAATGTCAAAGTTCGTTAATGAAATTTTACGAAAAATATATTAACCAAAGTTTATCTATAGGATATTGACTACAAGTTCCGTTTTGAAAGGAACGATTTAGATATTTTTATATATTTTTCATCAAGTTGCTTATTTCTACTGAAAAAAAAATCTTATCTTATCGTAAAGTGAAGGTATTGGTAAAAATTTAAATTGCCATACTTACATTTTTAATCGGTCGTGTTGGCCGATTGTACCTTGACTATTTCTGTATATATACCTACACTCCAAAGGTACATATTAATATTTAAATATTAATTTATACAGGTTTTTAATAGTTACATAATTTTAAACGATTACATATCCATTAAAATACATTGTCATTCGTATTGAGTTTGTAATGTTGTATTAACAACGAGAACAAAGGCGTCAGAGGGGAGTTCCTCGCCTTGTTGGTGTGTTTTTTTTCATCGATTTGTTGAAACTGGTTCCTCAAATTGGTACAACTATTATCTGAACCCAGCGGACGAAGGTCGACCGTCGTCATTTCGAAATTTTCGTCAAAATTCCGACACGCAAAATATTGCTTCATAAATTCAAAACACTTTTGTAGCACTTAAATGGGTCTTATAATGAGTTCGGCTGGTAATTCCATAAATAATTTCTTATCAAACTAATGAAAAAATAATAGGTGACACGTCAAAATATGTAGAGAGCCGAGTAACTCTTAGATTTGTCCCAGGGGCTTTTCTATAGCCCGAAGGACGAGTTTGAGGAATCAAAAAAATCTGTTAGATAATTTCAGCTGTAGATAGGTACCTACGTACAGTCAAAATCAAAAGTCGATGACTTTATTCAGATTTTCAAAATTGTCATACATCATCATAATTGTGGGTCAAGGCAGGTCAGATATTCTGGAAATCAAATAGAATCGGAATCGAACACACAACCTTCCACCTCACAGCCGACGCGCCACAGATGCCGCCAGTTGCTTTTTTTTAAGCTTATTACTTTTTAAGTCAATTTGTCTCACAAAACCTAAACTTTGAGATTTTATCGTAATTTCATTAATATTTTCGATCAGGTAGGTAGAGAAATCGCGCCCGGGGCGACTGTTCGGCCGAGTGGGCGCATCGCTTGTCGGACACATTACCACACAATTTCATCGTCTTATCGAATCTAAACACATTACTGACGCCTAAACTGCTCGAAAATACACTAACCAATCCTATTTTGAATATTCATGATACTTGTAGGAGTTATGTACAATTAGGTGCATTCAAGGTTCATATGATTGTCCAACCGCACCTCTTTATGACGCTGGCAACAGAATTATTTGTAAAGGTGGGAGTCACTTTGGCGATGCTACCACTGAGGAAGATAAGTCTTGAAATTTAACTTATTTTTCGTTTTTGCATTGCATTGTTTCAAAGATCAACGTTTCGAGACCTTTACAGGTCTCTTTTCAGGATTTATAATGCCATGCGATTAAAACCGAAAAATGAGTTTAATTTGAATCCAACTTTGCAAAAACAGAAGAAAAAAGTCTTCTTAATATTGCTAGTCTAGGCACATAAGTTAATTCCTACTGCGGCCCAGGTAAACGTACTTCATCTCTGAAACAATAATTGTGAAATTAATCGAAATAATAGAACCCTATTAATGAGGGAACGAAGACAGAGAAGGAATCGAAATCCCACTAATATTATAAAATTGAAAGTTCGTCTGTAAGAACGTAACTAAATGGAAGGATGTGTTTTGTTGTGTTTTTAGATATATAGTGCTATGTTTATTGCTTCTTCCCGCATAAACTACTGAAGCGATTGAGATGAAACTTAGTGATCAGATAGCTGGAGATTTTTTATCCTGATATTCCCGCGGGATCGGAACTTACGCGGGTGAAACCGCGGGGCACAGCTTGTAAAACTTAATTAAGTACTACGTACTTATTAGAATTATCTTGTTATATCAATTTTTGTACCTAAGATAAGTTATAAGTAGTTTGGTTTAGTAAATGAATATGAAACGTCACTAAATTTAAATGGGGCATGAGAATTTGAATCTGTCGACAAAAACAGGTTTCGGCCACAAATGGCGGTCGAATAAAGGCACATGCGCGTCATGAGAAGCCAAGCGGGGTCACAAACGATAATTTCCATTTAAATAAATAATTTGCTTCGGGCACCTTCCTCGTTCTATTGGACATGTGGTTCCGTGGTGGTCTAATGATCTTTCCGCTAACAGTCGCGGTTTCACGCCTATGATTACACACCAAATGTCGAAAATGGCTAGTGTGTCCTTTAAACTATTTACTTTTTAGCTTTCTTTTCTCATTATCTATGTTATTGTAACGAAGTTTCTTATCGCGCGTTGCGAAAGGGGGCTAGACGGAAAAAAATTAGACCAAAAGTTGTAACGACACTTTTTGCTATAGTTGTAAGGAACTTCGTTCCATCCGGGTGTCCCTTGAAACCTCTCATTTGTTTTTTTTACATTTTATTGTACCTAAAGTTGGCCAGAAAGTGCAACACTACTGTAGAGTTTTGTATTGAGACGTATCTCGTATATAGCGCTTTTAAGTCGTGTTATTTTTTTAATGATCACTTCAGCACTTTTGTTGATTTTGTTGCACTTTTGAATCTATCATAATTAAAACTACATATCATGACAAATATATCTAAAAAATGCTTTGTCCTGACTGAGTGGTTTATCACCGCACAGCCTAAACCACTAATAGTAGGGAGTGCTGATATTTAGAGAGTGTGTTAATTTTTATATGATGGAAGTAAGCATCCGGTAAAAAAGCGTTTTTCGAGATAACCTCGGGATCCGGAATTCCGGACATACCTACGCGTATGAAACCGCGGCACACAGAAGTAGGTATGGCAATATGATCGTAATAAAAAAGAGTTAATTAACTAACCTAAAAAATCAAATAATAATACTACAATAAAATAACTCTAAAAATAAATAAAATTCTTCGAGTACCTATTTAGTTCAATTAATGCCTAATTGAAAATACCTACTACCTACTTAATTCCGTACCAACCATAAACTTTAAAAATGTCAATAAAACGTCTGTAACAAAAATACCTTTTAAATAAAAGTAAAAAAATGTATTCGCAAATGGCGTGATATTAAACATTGAGTTACGTGCCAGTACTTAAATAAAGTAATAATGTATGTATAATGTTGGACATAATTATATTAAACTACCTACTTTAATATTCCGAAATAAAGTACATACAGTTATCTCATGAATATCTAATTGCTTTTCTTGGTACCATTATTTATATCATATAAAATAGTTTCTGATAATAATCTTCTAGAATCGGATCATTCCCACTAGATCCATTATAAAGATCCATATGTATCTAGGGGTAATCAAATACCAGTAGATTCATAACCAAATCTCTATTTTAAAAAAGATACAATCCAGAAAAAATTTGGCACACAGAGTTGATTTTACATCAAAAAGTTTAAAGATCGTCTATTTATAACTTATGTAAAAGGACCTATAGTACATGCCTAGTCTACAAATCTAGATGGATCAGAATTTAGATGTGTCAAAAAGAATTAAGTACCTTTGTCACAAACCATTATTTTTACAGAGTTAATTAGTACCTATCTAGGTATAATGAACACACTATTTGCTTAAGTCCCGATTCCGTAGGTGTTTCAAAAAACCACTCCAAAACATAGCACTCTTCAGATTAAACTTGTATATTATTAGCGGTTTATGCTGATGGATCAACCCATCATATGCAGTCAGTCAGGACAAAACATTTTGTTGATATAGAACATAAGTCGTAACTTCAGAATAATTAATATTATTTAAAGGCGAAACTGATATCGGATCCGATTCTAAAAACGTAGTATTCTTTTCCTGGTATCGAATTTTATGCTTCGATGACACGAACACAAAGTTATGGTCATCAAATAAACGTTGACCGAGGATCATTTAAATTAAAATTTACGATCATAAAATACTCTTAATTAAAGCATTAATTAAGAAACAATGTAAGTATAATACCTACATTAAAAGTAACGTAGTGCACGTTCCCCTGGGGGGTAATATCTACATAAAAAGTGTTTTGTGGTCATTATCTTTAACTTAATCCATGAATATTGTTGATGCCTACACTTTATTACCGTTACAATTACACAAAACAGCTGCGATCGATATCTTCGAAAAACTTTGTGGCTTTTATATCACCATAGGCTTACCATTTTACCAATAATTGACAAGCACTTGATAGGTTTAATAATTTAATAGAGTACATAGTAGGAAAATTTGAGTTTTACTTATACAAGTAAGCACCTCTCAAATTTAAAAATTCCCATTCTATTTTTTTTTAAATTTAGAAGCTGCTCAATTATTTAAGTATAACTACGCCTCAAATTTTAAGTAGCATTTCTATATACAGCTGTAACAGCTGTAATATTTCTTGTGATATTAACATATCACAAGAAATATTACACAGCACCATCAAACATCAAACTAAACAAAGGGTTTCAAACTCCTTCATTCAAAAGTAGTCTTATATAACAGTCTAGTCCGTAGTCAGCTTGAGTTTGCTAGCGTCGCTTGGAGTCCCATTTACCACGTCCACTCGCAACGTATGGAGGGTGTCCAGCGGGCCTTTACCCGCCACTTGGCTTTCATTTCCAGCGGAATCTCTCACAAATGTCCATATGATGAAAGATTAAAGTATTTTAATATGATAAGTCTAAGAAATCGCCGGTTCCTCCTGGACCTACTTTTCCTGTACAAAACTCTTAGAGGTAAAATCAAATGCCCACATCTACTAAATAAAGTATGTATTTCAGTCCCTACTAAGATTCCTCGCTACCCCGTAACCAAAACTTTTTCTCTACCCTGGTCCAGAACCAACCTTGGGCGTCAACACTTTATCGCTAGAACTTGTTCTAAATACAATGAGATCAACTCCAAAGTACCCAACCTTGACATATTTCACGATTCAGCAACTGGGTTTAGAAGTAAGTTGATGAAGCATTTCGGTCAGTCTGTTTAGATTTAACTTAATTTAACTTAACTTAACTTTTTTTTTTTATAGTATCGCTTAATAGTATTACTTAACTTAACCAATGATATCTGTATCTGATCTGTTAAACCTAGGAACCTAGGAATGTACCTCATTTTTTATAATAACGTTGTGTATACCTATAATTGGTAAGCACACTTGTCCATCTTTCAATGAAATGTGTTTTTCTGTATTAGATATAGTGTACTTTACTGTTGATGTACCTAATAAATAAATAAATAAACAACCAGTCTTGTATTATGGTGACAATATGCTTTATGACACTTTATGAGCTTTTCATAGTCAAACAACCGGAAAGTCAATCGATAGCTACAGGGCTCTTTAGTTTCGAATATCACCCTTATCTCTAACAGAGACATTAATTAACCACAACCCGCAGTTCCTATTGCATTATTACGAACAAGGGGCTAGGATTGTTTGTTAGTCTGAAGCTATCAGTTTAAAATTGTGGTAGTAATTTTACCCGGTTTTCTAATTTTAGTTAACAAAACTTGGGGTCTTACTATCAGCACAGAATACATAAACAGTAACCTATCAGCTCTAAATTTCAGGAGCTAAGTCGTGCTGCTTTGAATTGAAAACCGTATTAAAACTTCTTTTTCTTATTTTCGTGAAGTGATGTGGCTCATTATTATTATAACTTAGAAACATACATACTCTCATAAAACAAATAAAATAAATAAATTCTGTGAACAACACACAGCGCCATCTAGCCCCGTGGTAAGCGCCTAAGCTTGTGTTACTGTGACTAGACAACCCAAAGCATAGATTCCGCATGGATTCCGCGGGGTTTTCCAAAATTTTTTTAGTGGATTCATACACACCACAAGAACACTCTCCAAATTTCATAACATTGATTTTTTAATGTAGGTACCTATATATAGGTATAGGTATTTATTTTGATTCAATCATTTAATTTCATTTAAAATTTTTTTAGTGGATTCATACACACCACAAGAACACTCTCCAAATTTCATAACATTGATTTTTTAATGTAGGTACCTATATATAGGTATAGGTATTTATTTTGATTCAATCATTTAATTTCAGTCCATTTAAAAATTGTTTTCACATGAATGCTATAAACAAGTTAGTTAGCATAAGAAAGGAATAGGGTGAGAGGGTGGCGACTGGCGACACGAAACACTCTGGTGTACCGTTTCACCCGCGTCTAACTCGATAATTCCCTAATTCTGCAATTATCAGCAATTTGCTACTGGATTACCATCTTGATCACGTCAAATTGGGTAATTATTAAACTAAAACACAAATAGAAATAGGGATTGGAATTTATTTTTGTTCTTAGATTTTCAACATTGTAACTTTTTATAAATTACTAGCTGCGTCCCGCGGTTTCACCTGCGTAAGTCCCGATCCTGTGGGAATATCGAGATCAAAAACCTATGTTACTCCTCGATAATGTAGCTTTCTTTTGGTGAAAGAATTTTTGAAATCGGTCCAGTTGTTTTTGAGTTTATTCATTACAAACATACACACACACACACACACACACACATACGCATACAAATCTTTCCTCTTTATAATATTAGTGTAGATTACGCGGTTAAATCTTTGGATTTAACCGCGTTTATTTTATATTGAGTTTTTTTTTCAATCTATTTTTATGAATAGTTTGACATAATAAACATCCTCAACAAACTCAACTCACAAAGCGATCTTTGTAGTAGTACAAAGTCGTAGCTAACACAAACCTAAAATACAGTAATTATTATTTGTTACGAGGTGTAGGTACCTATTATCTTTGAAAGTGATTATATAAAATAGTTCCTCTAAAGGTGTCAGGCAGGCGGCTGGCCGCAAACATATTGCCAAATATGTTTACCTTCTACCTTCTATTATTATGAGAGATGCCTAAGAAAGACATGTCTTTTCTAACTAGTTCGTAAACACTAATTTTTATTTTTCTAATTGAACTCAAAGTCATAAACCTACATAACTATTCAATATTCCCTCCGCGGATCTTTAGATGTAGTATATATTCATGATTAGACTCATCATCTCGAATAACGTGTTGTCGAAAAAAATATTAGCTCATAAGTATAGTTATGAATTTTATGAAATACAATTTAGTCCGTAACGACTTCACGATCATCTTAATAACACGTCGGGGATAAGCGTTTCGCTTGAATATTCATTTTGTTTCATTATAATTTCGGTAGATAATTCAAAATTATCCAATCTGCGATGCCGCCCCGCTAACTATCGTTTTTGACCCCCTATCTTTCACGTTATCACGATTTATTACTTCTTGCTAAACGGGTCAGTATTAGTA
The DNA here is from genome assembly GCA_958496205.1 of Idaea biselata. Lineage (NCBI taxonomy): Eukaryota > Metazoa > Arthropoda > Insecta > Lepidoptera > Geometridae > Idaea > Idaea biselata. The sequence goes on from OY292398.1 coordinate 9,468,425, forward strand.
CGTAATTCTTGTTAATTATATTATATTAATTTAGACTCACCTACTAACTGTAAAATTATAGAGAGCATTACATTGAACTTGTTTGCTGGCATAGTACCAGGTACTTAATGGACGTTCGCAATTATGTAGTAATTTCATAGATCCATGCTCTGTTTTAATACTCGTAATCGTAAGTATTTAATTTATTCCACACACAACACCAGTATCGGTATTGTTTTATTTTTGTTTTCCCTTTGTCAGTCCGAAACTAAATTCAATTTGCCAAAAGTTGGTTCAAAGCGAAGTCAGATCACTTGGCTCATCATTTCTACCTGACCTGTGCGCGTGATACTACAATTTCGTGCTCACATTAGGTAATCTCTTTTTATTTCATCCCGTATTTTTTACGACAAAAGATCTTCGTCATTTTTGACATGGAAAAGGCCATCAACATTGTATAATGCCGGAGTGGCGCCGGCGAGCCGGCAAGCGTCACCTCGGATGATCCAATCTCGCGGGCAGCCGCCGCGCCGAGTTGACTTGACGACCAATTACCATCCCGATATCACTCTGTTTCGGCCTGCGCTGCGCCAACGCACCCAAATGGAGAATAATGCCTAGGGTAATTATGACTTCAGCGCCCGCGCCGCTACGCCCCTCTCGCTCCCAGCACTCACGTTGCCTAATATCTTGGAAATAAATTACTATGAAATAGCTTTTGATGGGTATGGTGTCGATTTTATGATTCTTTTGACTATGGGACATAAGTATTGCGTGAAATTGTTCTAAAGTTTTTATTGTGTTCTTTGTAATACTTACCAAAACTTACCTACTTAATCGCTCGAAGCCTAAAATGCAAGCGAAATTCTCGATCAGTCTTTTGATTCTAATTAGGAGGAACACTAACTTTTTATCCCGGCAGAGGGCGCGAGTCGATTAATCTTAGGTTTGAATTAAGAACTGTCAAACATGTGTTTTTTACAACTATCTTCGCCAAATTGGCCATATCGGTCTGAGACCGAAAGAATAAAAAAAAACTCGGCGTTTCCATTGGTGGAGGACCATCATCGAAAAAAAAAAAAAGTTCATCCGATGCCAGCGCCTCTGCAAACAGCTTTGCGCGTGGCACCCCATTGTCTATATCGAAACGAAATCCAGTTATGTTGGCTAATTTTTGTGTTTTAAATTTAAAATTCCCTGAATGAAAAAATATATCAAGACTATAATGGTAACATTATTTCTTGGAAATGTAGAAACTGGTGGTCATAGGCGCGACACAAGTTCCCGTGGAGCAATTTGACTGCTTTTTATTATTTTTTTATGGTAATTGTAATTGTCGCTGGGTTAATTGAGAGAGCAGCCATATTTACTACTCCGCTGTAGATCTGTTCGCGATAGTGAGCCGGCCCGCCCCATTATTTCTATTTGCTAGAATGCCGCCACTAGCCCACATCTACTAGGAAATAATAACAGAGTGTATGCTACAATTAGTCATATCTTCAACTGTCTTCATTCGAAGCATAAAAAAATATTTCCATTTCAAGAAATTATTAGCAAATGAATAAAAGTTTTCAATTTGAGTACTACATAATAAAGTAAAATGTTAACTAAATCAGCTAGTAGGTAGAGGTACTGCTTAATGCTCTGCTTAATAAAACAAAATTCTTAGCAACAGGGATAGTAGGTAGGTATTGTGAAGGGCTGATTTCGAGTGCAGTACAACAGCTGCGCCAATCACAATATAAAGGGGCGTGGTTGATCCCCGCACCCCTCTGTTTCCTCCCGCGTGTGATCCCCGGATTATATTATTGTATACAATGGAACTTTTTTATCGAGCTATTGTATCACGTCATTGGGGTGAAATATCCGGCCGGATGTTCTTCTATACTCACCTTTATTTAACTCTGCCAAGTGAACAACTGACGGATACCTATATGCTTTTCAAAACGTGTTTTACAACTTTTGTCATGTTTAATCTTAAGTTTAAAAATAAAAGAGGATTTAGAAATTAAAAGCATGTAAAACTATTTTAGTCTTCGTATTACCTACACTTTCAAAATAAACGGTGTAAGGCAGGCAAGATTTATTAATTAGGACGTCCCTCGGCTGCCGAGCGGTAGCGGTCGGGAGCTGTCACCGCAGCAGCTAATTGTAAATATGCCACCAATAAACCGTTCATAATTTATTTATACCAGCTCCAAACGCTTCGGGCAACGAACAACGCTGCATCACTTCACAAATAAATTAGGCTATAAATCTGATTTGACGTTCCAAGTTTGTTCTCACGGTCTAAACACATCCAATAATGGAACTCGATTTAAGAATTATTGACTTATTTTTGTTTCAAAATAATTAACAGTTTATTTCTGTCTTTCCAGGAACACCCGAGCTTACGCGGCACGCCTCTGGCGATGCTTGCAGCCCAGTGCAACAAGTTGTCGAGCAAGTCGCCCCCTCCGCTGGCTGACGCCGCTGTTGGAAAAGGCTTTCATCCTTGGAAGAAGAGTCCAGGAGCCCACTCTCCACCAGGCGGGAGCGGTACGCCACGCTCTCAACCACCAGCTTGCACGCCCTATGCACGTGGACCTACCTCGTGCGCTGCAGCACCATCCTACGGAAACGATCTCTACTTTCCCTCATCGGGAGACCAACTGCTCGGTAAAAGCGAGTCAAGTGCCAGTCTAGGTTCCATGTATTCTCGACATCCGTACGAATCATGGCCTTTCAACGTTGGAGGTGGCGGTGGAAGCGGTGCACTAAAAGCTGCTGAAATGAGCGGTGTTGGAGCCATGGGCGGCACATGGTGGGACGTGCATAGCGGTTGGCTAGACGTTGGAGGACAAATGGCTAACTACGCCGGTCAGGATTACTCCCAACTTACACATTCTTTATCGGGTGGTGCACACTTGTTACCGCCTGCACCTCATATTTTGCAAGACGCTTACAAATCAGTACTGCCATCGCAAGGTTCCTTTGGACTACATGCGCCAGGCTCCCCAGCACCTCCTGCACAAGCGCCATCGCCTCGGTCTCAGCGGCGGTACGCAGGCCGAGCGACGTGTGATTGCCCTAACTGCCAGGAGGCAGAGAGATTAGGACCCGCGGGAGCGCACCTAAGGAAGAAAAATATTCATAGTTGTCATATACCTGGCTGTGGCAAAGTATACGGAAAGACATCTCACTTGAAAGCGCATCTCCGCTGGCATACGGGGGAAAGGCCTTTCGTCTGCAACTGGCTATTCTGCGGCAAAAGATTCACGCGGTCTGATGAACTGCAACGACACCTCCGCACACACACCGGCGAAAAGAGGTTTGCGTGTCCCGTCTGTAACAAGAGGTTCATGAGGTCAGACCACCTCGCGAAGCACGTTAAGACCCACAACGGCGGCAAGAAAGGCAGCTCAGACTCCTGTTCTGATTCGGAAGAGAACAGCCAGGGAGAGAGTGGTGTGGGGGGACGCTCGCCTGAGCACGCGCTTGACGTGAAGCCGAGCGCGCTGGTGTGACGGGGGCGCGCGGCGCTCGCCGCCGCTGCTGCGCAGTACCACGCCGCGCCCACGCCTGCGCCGGCGCCGCTCCTGTGATATCCGCGCGCTCGCGCCGCGCTCTCCCGCCGCACCGCACACATCCTGTACATACCACATATCAATTACAATGTATTATAAAAACTTGGGACTGTAACTAATGAAGATAATTGACGCTGAAGTGCTCGACGAGCTCTTCTTGTATGTTTTTGTTGTGAGACTTAAGTGTTGTACAGTATAGATATTATTAAAAATAATTATCTCTATATTAATATTATGTCTAGGTCGTATTATTATAATAGGTTAAGTAGTAATCACTGTTTAGCCGAAAATACTGATAGTAAAATAATTACCTAATTGAAAAGCCTTTGGAAATAAAAAAAAACAAATTTGCATTTGCAATACAACTAATAAATGTACCTAATGTATGGCAATGACTGCATCTTACTTTAATAAATATTTGATAAATCATTTTCTAACAGTGCTTTGATCTTATTGTGAATCTACCAAAAACACGAGCTACCGAATATAATAACAAGATTTGTTTTATGAAACTTAAATTTTGAAATGTTTTCTTTAGGAAAATAATGTTTTTTCATTTAAGTATAGGTAGTTTACAATTTTCTTGAAAC
>OY292398.1:9472759-9715436 GCA_958496205.1 Idaea biselata
TAGACGAGAACAAGTTTACACAATTCCATTTATTTGACATAATATATGTATGAGACAGTTCCTTTTTAAAGCCAGCTTGAATAACAGTGTGGACGTTTGTAACGGCATTTACCTACATCTAGCTAAAATGTCAAGGTCAGATTTTGATTTTAACCTAAAGAAGCAAAATGTAAATTCTCTATAACTATCGACCATTTCAAATAAGAATATATTTTTTTCGATTTTGACCCGTGCACAAGACGTCTAGAAAGACCTAGAAATCGTCCGCGTCGGGCGTTGTGAAAATAATGCGATTAAAACCGAAGAAATATCTATTTAAAATCTTTGTTATACTGAGGGTTACCTACGCCTGAGTAGTAAAACTTCAAACTGAAATTTCAGTCATTTAAGTTGGTCTAAGTAAAATGATGTCAAAATAATTATCGGGAAAAAAAATGAACTGCTTATTTTAGCATCATATCCCCATACTGATGTGATGCAAAAACCAAATCTAATTATAGATAAATCAAACTTTGCGCAGCGTTCACAATCATTTTCAATTAAACAATTTATAATTATTTTGTTGGTAATGTTGTAAGCCACGTTCCCACCGACAAAGCGAACTGACTCTTTCAAACATACATCGATTGTTTTAGTCGACTCTTTCACGATATGAAAACGACCATCGTATGGAAATTAAGGCCTTTTTCGATTTTAATTGCATGGTGTTTATTACTTTTATCATTGTTTCAACGTTCAACGTTTCGAGACCTTTACAGGTACCTTCTTCAGGATGTTAATCCTGAAGAAGGGACCTGACACCACGCGATAATAAAAAATGTCTTTAATTTCAATATAATGTCGCGAAAACAAATGAAAAATCTAGATCATTGTACTCGTATGTTTCTTCAAAGCGCGAAAGAGGTGAACTAGTCATTTCTCTAATGGCGATCGGAACGCGACTTGATAATTTGTTATATACTTTATTTAAACAATCAATGAAATGACAAAAAAAAACTTTATTATGTAATACTTATATTAGGAATATGTAAATGTATGTATGTATATTGTACAAAATTGTGCGAATCGAAAATGCCTAAAATTGATTTTATAAAAATTGAAATATATTTTTCCGAGTGGATGTTCGTATTTTTATTTAATAGTACTATATGATACAAGTATGTTGGTGATTACCGCTAAGGCGTTAGTATAATATATCTACCTAAGGCTTAATTCGACCAAACTAGAATAAGCAATTCTCCGCATAGATCGTATTTTTTTTTTTAATAGCTCGAGAGTATCTCGAACAAAAGACGATGTATATGCGCAGAATTGGCTTATTCCAGTTTGGTTGAATCGAAACTATAATAAGCCAATTCTGTTATTATTTTTGCATGAAGAAGTAACTACACACTCGTTTATTTACTTACTTTCCTACACACAAACTTACACCATTATAATATTAGGAGGATGGGCTAGCGTTTAACCACTATCAAACCTGGTGGTAAGTGTTGATGCGGTCTAAGATGAAGCGCGCTGAACTTAAAGATACCTCTTCGCTCGTGATTAAAAGACCCATAAATTGTATGAACTCGCCACGGAATACAGTCAAAAGATGCTGATTCCCGAATAAGGAATGACGATGCGAAATGCCTAAGGGGCCTTACCGGTTAAATAAGAATCTTCTAGCTAGACAATCTTCTAACAGAGAAGATTATGAACACAATCTATCTACACAAATATACTAAAGAAATGAGCTAAGTATTTTGTAATTTTATTAATAAGCTAATTTTAATGAAACTTGGTCCCTTTGTGGATACATTTAAATTGGGGGAGTAAATCATACTACTTATACGGGTATCATTTATATTATACCAAAAATTTGTTTTAAAATAACAATACATAGCTCGATTCTATGAAAGCTATTTTAAGAACAAGGTATAAGCCAGTTACTAATAAGTAAGGTACTTATATACGCTGACTAACTTTATGTTACGTTTGTCTTTTACTGTGGCATGTAGTTTCAAAGTGGCCAGACAGAGACTAACGTTACATAAACTAAGTTATCGTTTATAGGTTAGTCTATGCACCTAAGACTAGTAATGAAAAATGATTTGGTTAGCCAAAAAGAACAGGTGTCCCAGTACTAGTAGGTACATACATGTATAACATGCGGGGACAATGCGCATGGGGAATTTGGAAATTTAACATTAGATAGGTCCCAACTTATTTACCACTGGTTTATTTAGGCCAAAACAGTAAAGCGTGTTTGAATTATATTCTAAATCATAACATCCATATGATATACGTACCCATGTTTATCTTATAGGTAGGTATATCTATAAAAGGCTTTCTCCTGACTGACTGACTGACTAATGGATCGATGGATCAAAGCTGCCGCTGCCTAAACCACTGATAGTTTAGATTATGTTCTTTGTATGATGTAGGTATTCTTATCGAATACCTACAGCATGCAGACTTACGCGGAAGTGAGCTTACCAGCTAGTGAGAAATAAATCAATTGAATTCACTAAAATCACACAATTGAAAGAACATCTGTAGATAAATCAACGTATTACAAATGAAACGACTTTAATATCACTGCGACAAACATTTAATCATCGCATACGCAAATTGCTAGGACAAATAAACATTAAGCAAAACAACAAACGATAGAACTTTCCATTGAGCTTTAATACTCAGTAATAAAGTTTAAAATGTTCAGTATCTAGGGGTAGATTACGTTACATTACGACGTTTAATCTGAGTGCTGCAAAGAGGGCGACGCGCGACGTAAAAAGCGAATTGAAACCGCAAATAATGAGGGTAAGTCGGGTGCTTGCCGCCGCGGGTGGCCGTCGCTCGTGCCGTAAAAACCGAGCTCATCTCCACTCGGCGACTCCATCAGGCTAGCTTAATCAACGGTTTTATTAATGATTGCGGCGGTGGTCCTCGGTAGCCGCAGCGGCACGACTACTTGATGTCTCTATTTCTTCACTGTTATCTAGGTACTGCTAAGTACCTGAGCCATACTTAATAGTATATAGAGCCACAATGATTTAAAATATGGAAACAGATTATCTATGTAAGAAGATCTAGCTCCAATTTAGGACCCTGTTGGTCATACGTTTGATCAAGTTTCAAGCCCAGCCAACTACAAATGTAACACTCGTATTTATAGTCAATTCTAAGTAATTACTTGTCCAAGTAATGTATGTCTGTCACATTTTCGTTGACGTTAAAAATCACTAATAAGAGCGAGACAGGGCATTACTTAGCCAAAGTAATCACTAAGGCTGAGATTCATAAACAGAACTTTACTTCGCATCAAAGTAGTTTTCGCAAAGCATGCTTTCAAATCTCGAAGTTTACTATGGCCGATTTCAATTTCATAGTCGTCACTCGAACTTTACTTTAGATAGAGCGGCTTTGCGCTGTAGTAAAGTAAAGCCAAAGTAAACCACGACAGTAATACGTTCTACGCAAATTTTATATTATTCAACATTAGTAAATTAATAACTAATCATACAATTTTCTTACAAATAAAATAATTTGTATACATTATCAAATAAAAATGTTTGTCAGCTGCGTCGCGACTATCTATAATAGGTATATAATAATTTCACTAAATGCCGTTACTGAAATATTGTAGTAAAAAGAAACGTAATTTTTGTATAACCTGTTTACTGTCGTTGTTAAATGTCAAAACTATTTACGTTTTTGCTTTTCTTTTCCCTTGCTCTTGCTATATTGAATTTTATATTAACGACTTGGCTACCATCCCCGGACACCGTATTCTTGGATTACACGATAACTTGCTGCTAACACAATGGACAATATCGAAAACATTGAGCAAAGACTCAATCGTATCGATAATATTGGCGTCAAAATAAAGCAGCTAAAACAAATACACAACAAGCACAGTAGAGTGACTGTAGAGTACCCATGTAGTACCTATTTCACAGAAATGACATTGCCGTTTATGAGTGCATAATACAACCAGATTGAATATACCAATAAACTCTAAATTTTGCACTAGTCACAAGACTATTAAAATTAGTAGTATAATAATTCAAACTTTACTTTGAGACGAAAGTCGACGATATTGTGGACTAGTACTTTACGAAGCAAAGCAGGGTTTCTCGAAGTAAAGACCGTCCTTAGCATGACTATGAAACATTATTTTGAGCCAAAGTGCGACTTTCTTACAAAGTAAAGGCGTAGTGCGGTTTATGAATCTCAGCCAGATTCGTTTTTTAATACGGGTGTAAGTCACCTCGCGACCAAGACCATTGTAACATGGTTGAAAAGTCGAGGTAAGAAAAATAAAATAAAATAAAAACACGCGATTAAAACCCGGGACAATATAATATTATGAGTTCCAATCGTGTTAGCTAAAAAAGTTTACGGTTAGGGTGTAGTAAAGAGTAACTTTTTTTTTTCCTAATTTTTTTTATTGGAAATGGGTATTAATATTCATGAAACGCAAAGATATATATATATATTTTTAAATTGTAATGTTTTTTTTTTTCAAAAAAAACTTGTGTCAGCAGTACTTTAGAGCCCCTGTAGTCGCACGTGATGAGGTTTGACAAAAAAACTGTCTATGGAAACATTGTTTCTGGAGCTCTTCTCAATCGATTGGCATCATAAAAAGTGGGGGTTTATAGAATACCACTACCATTTAAAAAAAAAACTAAGTTTTTTTACTATTATTTTTTTGGAAAATTCAAAAAAAAATTAAAGTTCTTTACGTTTCCTATGTTTTTCTACCATATTCCATAAAAAAAAATAAAAAAAAAAAAATGTTTTTCATTGGTACACCCCGACCAAGTTTACAATTGAAAGATCTTTTAAATTAATTTAGGTAAGTAGGTATTTTTTCAAAATAAAGTTTTAATTCACTTTCATGTCGCCGCCCGCTCCGCCACCTTCGCTGGGATGTAATCATATTTATTTACCTTAAACTTAAACTCACTCGCTTCTCAAACTAATAAAAAAATATGTCATTATGCAATACAAACTTGTTTCATTTTCAGTTAACTTCTTTTTTTTTATAAAATAATTAAATAACACGATTACAAAAACAACTACAAACACTTCCCGATCGAAGATAACAGTTTTATGTATATCGTAATTGAATTTACCGCCGTCGTCCCCATATCAGATTAGAGCGAAAATTACACAATTTATCACGTTTGAGATGACCTCTGTAATCATGTAATCCGGGTCTTTATCGGCATAGACCTTCGCTAACCAAATTAAATCCCTATGCTGCATGAAACTCAGATTTATTGTCCCTTAAAAGAATTATACTAAAACCGATTGAGCGTGAGAGATTGGGGAGGGCTTTTGTTTTATATTCTGCTCAGTTTCGCGCCCTATTCGTGGTTAGAAAGTTCAGGATAGGCATTTCATTAAAATGTAAGTTTTTAGGGTTCGGTACTTCTCCGTACACCGTACCGTCCGTACGGAACCCAGCTTACCTTAGGTATACCTTTAGAGGTATTTTATAAAAACTAAATTTCGTAAAATCACTTTCTTGTCCGTCCGTGTGTCAATACCGATTTTCACACGAACGGGTGGACACTATATAACAAATTGAAATTTTGCTCTGCATCATCTGAAGTAAAGGTTTGAACATCCTATGCACAATACCTACATAAAAGGAATTATGTACGAAGATAAAAATTTCAAACGAAGTTCTACTCATATATGTATGTGGAGAGCTAATATGTAGGTAAAACCTAGGAGTATCTTTATTATTATGTTCCCAACTTTTTTCACAAAACTCGCCTTATTCATTGTTCGAGCTTTGTCACAGTTCATTTATAGGTAACCTGAAACTACCTACCTATTTCGAAAACGACATAACCTATCCTTTGAGCTACAAGTTAATGTACCGGGAGACACTTATCCCATTACCCGTTCCACACAATGTGGAAAGATGACTGAGACGGTATACTTCTTCAAAGGAATACATTACAAGCGCTATATCTTGAGCCACCTACTTTGAAAACTTTATTGGGAGGTACAGGAGGTAACGCTACACAGTTTGTGAGGTATAGTAGAGTAGGTAAGATAGATAGATAGACTAATAGGTAGGTACTTTATGTTACAAAAATAATACGATCATTATGTAAATATTATAAAAGAAACATTTTCATAAAATATACAAAAGAGGCGGTGAAAAATAATAGACACATTTTTATCATAAATTAAACTTAAAACTAATAGGTCCAATGGGCGACCCAGATCGCTAAAAGCGATCTCTTCCAGGCAACCTTAGGATGGAAAAGAAATGTAAGTGGGTAGGTATAAATACTTTACGTAACAAATAAAAGTAGGTAGGTTGTTCTTTACGGATTTTTTTACTTATCTTATCCGTGGTTTCACCTCCGTTAGTCCTGATCTCGCGGGGATATCAGGATAAAAAGTGTTAATCCTTCGTTCAATCAGCATACCAAGTTTCATCGCAATCGGTTAAGTAGTATTTTTGTGCATGAGTAAAAAACACGCAAATTTCCACCCTTATATAATACTAGCTGCGCCTCTTTCACCCGCGTTAGTCCCGATCCAGCGGGAATATCGGGAGTAAAAGTAGCCTATGTGTTATTCTAGGTCTCCAGCTATGTATATTCCAAGTGTCATCGCAATCGGTTCAGTAGTTTTTGCTTGAAAGAGTAACAAAGTCACATACATACATATACATACAAACTTCCGCGTTTATAATATTAGTAGGATTAGTAAAATGACTTCGAAAATTAGACACTAATATAAACTAAAATGATTTATAAAACAAAGAAAAAAGAATTGACATGTTTAATAAATAATAATATTTATTAAACTACTTACTAGGTGTTTATCTTAATATGCACAAGGTATATATTACTTAATATACGTAATTAAAAGTCTTTTAAAGCGATAATTAAATCATTAATTATCTATGTACCTACTCGTATATAGGTACAGTTAGTTAAACATAGCATATTATGTTAATGCTGTGTTTGTACATAGAATTACTATAATACCTGCTAATTATTCTATTAGCAATGTAAAAGACTAATTCCGTCTATCGACTTCTCCTGCGTTCTTCCTGAACCAGTCAGAAAATCGGGGACACATAATATGCATAAAATATCTAAGTATACAGTATACAGTATCCCATACTGTGTGCACGCCAGTACTCTTTCATTAATTACAACAAAGTAGCGACTTCTTACTTATAAACGATGACTAAGTTTATGTTACGTTTGTCTGTTACTGTGACATGAAGCTTCAAAGTAAACAGACAGTGACAAATGTTACATAAACTTAGTCATCGTTTATAAGTAAGGCGGTAAGTTAGTAACGTTTGTTTCTGTCTGTCAACTTTGAAACTTCATGTCACAGTAAGAGACAAACAATCTGCAAACAATAGATAGTTTATGCAACTGTCAATCATTGTTTTTAAGTTAGGGGGTATGTTTGTGATAAATCTCTACTCTAAAATATTACAAACTACATTTTACACCGATATTCCTCATGCTTTGAGACTTGACATTTTAAAATAATAATCGCAGCTTTAGTGTAAAAAATACGTTAAAAACCATATTTTAGTGGCAAGTGTACTAATTAACGAGGTATGATGTATGCTGGGCAATAAATCGTGACGGGACGAAAGACGCCGCACGTGTGACACCTTCCGAGAATCAACACTGACTAATATAGAATCATTTTTATAATCAGGGGCACGATTCGTCTAGGATACAAAAAAATAACTAATTTTTAATAAGGTATAGCTGATCTATATCCTCCTTATCTTTATCCGAGCGATATTCCTGATTTCATCACTCACAGGAGCCCTGCGGTCCGCTTAAACACAGTGGCTAACGGCCGAATACAGAAACGCTACTCAAAATTTGAGTTCTACTTAGTCAAATAAGCAGCTCCCAAACTCAAAAATTCTCATACAAATTTTAAATTTAGAAGCTGCTCAATTATTTAAGTACCCCTCAAATTTTAAGTTTCTGTATTCGTCTGTAAGTGTTATTAACTACTTCTACTACAATTATATTTGGCAATGTTTTACGGTCGGCGCCTGTCTGACACCAACCCTTCTTGAGACCAAGCAGTTTACCCGCCGCGCGGGGAGAACTCTAGGTTTGCTAGACTACCACAGATCCCTAAGTCGTTTACGATACCCATCCAACGGGCTGGGGTAGTCCTATTCTATGCAGGGGCTACACGTCCACACACTATCTATTACAGATTGATTTTTATCTCGATCTATATGTATCTTAATATTTACTTAGGTATAGTCGTATTAGGATAAGAAAGTTTTTATGTGCGTTGCGCTTCTTTGTGGATGTGATATGATTTGTCTAATAGGCATTGTTTGAAATAACGAGTACGAATATACCTACATTATTTTTTAATAGATAATCAGATGAAACCACAGGGCATAGTTAGTCAACAAAGTACAAGGTCCAGGCGTAATAAGGTCGTATCTAATACACCTAGATAACTACCTAAAAATAATCAAAATAAGAAAAGAAGAGTGTTAAGTTGTTATGGTGTTCCGACAATGTTGCAGAGTAACATCGACCGGCGGAAACACAGGCAGTTTACAGCTTTTTAACAGCTTAGCTTGGTCGCAGTAAATCACGAGGTTTAGTTAGACCTCCTTCAAAAGTAATATCGGACTTCTTCGAACTCACATTAATCTGCCATACTTTAACATGAGAAAGGAAATGTCGAAGCACAAAAGCGGTAACAAATTTTGCGAACGGAAAAATCAAAATAAATTGCCGATTGTTAACTTAGGTACCTATGCATAATATTATCTATCTAGCATGCGAATGGCTACAGTAAAATATTTCAATAATCAAGATTTGTAAATTAGATTGTCATAATACATGAAATAAAATAAAACTTTATAACTTTATTTTGTTAGTAACACACATTTAAAATAGATTTCCTATTATGATCACTTTTTGCACATACCTAACACTTCCATATAGACGAGCTAAATCTATCAGCTAAAGTTTTGAGGATGGTGTTAGGACTGCCCCGCACTCTTCTCATCAGGGATGCCGTCTAATGCCTTAATAACTGCAATAGAAATGAAGACATTTAAATGCTATTCCATCTGCTATCGTCCAGTCGCCACGAACGGATATCTTATAAATCGTGGTCGCAAATTATATACAAATCTTAGTCATAGATGAAAACAAAAATAGGTAGATACGGTATATTCTAACATTGCGTATTCGAAAAATGAGCTAGAAACACCTACATACATTTTCATAATTTTTTTGTATTCAAAAACATTTGTCATTAAGAATGATTCAGGCTTTGTAAATAAGCAAAAAGGCATTCCTATGGATGTCAAAAAGATAATCCCAGTGTGACAGCACGTGGTCACGCGGCAACGGTTCGATATACAGTCGTATATCGAACCGTTGCCGCGTGACCACGTGAGGCTAGTGCGTCAGCTAGACGCAGTTTTATCGTCTCATTTTCCGAGACTAGGTACCGTATCTTTAGTTTCTTGTTTTAATCTAAGATCCTAGTAGTGTGTATCATCTGTTTGAATGCTATAGGTACGAATGCAGGCTCCATTCTTTCTTTGTTCATCAATGGTTTACCTCAGAAACTCGTTTCGCATAGCCGCTGACTGTCATGTTTAAATGTTTTAATTTAGCACCGATTGTATGTATAGTTCGTCATACGGTAGCATCCGCCATCCGGCGCAATGAGCTTCACTAAAGAGCGAAATATTAGTTAGTTCAGTTATAGAGCATACCAGTAGAGTAGACTAAGTGAAAACTTAATACAAAAACACGCACACAGCCGCCTTTATGTTGTGATCCCTTTCGATAAGCTGTGGATTAAAATACATGTAGGTATGCTCCAAAAGATATTTATCTCTGATGTATAATATACGTAGATATATGTATAATTTTACTCAAGTAAGTTCCGATCCCGTGGGTATTTCAGGCAGGCGGCCGGAATTGAAAACTTTGCCGAATCTATTAATAGGTCTGTTCTATAACTTTAATGACTTAGTGGACCCTGGATTTCCGAGAGGGACGCAACCGGTAATATCGCTCAGATGAAAATTCATTTTCAAAATAATAAGAAATAATTATTTTTTTGTACTTTATTTTAAATATCTTTACGCCATTTAATTTTGACGCCATCTGACGCTCCCGTTCTCGGAGGTGATAAATCTACACAAAACGACACGCACTAATCAAGGAAATGAAAACAACCCTTCACTTGACTCGTTCTCATTTAATGTTCTGCTCAAATGACAACGTTAAGCGGTTGGAGAAAGTTATTTTGACGGATCTGTTCCTGCGGTTCGGATGTTGACATCTGTATTAAGATTGTTTAATATCGTTTGAGATTTATTCGTTTCATATTTCAAGTTATTTCCATTTTCTGTATCATGTTCATCATTCAGAAGTTCTTTTTACATTTATTTTAACTCTTCAATTTCAATCCTTTTAAACGATTGCAATATTAGATGGTGGATAATTTAACTAGCCATTTTTTACAACCTAACATTCAAGCTTTTGTGTTGTGTTTCCTTTTGAGGGTTCGTTACCAAAAGGGTAAAAATGGAACCATTTTACTAAGACTTTACTTTCCGTCTTAAGCTCATGAACCGTGACAGACAGTTGAACTTTTGTTATGTATTCACCACATAAAATTATTTATGTAAGTATCCATAGTTTAATGTCCGAGTTAATGAAATTAAAGACATTTTTCGGTTTTAATCGCGTCTCGTGGTACGAGTTAGTGTTTAAAATAGACCTTTCTGTAGAGTGCAGAGCAGACCTACCTCCCTACTCGTTTTTTGCGTCTGCAAAAAGTGTGAAACTGTCAACTGTCAACATCACACCAAAGGGCTTCAGCCCTTTGATGATAGTAGGAAAGCAAACAGTTTGTTCTGTTTCCCGTACATACGCGGGTAGAGATAAAACTCCATTTAATAAAGTTGCGACACAACGACGATTCCAATAAACCCAGTGGGCGTTAGACAGACACGCGTCGATATCTTTTTTAGTTGTTTTTTTGTATACTGTTTGTTAGTATAATGGATTTTAGTATTTTCTAAAAGGGCTTTAGTTTTGCAGCTGTGAAACTACGCGTACCTAAATTAATTATGATTTATTTGATTTACATCAATAAGTTTTTAGGCACAAAACGCAAAAGTGATATCCTCATGTTCTAGTTGATGCAAAGAGACTCTAAGGGGGTAAGAAGGATGCCTTGCGTTGCGTCCCAAGGTTTTGGTATCGCAGGGTGTTTTCCGTACCTATACGATACCATTGAAACTAAGCTTAATTCCAAGCTTAATTTCAATTTTTAAGTACCTACCTAAATAATTTTGCTAAATAAAATAACATATAGATAATTTGAATGAGACTAAACATTCGCACAAAGATGATGCAAATTAGTGAATGTATTGAGTAAAATGAAAACTCGACTCTGTCATTTGAGGGTGCATGAAGGGGAGCTTTTCAATCGTCCCTCGTTTGGGTACAAGCTTAAAGCAATCTCGGATTGCGTCACTTTATTAGTTCCTGCTTTATTTTGCTCTTTTGATGTTTTAAATTAATCGGGCTACTTTGTCTCTTTATTTGTTGATGTTTATTTAGGTCTAATAAAAGTGTAAAGTGTAAGATTGGGAGATTTCTATGACGTGACTGTTCTATAGTCAGTTTTAAAGGGTAAACACCAATGTTTATTTTATGCTCTAATTAAACATTTTGCCTTTAATTGGAGCTTTTCAGATGAGAGAAAGCGAGCTTCCTTAGGTGATTACACCTAAGGAAGCTCGCTTTCTCTCATCTGAGCATCATCTGAGCGATAGTCCCGGTTGCATCTCTCTCGGGAGTCTAGGGTACGTTAAAACCTCAAATTATTTAGGGTCAGCACAGTAGGTAGGTAAGTCCTCATCATTGATCTGCAAATAAATTTGGCGGTATATTAACGACCGCCCTGACACTAACCCTCCTTGGGACCGAGCAGTTTACCCGCCTCTGCGCGGGAAAAACTCTAGGTTCGCTAGTCTGTCTCAAACTATTAGTCGCCTTTTTTTAAGCCAAAGGAAGAGATGGGGTTGCCCTAATTACATGCATGGCCGAACCTAAAGCGACTGGTAATGTAGATATTGACGCTACAAAGCTGCAAAAAGTACCTAATGCCTGCTTGCAACTACTGTGTAGAGCAATTTAAGCACCACCTCAGCAGCGGCAGCGTACAAGCACAAAAAAACTTCACAAACGACGAAAAAAGAGATGTTTTTTTGATCGACCAAATATTTTTCATGCCCATAAATGCTATCACTGCAGGTTCTAATCAATGCTTAAAAATACCTAAAATGAATAATTTTTGTTACTTGTTGTAATAAATGCGTGCTTGCTTGCTACTTGATAGAGTTAGGAACCCTTTTCAACTTCTCTTCTATTTGCGCTAATACGACACGTATATGTAAGTAGGTACCAAGCTATTTATTTACTCGTGTAAGTAGCGCACACATCATCAACTTTTAAAAGAAAGTCAGAACCGGGTGAATCTCATTACCCTAGCATATTCGACGATATAAACGGAATAGGAATGAGCCGAATGGAGGCGACGTGAATGACAAAGTGGATGCAAATGTCAGCTTTGTCGGTGAAAGCCTGTCGGCGAATATTCACCAATCACAACACGCGCTAAACATCTTGATTCTATGTACGAAACTTTAGGTATTCTTTTGTTCTAAATCTTACAAAGTTGTTGAAGATGAAAGATCATGTTCGTTCGCTCAAAAAAGTCTTTTATTCTGTAGCGCAATTATTCCACCAATCAGACGGCACTAAATTAAAAAACTGATATCATCCCGATAGGAACTTAATTTTGTTCAATTACGTAAATATCTGAAACAACGTATATACTGTAGGTTGGGATAGACAGACAAGAGCGTCTGGCATTACGCAATACTATTCTATAGAAACATTACTTTCGCAAAAACACAACGCACGATAGACGCAGGGCTGGTAAGCCCAGTGCAGGCTTAAGCACTTAAAATAGAATGTTAGGTACGCGATACTGTAAATTTCATACTTGAAATCACCTACACGATATAAAATACTTACGTCATGAAGAATTTAACACTGTCCTAAGCAACGGAAGATCCATGTGTCAAGTATAATTTCAAAGACATGCGACACCTCTTAAAGAGTCGTGTGGCAAAGCAAAAACTAAAATTCCGCCAGGCGGAATAAATCACGTTGTTATGCCGAGTCAGGACCTTTAATTAATTTATGTGAATTCCTTGCATCGATCCCTGCATTTTGCAAAGGGAAGTGAACAAGATTTTCTGTGACAGTTATTTATTAATAAAGATTTCAATAACAATTAGGGAGACACCTAATTAAACAGTAGACACCCTCTGTTACAAATGTTATAAATAAAATTATTTTAGTAACATACTCACTAAATAAAGTTATTACCGCTGCTATACAAGAAATATAAGTAGGTAGGTACACTACGCAACTACTGTAGCACCTTTTTTAATCGCTCAGGTTCTAAATAAGCTCTAATTAACGACAAAATATTTATTGGGTACTTTTTTAAATATTCTATAAGTAGATAGGTATTATCAAAATCAGTGATTTACAGATCATTTTATATTCATACCAAATTGAGTAACCCAGTCAGTTTAGGTGTATAACTGACTAAGCAAAGTGGAACAGCTACAAATTATGTTGTTTTCCTAGACAATAATACTAATTCTAATATGAAAACAAGTAATCTAATCCGATTAGGTACATTTTACATACCTAGGTACCTACGTAAAATGTAACTGAGTAATTTTATAAGATTTTGATCAATTTTCGTAATTAGAATGTAGGTACGTGCAGCTGCAAAACAGATATTAAGTAACAATTCGACAATTCAAAGTGTCGAGTTTCATGAAAGCTCAAAGTTCTGTGGGTGGACTTTCTGCGCACGCGTCGCCGGATACGGAAGTCCGTAATTACAGCGCTATTTCGCAAAAATGTCTCAATCACGTGGCGACAGATGGCGCACGCCGCATTGTTCGAATACCCGCCGAATAGTTCAGCTGTTTGTGTGGTTCACACCGCCCACTTCTATTTATTATATTATTATAGCTCAAAATGGTGACACGTTGACATTCATAAAACTACATGTAGACTATAATAGAGTATATAGGTCTGGATAAAATAAGGTAGGAATATGTTTTTTAACATTAAAATTCAACCTAATTATTGTCGATGTAGCACATATGTTTAGGTATTTATAACTATGGATATAGAATGAAACTACGAGTACCTACCTACCTATGACCACAGTAGTAGTCAAGGGCCGAAGCACACAACTACTAAGTAAACTGTGTTATTACGTATGACTATTATGTATTCAGTGCTATTACTTAAAAACCAACATAGGTAGGAACTATAAGAAGATAATCTAAAACAAAACATTGTTAACCATATTTATATTTTAAAGCAGCGCCTCGCTGTTTCACCCACTCAAGCCCCTATTCCGTAGCAATATTAGGATAAAAAGTAGCCTAAATGAGTTATTCCAGGTCTTCAGCTTCAGGTCCATCGCAATCGGTTCAGCTGTTTTTGCGTGCAGAAGCACATAAACTTTATAATATTAGAAGGAAGGATTATTTTCTTTGTTCTTTTTCTTGTCAATTCTGTCTTTCATGCGTACCTACGTACTTCGTCATTACTATTACCTATTAAAACAAAGTGTTGTTTATAAAGCTTAAAATTACACGATGACATTTACACCGACACTTTACCTACGAGTAAAATAGACCACACCATAAAACGCACACATATAAAGAAATTCGTGCATGTTGCTGTAGATGTAGTCTGTTTTAGGTCAAGTGTAAGTGTCTTCGTGTATTTTGAGTTTTTAAGCCTACCTAACCAGAAACGTAACGCGACGAAAGTCTTTCTAACCGGACGTCGATCCGGAAATAACAAAACAAACCTAGCTTATTTTATATTTAAAATGTATTAAATCCCACACCAAAACCACAAAAACAGGTGCAATGTTGTGATTAATAAATCTAAAACAACCCTATTGTTAGATAGACATTAGCCACCTACCTACCTAACCTGTCTATTCGTATTGACTTTTGTTCTAAGCCCCATCCATTGGGAATAAAATATGAATAAAATAAATTAATTGAATGTCTTTTTAATAAAGCACTTTATTGTTTTATCGAATAATGGTGAATTCTATTGTTTTAAGTTCCCGCCCAGTTTTGTTCGAGTTGGCGACACAATGAGAAAATAATAAATAGGTGTATTTTGGTCGCGTTCTACGGTCGGTTGCATTTCTCTTATTCCTTTAATTGATGCTTTTAATATGAATTAATCGAATTATGTCGCTCGAGATGATCTAACACGTCGGTTGGTAAAACGTTACGACAACCACAGCAGACTGTTTTGATTATGGATTTGATTGAAATTATTTAATTACGTAGTGCTTTGTTTTGTGGGAATTTATTGTTGATAAAACTCTGGTTGCATGCACTGTGTTTTTTTGTAGAAAAACAATAGGAAGGCAGTAAAATACAGAATTGAAAGAAACAAATAAATTAAAGAAAATCGCGCCCAATTATTGTAAATAGCTCCACAAACTTAATAAAATACGAAAGCTCTTCGAGGACAATCATTTGTATAGCATTTTTTTCTACATTTGTTACTGATTCGAATTTAAACTTATTTTTCGGTTTTACTATATAATAGTGCCTTGATTATCTACGCCTAGATTAGTATAAATAGAATTAATTACGATTTTATAACTAGGTGACAAATTGACTGATTAACTCAACACAAATCAAATGTTATCCAATCGGAAACAAAATGACGACTAAAGCTTTTAAGAGCTTATGGGCAACCAGCGCCATCTTTGATCGAGTAGATTTACTAAAATAGCCTTAATTTAATTGAAGTTAGTTTTTGTTCAGTCACACGATAAAATTAAATTACATAGCTGTAATATTTAATAGATATAAAATTAAATAAGCGCTCACATACCCATAGATAATTGTAAATATTTCGTACAGACAATAAGAAAAATATTTTCAATTCACGTAAATTACCCTCCCAGCATTATTAACTTAGCTTAATAAATGGAATTTAAAGTCGGAAATAAACCTGCGGTTGGAATGAAACTATCAATTTCACGGCAGTTTGACAACAGCAACAGGCAAAGAGACGTTGACTTCTGACTTTCTACTGTATTGTGTGGCTTACTTTCTTATTTCTTGCGTAATTACCTTTTAAAAAATTAAACGTGGGTAAAGATAACAAAGGCCGGTAGCGGGTTGGAAGCGGAGGATGTAATTAGGGCGGCAGATGGCGCGCAGCTCTTGTCGGTTCAAACCGCAATTGACTGGTGAACGACTAGCGGTTGCTACTCTACTTACTTGCAGCTCTACCTACAGTTTACTTTAGCGCAGCGGTTCTCAAACTCTTTCGGTGAAGGAACCCTTTTGGAAACCCAAATATTTCATTCAAAAATCGCAACTATGGCCTACATTCTGTAGGTACTAAAATCAAGTGAAACCATTAATTACCCGAATGCGCGACACAAAGGAATGTGTATCTATTTTTAGAGCGGTGTTGGTCTAGTGGTAGATACCCCGGCTTTCATTCCGAGAGTCGTGGGTTCGAATCCAGGCCGACCGCGCACCAATGCCTTTTTCTTTAAGAAAAAGGTATGTGCGCTAATAACATCGCTCTTACGGTGAAGGAAAAACATCGTAAGGAAACCAACATGTCCTAGGACTCACCACGGTCCGAAGACATGGGATATTCAGTGTTTTCTATGTATCAAATGTATGTATTTACAAAAAAAAAGTATAATATGTAGTATATCAGTTGTCTAGTACCCATAGTACAAGCCTAGTGCTTAGTTTGGGGCTAGATTGCGCTGTGTGTAACGTCGTGCAATATTTATTTATTTATTTATTTTGTTGTTTATTTTTATATTGATTGATTTTTCTTGTATTCTCGCGAAGCCCAAACATAGGCGCTGCGTGCCCCGCGGAACCCTGAGGCGCCTCCAGGGTTTCGCGGGGCACACTTTGGGTATGGCTGCTTCAGCGGGTAGGTACTTACTTATTATTTGTACAGTTACCTTGATCGGACAGAGTTAACGATTCATCATAATTATAGGATCTAGGCCTATGACGACTTCTGCAATGCGATGGTTGATCAGCCAGCTACGATAGAGAAGGTTATGAGTTCGATTCCGACATTGAAACAGATATTTGAATGATCTATAGAAAACAGTTTCTGTTTCTATGTTTCTGTTTGTATAGAGGCATATTATTATAATGAGCAGTACCTATTTACGTAGGTAGATTAAACAAAAAAACACGAAATTACAATAAATGTCTTTACAAAGAAATTTTGAAGTCATGTCATGACTGATTGACTGAACTTGGTATATGTAAATCAACGCACAGCCTAAACCACTGGTACTAGAGACATGAAATTTGTAGTATGAATCCCGTGGAATCGGGACTTACGTAGGTGGAACCGCGGGACACTGCTAGTATATTATTCAAGGTCCCGACTGATTCACTGCGACTAATACTTATTTGAACGGCTGGTCCATGGAATTTGGAGGGTGTTCTTTGTGAATTAGCGTATCTACTAAGAAAGGGGTTTTTGGAAATTGCCACAGGATCGGGAGTTAAAATAAATTACAATGAAATTTAATGGATCTATAAATAAAATATTTTGAATCATGCCTTCTTTTTGAAATAACACAGCACAGCGATATCAAAACCGATAAACATAATAAGGATAATTTTTCAAATAACATTATTACAATCGTTATAAATGCGATCGCTAATGTGACAAAATGCCGAAAATTACCCTCATTATTGATGGGAATAAAGCTTTGTACAGTTCTGAAACGCAAGAACAGCTGGTGACAAACTACCACGACCGCTCAAACCATTCTCTATGCCTTTTTGACTTTGATTTATGCCTTTTTTATGCTCTATTCACCCGTCACGGTTACTTTATATTGTGTTTCTGTAACGCAAAACTTATCACAGCTTTATTTAATTTTAAACCTTATTTAAATTTAAGTAAGGTACATTTTACATCTCTCGAAACGTTTCGTGTATCGAATTTAACAAATGTAGGTAGCGCGAAATCGCAGTTGCGTCCGCGCAAAGTATCGCTACATCATCTCGTAATGGTAGGGGATGAGGAGAGGGTTTTTATTTCATTTTCACAGTAATTTGCCTTTGTTGGGGCACAATAATGTTATTGTTGAGTTCAATTTTAAAGCAAATATGCGTAAGTTTTTAAGGAGTGTCGGGGATACGGTTCACACCCTTTTGATGAGGATAAAATAAGGTGTCCTATATGATTGAAAACAAGACAAGATAACCCTATTAAATATTAACCAAATATTTAATTTATACCATAGAATCGAAACACTCTCTCCGGAGTGTTTCGATCTTTTATTTGCAAGTTGTGTTTATACACTAAATTCAGAACTAAAAACTACATAAATACTAATATTAACATTTATTTTAAATATTTGGGGTCCGCAAAGGAATTTGTAACTCTGCCAATTAAGTTACATTTATTTAATCGTACCTACTCTCTCATCTCATTTTTCCTCGATTATTTTTTGTTATTTTAGGTAGGTTCAATTGTACATACTTATTGTAACCAGTGCCTATTTAACTTTGAAGTTTACTGACAATTAATAAATAGTAATTAGGTATGTTTATATGTATACCAAGGTTAATTTATCAAATGTGTTAGATCTAGGTACCATTAGGTATATTTTATTCTGAATTAAAAATAAACACAACTTTGACTAAGAATGTCTCTACGTTTCTTTGTTAATAGTTAATACTATTGTAACGAAAAAAAATATGATGCCTTTGATCCTAGTATCGTCTAAATAATACAAAGTAAACATTAAATTTTACTTTTTATAGGCAAATATTTTATAGGCGAACCGACAAACATTTTATTTCTGTCTTTCAAGTTTGGTATAGAACTAGTCGACAATACACAAAGCAAACATTTATCAGCCAAAGGACCAAAATATAACATACAATGCATAACAAAAATTGCCCATTTGTCATTTCGTAAAATTGAACGACTTGTGACCCGCAAGACATAAAAGTGTAGAAGGGCGAAGTGAAAATGATGGGTGACAAAAGTTGGGTAGATGTGAGTGCATTGTGCGGGGCTCGGTGTCGCAGTAGCCAACAATGAGGCGGCAAGTGAGACCAGTAATTTGTCAGCATCGACAATACAGACCGACATATTGACCATTATTTATGGAACTTCGTAAAATACGGTCCTGGTTTTATTGCGGGAACGATTGAACATCGTGTTATACACGATGACGTCGTCGGTATACTTTGTTGCAGCGAAACGATTGTCTGGGTGAATCGAAGGCTTGCTTTTATTGGAATATGATCGATGTTAATTACTAGACCTATCACGATCTCTGACGGTGCGAAGGGAAGCTCTTTGGCAACGTAAAAATTATATTTATTCACTTATGTACTGATAAAAAGAACATAAGATCCGTGTATGTGTTATCTACATAAACACCTAACAAATCCATTCTTCGCCTGACGTTTTATTTTAGTTTTAGAAGTAGTGATCCTATACGAGTATGCTTTGCTTATCTATATCTATGAGCTTATGAAATTCATTTTCTTCAGCTCCTCCGTATTTCGTAAGGCACGATCATATTGCAGTCGTTAATCATTAGGTCAAGTTGATGAGCTTAGTGCGACCCGAAAAGTCTAACTCTAGGTGAGCCACATCCCATGAAGTTTAAATCACCTAATGAAATCAGTGCAAACTAAGTGAATTCTTATTTCAATAAAAACTTGCAAGAAAACCCGTAACTAAGTTTGTACGACACAGTAGAATGTTTGATGTAGCTTCGAGGCGTTTCGTAGACGCCTCCAACGCCCCTTGGTTGCCCAACTTTGTGCTTGCGCACACGTGCACACGTGTCTAAGAAGATGGAATTCACAGCTGCTGTGCTATTACTAATATATGAAACGATTTGGATCAACCTAAAGATGCGTGTTATAGTCGTATACCTACTGTTGTGGCTCACAAAAGTTGATTTTAACGGCGCAATAATTTATAAGCTTGCAAAAAGGCAAATAGATGTTAGATACCTTCTACTGTGGCTCTTTAATATAAATAATAAATAGTTAAGAATAAAAGCATTTATTTCAGATTACAATTAGGTACAATACAATTATAATAAAAATTAACAACACAAAATTAAAACAAAACAATTAAATCCATATAATCAAGAAACTAACCATAACTTTAAAAATAACAAATACAGACATCGCGAAAACCGAAGAAGAATCTAAATAACAAATAGATAAAATTAATTTAATAGTTTAGTATACCTATCATTAAAGTCTAACGTCTACCGTGAACGAAACTAAGTTAGTTTACTTACTAAAATAGTTGACTCAGATTTTCATACATGTGTGGCCACCGCAAACTATGCCAGCTATAATCACTTATTTCAAAAACAGGCGAGATAAGCTAACTTAGTTTAGTTGGTGGACTGTCGGTTTAATTATATTACAATCGATATAATATCAAAGCAAAGTAAAAACTTGGTTTCCGAAGCAAAAAGAATCTTAATGAAGTAATTTTTTAAATATATTTTTATTATATTAATTAATTAAAATTACTAGTTTAACACTAGTAATTTTAAATACTTTTACAAAAGCGCAAACACCGTGATGGATGGATGGATGGATGTACTACAGAAATGAGAAAACTATGGAAACGAGTATTAATCATACATGTTCTGAATTAATAACTAATTAGTAATTACTTACATCTTTATTCCATAAATATAACAAGAACATTAAGTTAGAAGTTAATTTAAAGTTAGTGCTTGCGCTTTTGTGAAGTGTTCCGTAGCTAAAGTATAGTTAGTTAGTAACTACGAGATATTTACCTACTTTTATAGAATGTATTATCTGTAAGACAACATACATTTTAATCCCAGACGGAACCGTGGGGTGCAGCTATATAGTTATTGATAAAGAACGAATAGGTAGGTACAGGATAAAAAATATAATAAAACGCACAAGGCCATTTGTAGAAGTAGAACACCAATCGATTTTAAAACCTCTGATAGATTCTCTTTCTTACGTTCGTATGTTCGTAGAATTAACGAATACCCCTCCTGAATTCCATTCAAAAGACGCCTGCAGCCTGCAGCGAATAAACTCAAAATAAGCATACCTACTAATTTTGTTTTTAGGGACTGCTTAATTCTTTAAGAAGCCGTTACATTTTGAGTAGCATCACAATTTACAACAGTTAATTCCCAAATTTCCTACAGAACTCTAAAAAGAACAACAGGAGCAGATTATAAAACTGCATTATTAATGTCGCATCGCTTGCTTGCTTGCTTGCATGTCCACGCACAGTTAGATCCGTTCCGCTCCAAACAAACACCGCTGGAACGATGATGTGATGAATACAAATACATCGAGGGCGGAGCTATTTCCACCGGACGTTTTTTACTGCCATTTGTGGAACAAAAGCCTACGCCCACCCGAGGAAATGCAGTAATTAAATAACATAAAGCGGGATATTAGAAAAATATGTTGATTATATTAGTGATGGACCATTTGGCATGGGACTCGAGTGTGTGTAGAAGTTAGATTTATTGATGTTACCGATAGATAAGTAGTTAATACTTATGTTGGAAGTAGGCATGTTTTAATAGTTCGCGAACCTTTATGTTTTCTTTATGTATGCTGACCACATTCCAATACGTAGACCTGGGCAGCCAATAAGCTTATTATCTAAAATAAAATTTTATTCTACATCTGAAATCACATAGCTCACCAGCTATATAGCTATAGTTTTAAATACCTAACTAACCGTAATTTGTTTAATATTAATTAAAATGTTTTTAGAAACAAGTTTTAAACTTAATCACAGATGCGACATCTAGTGTCGAGTAGTGTAAATAGAACCTCGTGCCCATATTATGTTTCACTCAGATGAAAGGAAAATAAATCTCGTGTTGGCGCACAAGAGGGACACACGTTTGAAGTAATATACTCAGTGCGAGCTAGCTAGCATGCCAGCCAGCTTACGAGTCAGCCTGCCGATAGCTGCCAATTAGTTTGCACTATTTGGACGTAACTTACAAGATACATCTAAATTTGTTATGGGTCCTCTCCTGTAATAGTTCGTTTCGTGAATAAAACAGATTGTCATTGTCACAGTTATGTCCAAGTTAATAAATTTCAATTTTTTTTAGACAATGGCGGATGCTTTTTCTTCACATTCAGTGTTTCAATAGAAAAATTACGCGGTGCCGACAATTATGCGACAGGAAATTTATGATAAGATGCTGTAGAATCAAAAGAGATCAAACATAAAACTAGTGGAACTGCGTTTCCGATAAAATATTAGAAAAGATGGCGAGGAGGGCATTAGCCAGCGATGTATTTCAATACTTTCTAAAATCGTGATCTGTCTGTATGTAGATTTTTTTTGAAAATAGCCATCCTGAATCACGATGCATATTAGAAACGGAACAACTGTACCTAAAGCAAGAGAGCTTTGGCGTCTTGGCTTACTGCCACAGAATACATAAATAGTAGAGATGGGCCGACTAGGGGTTCTGCCGACTAGCAGACTAGCCGACTAGTCGGTTCCAAAATTGCCGACTAGTCGGCCGACTAGTCGGTAATGCAGATCATTATAATTCCGAGATATTTGGGTTAATAATGGTCACTCGGCGATTGTTGATATTTTTGGGTAAATTTGCACATTGAAAACTGTAATAGAATAAAACTGTTTTTGAAAACAAAAAATGATTGAAATAAAAATAAAAATTGGAAAAAAAAATTGAATAGAGCGGACTCATTTTAGAAGTATGATTTTTAGATGATGAATGTAGGCATTGACGTGTTTTGTTTACGTTTTTCTGACTACCCACTTTCTAACTGTACTACTAATTTAATAAAAATTGGTTTAGTTGCATAATTGTTAGTTGACGACTAGTCGCCATAATTACCTAGCGAATAGTCGGTTAAACTGCCGACTAGTCGGCTTTCCCGACTAGTCGGCGACTAGTCGGCCCATCTCTAATAAATAGTACAAGTTACTGCGAAACATCCACCTATCTCTTTATGTCACGCCATTTACCTACATAAATTTATGATTATTTTATTCCACTTATCTGTTTATTTTCGTCCTACCATTGCAGCTCGTAGTGCAATTACCCACTAAGTATATATTGTGTTGACAGACAGCTAAGGAGAGTCGAGCTACTGGCGTAGGAGATAAAATAAAAAAATAAAATAGTACTTGTTTAGCTCTTAATTTATAACCTATTAATTATGAGTGGCACCTTTTACAAAAGAGCTATGTAGTATAATAATAATAATAATAAGCCCGCAGGGCACCTTGAGGCGAGGTGTCGGGGAGTAGCGACCCCGCGGCTTCCCGAGTGCTCCAGGGGGAAATCACCGGTCCTCACCTCCGGCTTGCCTTAGTTGGCTGGTCAGAGTGAACACTGACGAGGAAGCGGTCCCCCGCCTCTGGCTTGCCTTCACCGGCCGGTCGGAGTGGAGTCGCGAGAGCAGAAATGCTCGGAGGATGGACACCTCACGTCAGTGATGAGTTGGCCCGCTCCACAGGATTACCTAGGATGGTTAAAAATCCGGTGAGGTTGCTCCATCCTTCAGCCACTCACGCCCCTGTTGCCCCCTGGCTGTAATTTGCTCGGCTTAATTAGGGTGGCCCAGTTTGTGAGTTGGCGAGTCTCCACCTGCCATTTTTGTACGTGTATTTTTACATTGTTACGGCAGGCGCCATAGTCCCAATAGTTCCCCCCAGTATCCAATCCACTACCAACCCATTTTGATAGCCCAAGTAGTTTTCATCCATAGTTTACACAATAGTACTATCCAAACCGGGGGTTGTCCTTGGCTGCATTTTATAGTGTAGACAAGGATAACCGCCGGTTTGGTGTCAATTTCATACTTTGCGATTAAAATTATGACTGAAACGGGCCTCTACGTGTTGGCTTCGGCCCCACGCACGCCTTCCAAATGTCCGGGGCTCCATAGCCCCGTGAAACGGAGACGTTACAAACAATAATAATAATACGGCAGGCGCCATAGTCCCCATAGTTCCCCCCAGTATCCAATCCACTACCAACCCATTCTCATAGCCCAAGTAGTTTTTATCCGTAGTTTACAAAATAGTACTATCCAAACCGGGGGTTGTCCTTGGCTGCATTTTATAGTGTAGACAGGGATAACCGCCGGTTTGGTGTCCATCCCATACTTTGCGATTAAAATTGTGACTGAAACGGGCCTCTACGTGTTGGCTTCGGCCCCACGCACGCCTTCCAAATGTCCGGGGCTCCATAGCCCCGTGAAACGGAGACGTTACAAATAATAAAAATAATAATAATAATAAAAAATTTATTCAAGAAAAAAGTACAATAAAACAAAAAGGGACATTTACATTGATAATAAATATCCAATCTAAAAAAAATGTCGCCAGAACAGGTGCTTGTAGAAGTCAATAGGACGAATCAAATGCTACGATGTCATCGGATCACTCCTAAAAAGTCAATTATGTTACAATTCTCGACAAATTTGACTCAATTTGAGGTAATAAAATAAAGTTTTATGTCGCATTTATTTTGATGCGGTCGCTCGTAACCTATAATCATTTACAAGACATAATTATATTTATTGTTCGACTTTTCTGTACCAATGTGCACTGATTGCTATCATCAATCAATATAAGTAGTAAGGAATTAATGGCGATGAAATAATTGTAATTATTTTATGGCGCATTTTCCCTCCAAGTCTATGTTATTGACATTAGCAGTTTTTCCAAACATTTTAATTTTTCATTAAAAAATGAATAAACCTTTTAATTTTGACCGACAAAGTTAGCTGCACTTAAAAAATAATAATAATTAATTATAACAAATTTTGAAGATTTATCCAGCGTAAGCAACCTTAGTCAGCTATTAAAATGGTGCTATAGTGAAGGGGACATTAATAAGAAAAGTGTGCTTGGTCAACACTTACACCACCCGACAGTCCACCCCTAGTCAATCATGCCCAGCAGATATAACCATCAATTCGTCTGTATGGTTTGGAGCTAGCTAGTCGTGGGTTTCTTCTCGAGCCTTCGTATACCTAACCTTCACCGTAAGAGCAACATTTTACATATTTATTTAACATAAAAACATAACACAAACCAATTACAAAATTAAGCCATCAGTGAGCAAGTTAAACTAAAAATACCTAAGTATTAACCTATAATTTATTTACTAACTTAAAATAAAATAGATATTATGATATTACATAAGCACGTAGGTATTAACATAGTGAAGTATTAATTTGTGAACACAACGACGCCGACGACTAGTTTTAATCAACTATTCTAAAACACGTTGTTCAAAATAATACTTAGGAGTAAACTAAAATAATACTTACGCTGCCTTAATACCAAACCGTAACAAAACTAATTATGAAATTTATCTAATAATATACCCAGTTTACGTCGACTAATCTAACCATTTACAATTACCTACAACAATAATGATATCTCTAAACGTTATGTCTAAGTGCCTACTCATTACAGGAATCGCTATGATAAGTAGGAAACTAGGTAGGTATCTATTCATTATGAACGGCATTGCTTGTAATTTATAAATCAATATGTAGGTACCTATGGACGATGCCGATCTTTGTTAAAAAGTTCAATCGGCCAAATTCTGTCATCGGGTTCGTTAAACCTCCGGGTTTAAATGTTTTGGAGAATTTTTGCTTCTGAGTTTTTTGATCATTTTGCAGGAAAAAAAATTAAGAAAACCCGGACTAACTCGATAACTCTGATAAAAATCCTTGGTCATAAAATATGTTAACTTACTGAAGTTACTTTTCTTTATTTCTTACTTAAATTGGCCTTTTCATCTTATTTTAGAATTTGTACAGCGTAAGCATCTTTTAATCCATGCTATTTTTGGCGCTGTATTGCTCGGGTCATTATTAGGTGGAGTATAGGCTTGCCCTATTCCACAGTTCCACCTACCTAATAATCCAGCCTAGTCAGCCATGCCCAGAGGAAAGAACGGGTCAATACGTCTGCAGCTAACTAAGCCGTAATTTCATACTTAGATATTACTCAAACGAAGAAAGGTTTAACATATTTTGCTGTATAAAAGTAACTACCTACCTGAAAATTATTAAAATTTAAATTCACTGCTTATTATATGCCTGTTTCTTTTGTAAATGTGTTCCCGTTAGAAGTCCCACGGAAACACAGGTATCACTACAAACGTAGCCTATAATCTTCCAATTGATTGTATTATACCTAGTAGAGGACAATGCGAAAACCACAATTGAAACTGATGTGGAAAATAAAATCCAATTATCCTCCATTACGGATAGGCATAAATAAAAAGCCATGTGTCGGGTTTTAGCTGCATTTTTCATTAGAAAAGGTACCTACCTACATCAGGTATTGTTGTGACACTAAACTATGCTTCAAATGAATATTGAATGAAGTAATTAGGAACGTTTATTTTCTATTTGTTTTTCTATGGGAGGTGTCGCTTTTCGAGTAAATTACAGATAAATTTTCCCTTTGAAAAAACATTTTTTAACAACTTAAGTACTTAGGTAAATGTTAGGTTTCTTTCAAGTCTTTATAAAGGTAGGTAATTGCACAGTTGCCTACCTACCTAGTAGTTGGCGCCTCGGCGCTTTTTAGTAATAGTGGTAATAGCTACCAACAAAAACTTAAAAAATATACCTCGGTAAGTCCTACCTACTTATTTTGTTGGTTCAAAAAATTAAAAGTAGGTATTCGAAAGTGGTGACCACAATCTATCTTCTATTATAATTACTATTATAAAGCGGAAGAGTTTGTTTGTTTTTTTGTTTGTTTGAACGCGCTAATCTCAGGAACCACTGGTCCGATTTGAAAAATTCTTTCGGGGTTGGATAGTCCATTTATTGAGGAAGGCTATAGGCTACTTTTGATCCTGATATTCCCACGGGATCGGGACTTATGCGGGTGAAACCGCGGGGAGCTGCTAGTAAATTATATGCACCATAAGACACAGACCACATGGACTAAAGCCAGTAAGGCAGTTTAGTTAGTTTTTAGAAATTAAACTCATTTTTCGGTTTTAATCCCATGATCTTTATTACTTTCAGTTTATGACGTTTCAGCCAATCCTAAGGAAGAGACATGTGAAGGTCTCTAAACATTAAGCATTGATATAATAATTATAATTTAAAAAAAAACGTGTGGCATTCGGGGACTGCCGCGTTAAAGCTATTGCACAGCATTTTTCATCAATTTATGCAATTATAACTATTTTTTATTTTGTACCACGTTGCCATGGTTACATGCTACATGGTAACCATGGGGGGTTTAGGTTTTTTTCGTTACGAAATTTCGTCATTCAAAGCTCAAAGCTCGCGATAAAAGCTATGCAATAGCTTAAAAATGAGTTTAGATTTCTATCCAACATCGCAAAAACAAAAGAAAAATCTATCGCTACTTCTTTTCAAACAAGTGAGCATAGGTGGCATAGTTTGAGGTAAACGCACATGTTTGAAAAGCTGGAGGAAACACTTGTAAGGAGCAGAATAGGTATCCTTTCCTCTTAGATGCCTAAAACCCAAGGCTGTCTGACAGACCTATTGTCTGCATGTTAGTAGGTACCCAAATCGCAACAGTAGGTAAGTACCTACTACCTAGTCTTGTTTCTTAGATTTAAACGAATTCGTAGTAACAAGTAGGATGTAACAAACTCGAAGATTGATTAACAATAGGCACGGCAAATCGAAGCCAAAGGCAATTTGATTTTCGTGCCTATCTATACTTCTATATCTATACTAATAATGTAAAGAGGAAAGATTTGTAGTTTCGTGTGTGTTTGTGTGTGTGTGTGCGTCTGTATGTTTGTTATGAATAAACTCAAAAACTACTGGACCGATTTCAAAAATTCCTTTACCATTAGAAAGCTACATTCACCCTGAGTATACTTTTGATCCCGATATTCCCACGGGATCGGGACTTACGCGGGTGAAACTGCGGGACGCAGCAGTAGTGTGTAATAATACCAGCCTAGAATAACCTCCTACAAATCTAAAACAGGTCAGGTGGCTACAAGAACTGCAAGCCCCTAGGTACAATTTGTTATTTGCATAATCCGCTCCGCTGCCCGCTAAGCTTGCCGCTGTAATCACTGTGATCGAAGGCAGCGACCGATGCCGGGGGCTAACATTATGTCATTAAGTACACCTCTCAAATGTCCCGGATATCGGAATGATTTCTCGTAGCTATAGCCGATAGCAACTTCTGAGCACCAAATTGTCTTTGCAGAGATACACCTATCTAATTTAGCTTGGTATCTTAACTATGCATATATAGGTATACCTATGGATCATGTCGGTAAGTACCTAATAAAAAATATTTACTATTATAAAGCTTGAAGAGTTTATTTGTTTGTTTGAACGCGCTAGTCTCAGAAACCGCTCGCGCTTGTCCGATTTGAAAAATTCTTTCAGTGTTGGATAGTCCATCTATTGAGGAAGCCTATATTATATTATACAAAAAAATAGTATTGATAGTGGGGAAAATGCCAAAAACTGTGTTGTAAATTGTCGTAATCCATACTGGTGGAGCAGCTCCTGGGAATTTTACGACAAAATCCCATTTTTTTGGCATAATCCCCACCAACCAGGATTAAGAATGACAGTCGGAAAGACGCCAATTAATTGGTTTTTGAAAATCGTCGTAATCCCCATTGGTGGGGACAGCTTAGTGGGAGTTCTGACAATGCGCCTTTTAGATCCTAACCTACCTAAGATTAGAAGAACAAAAACGGAACCAAAGATTTTCTTAAATATAAAATTTCCACGTCACAATGTTAGTTACCGTACTCTTCCGAAACGGCTTGACCGATTTTTATGAAATTTTATATGCGTATTCAGTAGGTCTGAGAATCGGCTATACTATCTATAATTTATAAGGCAAAACAACGTTTGCCGGGTCAGCTAGTTTTAGTCTAAAATCGAATATTATTGATGAAGGTCTTTACCCGATTTGCATTACGATGAAACGGAAGGACAATGCCTATCAAAAAATAAAACTTATAGGAAGTAAATAGGTACCTACTTTGAAATTCCCTCTTTACATGTAGGCTAGACATTAATAGGAAATACAGAAATTAAAGTAGGTACCTAAGTACATACTAAGTATTAAAATCAATCTATTTCAAAGGTAAAATCTAAGCTAAACGCACAAGCAAGATACTGGTCTACACGATTCTATATGTACAAACCAAATAAGATGCTCGTGCGCAGGTAGGCGTGGTCACTACCGCCTATTGGGCCGAACATAACCAATGCGTGCGCGCCGCACGGTAGTCAACGAATACCTACATTTTAAATAATATAAAATAACAATTTACTCATACACAGCGACAACGAAGCATTAACAATTTTCTCTACGTCCTTTTTTTAATGCAAAGGGATAACACAGTCTCATTATACAGTTCTATATTTCCAATTCAAAAGAGCGTGCTAGCATTCATTGAATTAATGTGACCTTAGGAATAAATAAGCAGTTTCTCCTCCATCGAGACCTGCCAGACAGCTACCTTGGACCGTTTAAGAGTCTGATATTACCAATAATTGAAGAGATCGGATCATTAAGCCTGCCGAGGCAGGTTCTATGGCGATTACTCGTAGTTATCAAGAATTTGAACATCGTCCGACCTATTACGACGGTATCAGACCACGGGCGCTTCTCCGTAATAACCATGATGATACATGAAATTATATGATTTGAATGGAATTTTGTTGAAAATGGCGAAAACATTACAGAAAAGTACAGGGGTTATAACGACGCCGGGCGGCGCGCTGGCCCTGAGGCGAGCTCCGCCGACCGTATGCAAATTAAACGTAATCAAAATAATAATTTCCAAGTGAGCTGAAACGAGGGGCGAGACCTTCAGCGATCTCACTCTAGCACACCCACTCCACTACTGCAAGAAAGAAAAGCTGTCTGCCAATCTGCGGAAATGCAAATGGCTTACACCCGCGGTTATACGGTTTTATTATTTTGTATTGTTTCAACTTCTTGTAGGGTATGCATAGCATATATACGTATATACCTATACCTAATTATATACCTACACAATAGTGTCTTATTACGATACATTATACAGAATTATTTCAGTAGCCAGTCGTTGATTATCAGAAGATTATTATTCCTACATACCAATGACTTTTATCATAGTCATCGTAAATATTTAAAAGACATCAAAAATTAGGAATAAGTTTTTAACACTACCCGTATTACGCACCCGTACATAAATGTTCATGAAAAGTTTTCAATCAACTGCATTTATTTTAATAACGATCAATAAACCCTATTTAGGTAATATACAAAGTACGAAAAGAACGTGACACTTTTCAGTTTCAAAAATCAAAATCAAACTACGTTTATTCATTCGGATATTAGCAAGATATCTCTAAGAAACGTCGGCTATTATAATGTAATTTACTGTGTCTTCGGAACGCGACCTCCAATGAGAAGAAGACACAAGAAACTCATGGGGTTTTTTTTGTAAATATTTTGGCAGTTATGGGATTTACATTGTCGCATATTTATTTTTAAACAATGGTGGAACTGTATTTATACTTGTACATAAACTTTTAAAACAGAGCTATCCGATAGTGATAATAACCTAATTCCAATCAGTTTAGGTACTTTTTGAACTTCTTAACATTCTTGTTCTACTGCCTCTCATATGAGTGACCATAGGGTCTTATTTTTAATGTACGTCCAAGTACAGACTTTTTGTGCTCTTTTCCTTTATTGTAGTAAGTAGATATCGACGCAAGAAAACGAAAACGTAGTAACCGACAATAATGTAATTGTTCACCAGAGCCAAAACACTTTTCGGATTTTGAAAAATAAATCATATTTCGGTATTTGTAGATCCTAGAATAATCATATTGGGACAGTACCTCCAGATTAAATAGGAAAATCTATTACTGTGCATCAATTTTATTTAAAGTTATTTTAAAATGTACTTTTTGTCAGTTACAGCATTTGATATATTTTTTACAAGCAGAAGAAATGTTGTAACTACAGTCCAAAATGTATGACTATATACCATTGATCAAGAATGTAAAAATGATGTAACTGATTTCACTTCTTCCTACACCAGTGTAAATGCTATTAACAAGTTTAAGACCACTTTACCATCATTAATACAGTTGTAATTGATTTGTTTATCCCTATACATCGATTGCGATGCAATTGTCAGGCAATAAATAATAACAGACAAAAAACAGTGTGCTGACAAAATCACGGGGAGTAAGAACGTCGTAACCCGCAACATTTTATAATACATAAGCGACGTAACCCCACATGTAATGATTTTTACTAGAACACATTTGACTTATTTAAAAACAACAAAAAATCACCGATTTTTTGTGAGTTACAGCATTTTGTAGTCATAAAAAATGACACTCAACGTTACTTGTGAAAATCTTAAAATCGTTAATATTCATCGTAGAGCTATGGGACCTACACCATTCGACGCACAAAAAATCGCTGATTTTAATGACGTTAAAAAAGCATTTTAGCCACGTGTCGGTTACTACGTTATCGTTTTCCTTCGTCGATATATAAAACTATGGTATACCTAGGTACTGTAAGGCTTACGACTTATTAGGGGGGTAATTATGTTGGGTACTGTTTATAAGTATACCCCATAGTCCCATACTTTACATAAGTAGTTACCCCTATTAAAACTCTACTTCTTGTGTCTTCTTTTCATTGGAAGTCACGTTCCGAAGACACACTAAATTACTGACGATTCAAAACGATTTGTGAATCTTACTCAATAAACATATTTTGAATTGAGTTGAGTAGCTAAATCTAATAGTAATTTGTATATTGGTAGGTATATTATGTCTACTACTAATAGAACTAATTGCTTAGGCAGATAGATACTACTCAACTAACAAGCAAGTCCATCGCATATTCAATATGGAGATGAGGCCAAAATACATTACGTACAAGCAATTTAGCCCGACGTTCGTAGTTAGAGGAATCCAACGCAGTATGGACATTGGTCTACCGTTTAATTAAAGCAACGCTCGGCTAGCTCTGGTCCAATGTTACCCTGTGGTTAGCTCCACGCCAATTGGACGCGATTAAAAATAATTTTCATCATTTTTGTTGTCATTTCGCTCGTTACAGTGCGCCGCGGGTAATTCCACTGTTACGTGAGGTCCTAGAATACCTTGTAACGGTTGCTATTACAGTTAGGGATAATTGGTAGGTATTTGCATAGATACCTAGCTATATCTTGAAACATGTTACATACAGAATTTGTTTACTTACAGCATTTTCAGCAAGTTTTTACCAATTATGACCACTGACCCGATACCCAGTTGATGTAAGTACCTAACCTAATCTAACTTAAATTCGGTGGTGTACCCACCTAATTTAGGATATACACTGCCCGGTGATGTACCTATTTTATTTAGGATAGCTGAGTCCCGCGGTTTCGCCCGCGTAAGTCCCGATCTCGTGGGAATATCGGGATCAAAAGTAGCCTATGTTTCTCCTCGATAACGCAGCTTTCAATTCCCGATCTCGTGGGAATATCGGGATCAAAAGTAGCCTATGTTTCTCCTCGATAACGCAGCTTTCTTTTGGTGAAAGTTTTTTTTTAGGTGAAATCGGTCCAGTAGTTTTTGATTTTATTTATTACAAACATACGACACACACACACATACACACACACACACACACACATACACACCCACAAATATACATTTTTTTCTCTTTATAATATTATTGTAGATAAAAAACAGATCAGATTTACAAAATTAGAATACGTCATCGTTTATAGTTAGTAGGTATTGCTTCATAATATAATGTTCAATGAAATACCTAATCTGGATAGGTAGGTAGGATATACACCTAAATCAAAATTACCTCAAACATCATCTAATTTTTCCCCAAATAGCAAGTGACAAAGAGAAAAACATGGATACCTAGTATCCCCATGAAGAATATCCGTACCTACCCAAAGCACGTATTCTTAACTAAAATGTCTTAACATTACATTACATTTTGCACGATTCAGCAACTGTTGGTAGATAATTACTACACTTCAAATACTTAGATACACGATACGTGCCCACAAAACTCCTAAGCTCCTTAGTTAGGTATACTGCCTAGACTAAAAAAAATCTTATGAAAAACTAGCTGCGTCCCGCGGTTTCACCTGTGTCAGTCCCGATCCCAAGGAAATATCGGGACCAAAAGTAGCCTAGAATTTTTAAAATCGGTTCTTTAGTTTTGGACCCATAACATTAGTAAAGAGTATAGATATAAATTTCTACTTTGTTTTTGTACGTATTTTGTCTTGTGAAGATATCAAAGTTATATATAATTATCTGAAGTTTCCCATGCATGCCTTTATTTCCATATTGTCAAAGCATTCCGAATGCATAAACATTAGACGAACATAACTAGTGGGTTGGTGCAAGGGCAATTGACAATCATTACGCAAATCACCACAAATAACAAGGTAGGCGACAATTAAATGATTTTCTTTAATGATTCAAGAATTGTTGGGTGTCTTCCTTCACCTACATGCAAGCATTTATTAAATTGTCTGTTCGTAGAAATAAACGGAAATATAAAATTACTATTCAGGATTTATTATATACTTACTTTAAGATTCTAATTGTAGATACCTACTTGCCCCCAATTAGAAAATAAGATGTATTATAAAGTGCTAAACAATTGGATAATCTTATATATTTTTGTACTATACCTACATACCTACCTACATTCGTTAGTGTATCTACATATATATCGATAAAACGCTTTATCCTAAGTGACTGACTGATTGATCTAATCAACGCACAGCCTAAGCCGCAGATAGTAGATAGCTGAAATTTGGACAGTGTGTTCTTTATATGATGTAGGTACCTATAGGTATCCGATAAGAAAGGATTTTTGTAAATTCTTACGGGATCGGGACTTACGCGGGTGAAACGGGATTCAGCTAGCTTACCTATATAATTAAGCATCAAGCAACACAAAACCCATGATAGAGGCGCGTTACTTTAGCTTAACTCACTAGTTTTTCAAACAAGTAAGCATAGTTTGCGATGGACATGTATGACAAACTGGCTCGACTATGCAAAGCTAATTTGAACTAAATTAGTCGGCAGTAGGCTACCTAATTTTTTTATTAGCTTAGCTCACTAGTTTTTCAAACAAGTAAGCATAGTTTGCGTTGGAGCTATATGAAAAACTGGCTCGACTATGCCAAGGGAACTTGAACTAAATTAGTTTAGTCGGTAATTTATTTTCCATATTTGAACGTAACCCGTCGGCTTCTTCGATCGATTGAAGTCGACAATAATTGTGTCCATGATTTTGTAAATCAACTAAGTATATTTTATACACATAGCATTCCGTGGCTTCTCTTCATTAGCATAGAGCAGGAAGATTGTACGAGGGCACGCTTTCGGCGTGCGTTAGATGTGCGCAATTTGCCTCTATTCGTAACTAATGACAGAGCGCGCACTTGAAGCCTGAATAATAAGCCGATCCTTTGCTGATTGAACTACATTACTGCTGATTTCAATACAAGAGCATCACTGCTTTGAAGCTGTTCCGCGTAAACTTAAATGCAACTTGCTTTGAGAATAGCTAATCATAACTGTTCTTTGAAGTCCCACAGGCAGGATCCGAAGCTATCATACCTAAGGTTAGCTAGAGGTTGCTACTCAATCAGATCACATCTCGGGAATCGGGAGCGTTATGGGGGCTGAAATTTTTCACATAGACTATGGGCACATATTCTTTATCTTAAATGTCACAACGTTTAGTTATAGGTACTTAGAATGTGTGCCATGGTTACGTTAAGTACTCGAATCTTTTTCGGTCCTGTTTAGGAGCGCTTTCCCGTAATCCGGCTTGTATAAAAACTCTAGAATAGGTACGTCTCTAAATAGAACCTGGAGGGTTACTGCGGTTCTTTCGACACGACAACGATACGATAATTCCAGCCGATACGATGATTCTACTGTCACACTGTGATAGTAGGGTTGACAGTAGAATCATCGTATCGGCTGGAATTATCGTATCGTTGTCGTGTCGAAAGAACCACAGTAACCCTCCTGTAACCTGTGAGTACATCCGTCAAAGTGATAAAGCTGAATGGTATCCAGTTATCGACATGATTATGCAATTTACCCGCTTAATGTCTCGATTCTGTGGGAATAAAAATCCTTACTAATCGGATTCCTAGAATGCCTACATCACATAAAGAACACACTCAGAGAGCTGCCTGCAACTGATATCTAAACCACTGAAAGTAGAGATCATTAGTAGGTAGTTTAGGCGGTACGTTGATCAGTCAGTCAGTCAGGACAAATCATTAGATAGGTAGGTATAGATTTAATAGTTTGTTGTAGCACAAATAAAGGTGATGTAAGTAGGCACCGCCCAAAGTAGGTAGGTAAAAAAGCTCTCGGCCTCAGTAGTTTAATATCTGTGTAAATAGGTGGGTACGTATAGTCTAATATGAAATACAGTAGCTCCACTAGCCCTCATTTATTCATCTAGGTAACGATGTGTTATGGTACAAAGTAACACGGAATACAGCTTACAGCCACGATCGTCTATACCATTAGAATTAATCGTGGTTCAATAATTAGACTTGATTGAAGCTTTTTGCTCACGATGTTTGAAAAACTAGCTTACCTACATCGTTTCTACCACCTAGATATTTAAGCACTATTATTTTTATATGACCTATATTTCTTTAAAACGATATTGCATTTTCTAAGCAAGTACCTACCAACAACATTTGGTAATTAGGTACGAATAGTAATAACAAGTAGCCTATTCATCTAATTTTAGAAGATTTATTCAGCGCAAGCAACTTTTAATCCATGCCATTTATGGCGTTGTAGTAGCCGGGACAGTAGAGTAGACTAGGCGTGCCCGGCTTGCCTTTACCACCCTCCATAGCCTAGTGTGCCATGCTTATAGAAAAGAACGGGTCAATAGCACAGAATAAATAATAGTACTACGTACAGAAGCTGCACGGCTTTGATCTTGAAGAAAGCCGCCATTTTAATAGCCTACAAAATTTCCGACGCACCTGGTGCATTCGAAATCGCGCCTTACTACTGTGTTACTACTAAGCTCATAAGAGCGCAATTCCGTTGTGTTCAGAATTTACCTACGCCTCAGTTCAAGCGTCAGGGTTGTACCATAGAGTGTAGGTATCTTTTTTTTAATATATAAAATTTCCATGTCACAATGTTAGTTACCGTACTCCTCCGAAACGGCTTGACGGATTTTTACCAAATTTTATATGCGTATTCAGTAGGTCTGAGAATCGGCTACCATCTATAATTTATAAGGCAAAACGACGTTTGCCGGGTCAGCTATAATTATATAATAGTTGAGTTGTACATAAGCAAAGTAAAATAAATAACAACACAATTTTAAGAAAATCATTTATTGTATTTACAATTGTTTAACTTTAATATAGTGTTGTATGTATTTCTTACCATCTCTAAAGTACCTATTTTAAACTTTAATGTTTGTAGGTAGGTACGTATTACGTACGTATTGTATTGTAGGTACGCGTACGAACGAATGGAATTAAAATTTTAGGTATTCTTTAATGAGAAATTTAACAACGTACGCGCGCTTCGCTTGCGACAACCGCACTGAACTTGGATCGCCGGCGGTCCTAGACCGATCGGCCGGGCGGTAGGTAATTATAGCGCACAAGTACATAGAGTGACGGAGGCCTGTCAATAGGTACGTCTAGAGCTAATTTAACTAAGCGTGGGCTTCATCATGATGTTTCCCATCACCGTAAGAGTGAGGCGATCTAGGTACAAGACAAACAAAAAAAAAGTAGTAGTTATTTGATTAGCTGGCTGAGTAGGTAAAAGTTAGGCTTAGAACGCATTGCAATTAAACGTTTGCGTTTTCCCGTAGATCTGAAACCCCAAAAAATGCAACACATTTCTTCTTTACAAGCCCACTCATTAGCGTTTGTTTCAATGACTGATTTTGCGTGTTGACACGCGGTTCTGCGTTTTCAGCTATTCGTAAACCGCTTGCGTTTTGATCACAGTGCGTTCTAAGTCTTATTCTGTGGAACTTTCCACCTTATCAATTATTTTATTCAGTAACGAGATATACATGAAACAAGTATACATGATCATTTTAAAACGTCTTGAAACTAGCAGTTTATGATGTGTGGTTTTGGTAAGCTCCCTCCGACGCGAACAAACCACAAGAAACTTATGGTGATTTACTGACTGACTGACTGAAGTTACAACGCTTGAAAACATGACGAAACGATTTGAGAAAAAGAGGTAATGTCCTCTGCACATCTTGTCTTCTTTCTATGTGAGAGATGCCGACGGACGCGACGAAATGGCTTCTCTGTGACCAACAACCGCGTTAGAGCTAATGCACGATACGTAAACCGCTGCAGAACCTAAGGAACTACTAATAACTTCTTCCACTTTCACATGCCATCTCCTCACCTTCACCCGTGACTAAGGCAGTCACACATGACGACTAATCTCACCAAATGATAAGTGACGATCGATAGTGGTAAAAACACGTTACTAAACATAATAATGTAAATAGGTAGGTAGAAATAATAATTCATAATCAGACACGATTCATCTCACAACAGTGCTAATCAAAACCCTGACTTCGACTACCAATAGACTACAGTTAAAAATTATCCACATAATTGAATCAACGATCTCAAAGAGAACACCGCATCAACTACATTTCCATGCAACATTGCAATCGTAAAGCCGTCGGAAGCGCCAATTTAAGGGTTGTTTGAACAGAACGAGGAACGTTCGACGCAGTACCGTAACGAATGAGCCGCAATAGCATATGTTTTGAGCACTAGAGCAGACCTTATCATTTACCACATTACGTGAGCAATGATTATAGTAATCTGGTCATGAGGGCACAATGGAGGTGCACTCGTCGACCCGCTACGGGCGCCCGGTGAAACGCAATGCACGGGGTGATGCGGTATTTTGGGAAGAAGTCATTTTTGATCCAACTCAACTGTTTACTTTATAGCTACTACTTTTAAATATTTTTCATAATAATACCTATACAGTGTTTTTATTTGGCATGATTTAGGTAGGTACCTCCCTACCTATTGTTACAGAATCCTACGTCCTATACTACTTTCGAACGCGAAAGTTTGTATGCATGTATGTAGGTATGTAACTTTGTTACTCTTTCACGCAAAAACTACTGAACCGATTGCGATGAAACTTGGCGCGCAGCTAGCACTAACATAAAAGTACCGGTAGGTACCACAGTAGGTAGGTAGGTATACCAGTAATTGTGAAACCCAATACTTAAAGAGATGAGTAATTAAATTTACTCTTACTCTTAGAGACAAAACTCCTTGCTATTATAAAATGAGTTTTAAGGCCAGACCTAGTTTAAACCATGAATTAGCCATAGTAAATCATGGTTTAAACCAGGTCTGCCACTTGGTCATGGTCAATCAAGGTTTAAACTTATTTTTAGTACCTAAACTACATATTGTCACTCAGGTTTACTTGGTAACCTACTTATGAAAACTTTTGTTTTATTGATTGTATAAATAAAGACTAAGACATACTCGTAGGTTGCTCATTTTCCAATTCAATTCCAACTGAAACAGAAGACCGCAGCTAGTTTTTCATAACAAAAATATTTCAACAAAAACAAACCCCATGTATAAAGAAAGACTGTGTAAATTTAATAGAAAATATGACCCTTTCACTGTTCCACATAATTAAGGAGTGCGTAACAGGACAAAGGACCTATCGGCTACACGTTTTTAACTGTGTTTTATTCGTTGAAATCGGTTGACAATAGCGGCTCGCGGCACCCTTTCTTCGACAATTTGGCTCACAGCAGTCCCCGGAAGTCGAGCCCTCACCCTGGAATTAGAGATCCTTAGGCTCTCCAGGACTCCTATTGTAAATTAGGACTCCGCCCTCCAAGATTCTGACGAAAGCCAGCACGTGACACGTTTTTAACGCCTTGTGCAAGGGTTCTTTCTCGGGAAACAGCTTCGTCACAAAGAAATGTTTAACGGTAAGAAATATGGCTAAACTGCTTACTCCAATGTCCTAATGCAAACATTTTGATCATGATTTTCAGACTTAGACAAGCTTAGGCGTAGATTAAACGCTGTTTAACAGCGAAAAAAAGTAAATATCGACCGTAGAATTTCAAAATTATGTCTTGTGTTGAGGCTGTATAACTTTAAAGTCATACAGCAATAGTATCATTAAGCTTTAAAATCCATCAAAACACACAGTCAGTTTAAAAGCAGGCCTGCTACAAATTGTTTGTCATCGTAGATACGAATAAACAGGACAGTTTATTTTTAAAATATCCTGTTAATAGCCATATCATGGTGCACCGCGACGGCTGTTAACAGGATATTAAATGAATGTGCAATAGGTAGGTACTCTAAATAAACATTTTAATTAAATATTTATTTTCAGACTTATTTACACACCTATACATTTATGAGTCCCGATTTCCGTATAAGAATTGTTTAAAATTTCACTTGAATATCATAACCTTTATATTTGGTTTTTCATACATTTTATGCTCAATGCAGTTTCCATTGCAATTCAGTTGCAGTTGAAACGCATGGCTAATGCGAGGGCTGTAAATGTAGATAAGTAGTATTGATGTAAGTTGGTAATTTAAAAAAAAAGGTTGGATGTTCTATAAGTGAAACGCCTCAAATCTCTTGTTAGACCTCGAGTCGACCTTGTCCATACACCAGCAAACAACTACTGATTACCAAATTACCAGCCTTCCTCGCCTATACTTACAGAGCCGATTTAAATAATAAATATGTTAACTAAATAACACCCATGCATTGTTTTTCGTCGACGATCAAATCATAATGACCTGCATTAACTCGATTCGCTAATAAAATTAGGATGACCGCATAATTTGACTTAATTTTGCAAGAATCATATCTGAATCAGACCGCGAAAATTATGAACAAATTATATCGCAAAATTACAACATTTTGAGAATGACTGCTCGATAACTACGGACTCCGATTTTTTTAAATGTTAATTTGACGTGACTCATACTCATAAAAATATACCTATAGGTATATTTTATATCCAGATATATCCGGAACGGGGCGACAAAAGGACCTATAGGTCCTTTTGAGAAGAGTCAAATGTGTTAGTTTAACATCAGTTAATTCTTTTTCATAGCGCGAAAGAGTCCATAAGAGTCGTACGACTACAAATACTATCGCACGACTATGAAATTCTCGAGAATGGGAACTTTGACAATACCAACTATAATAT
Organism: Idaea biselata; assembly: GCA_958496205.1. Taxonomy (NCBI): domain Eukaryota; kingdom Metazoa; phylum Arthropoda; class Insecta; order Lepidoptera; family Geometridae; genus Idaea; species Idaea biselata. The sequence goes on from OY292398.1 coordinate 9,513,276, forward strand.
ACCTAGGTACTTAGGTATTGGTTTAATTTAGCTTTTTGGGCCCTGCCCGGGTTTAAAAGAATAAGGCTAAGGTACCCTCTACCCGGCGTAAATAGCGACCAAAAGGGGTTTCTTAGTGGGAGGCTTCGGCCGAGGCTTACCATCAAAAGGTTTAAGTCGTAGCGCCAAGCGGACTCGTCCGTATTCCAATAAGTAGACCGGTGCGGTGACCTATATAGGCGCTCCGACTTAGGCTGGTATAAAGAGTGGTAACAATTTAAGCCGCGGCCTAAGCATCCCCATTTTTGGTCGCCTTCTACGAGCTGGAAATACCTTAGCCATATTCTTTTGAATATGGCATATGTCGAATACATTATTGAGTTAGTATTAGTTATTCCCTACATTACTTTTTCTTACCATCCAATATATCAAAGGTTACATTAAGCAATAAAGTAAATAGATACCTAGACAACACAACTATTGTTTTTGTACAATTAACGGAAACATAAATGACATAATGAAATTACTAAGTAGGTATGGATATAGGATATAGGCACAGGTAAATACAGCGTGCCGAGTGAACCAATTAACTAATAATGGCAGGTTAATTAGAGGCCTCTATGCGAACGCTCTTTACTCGAACATCGTGCTTATTAACCGTTGTCAGAATTAAATTATTTAATTGTAGTTGCTAGTTTACCTAGACACAGCTTGCCGTATAGAAATTAATTACCTACTTTGTATGGACGGACAGAGGGTCTAGTGCGGCTTATTTTCGTATATACCTACTTTCTAGAGGACTAATGGAGAGAGTGTGCGGGGGCTACCGCGGGCATTAAACGTACGCTGTATGAAGTGTACCCCGTGAAATTTTGGTAAGTCGCAGAAATTTTGGTTATTGTTTTCCGTGACCTAGTTCGAATTTAAGTTTAGACTACTTACGATATGACATTTTGATTCTTTGTATTTGACGTTTTTTTCTTTAGAAAGAGGTGTCGGATCATAGTCTACAGTTAAAAAACGAAGTATGGAAAACATTACTGTCACGTAAGTACGTTTGTGTAAGGGACAAAATTGAATGGAAAATTGATTAGAGACCCTAGCGGATGTTACGTGAAGCTTTATTTTAGCGTTAACTCCCACTACGGGAGCAGATTTTTGAGTTTTGAGTTTTGAATTACTTCTCAAAGATAGATAATTACCTAATTATTTATTGTAAGACCAATATAAAATTACAATTTAATGATACTTACACATAAACCATTTTAATCTAGGTGGAACGGGCGGCCTTATCGCAAAAGCGTTCTCTTCCATACACCGTCTCACCTTTGGATGGACGAGAAGTGAAGAAAGATGAAAAGTAGGGCGTTAGTCAGGAAAAAAGGAACTAAGGTGTAATTGACCTGACACCACTTATTTTATTATTCAAAAAAGTACCAGAAGAAACTGTCGTCTAAATTTTACTATTAATTGTATTGAATCCAAACAATTCTGTGTATTAGGTAGGTCCTTACACTATTTTCTTATAAACTCTAAACGTTCCTAATAATTATGTATTCGGTTGCCATATTTTCAAGTTTACTAACGAAAGCTTTCACAAGTACCGCTACTCAAAATCAGATGGCGCTAGTAGTAGCATTATCCATTATAGTTAATAAGGTCAAATAGTTGCTTTAATTAGTTAGTAACTTAGTAGGTATTAGTCATAATTAAATATAACCTAATTTAATTCTATAAATAAATAGAGATCGGGGCTTGGACTGCCGCTCGGGTTCTTTTCTGGTGCAGAGGATGGCCGTTGCTATCCAACGAGGAAATGCTGCGTGCGTTTTAGGGTCCTTTGCGCCAGCAACGAATTCGGGTGGCCTGTGCGACTGACTTTGTTGTTTTAAGTAAATTTGTAGTTTTTAAGTTTAATTGTAATAAGGTTTTAATTTGGGTTTTTTTAGTTTTTATTTTTAGGTTGATTGTTATTTTAATTAAGCTTTAATGAATAAATAAATGCCTTCATTTAATTCTTATTTTAATTAGTTACTTAGTCACATACGTCGATAGATCTCCGCCCGCACGCGCCGCTCCGCGTATGTCTGTCTGTCGACTTGTCTATAGTAGGTAATCGATAAACTCATAAACTACTCAATGGATTTTCTTACGGTTATCATTATCACTAATAGATAGAGTAGATAATTCAAGAGCAAATGCCCTATAATAATATTAATTTATCAAAGGTATATTGCATCGTCGGAAAAATAATATTCTCTCGTACATTTTGGTACAAACGAACGGTTCCATTTTCAAACCTAATTACACCAAGAAGTTTTGTTTTCTTTTTTCGTATATATAACGAGAGCATTTGTAGTGCTGCCAGTGTCAAGTTGTTTTTATGGCGATACGAAGTGGCGTCAGGTCAGCTAGTATGGTATAAATAAATGGCAAGCCAAGAGCGCGCTGCGCGTTACATGCACGCCACAGGCGGTGGGCGTGCGTCAACCAACTGACCAATCACGAGATTCCTATACCGCTAACTTTTAAAAGCCTCCGAAAACATTTCCATTTTTTTTCAATGGCCAGTTCATTTAATTGATGCTATTAACATATTTCGACCATAACCCGTGGAAAATACATAATACTAACCTACCCGAAGCATTTAATGGAGGATTACATTATTTAAATCGTACACCTACCTACCTAGGTAGTTACAGTTAAGTGTGTTAGGTTCTAAGAATATATGATTTTTAACAGAAATCTATTCCAAACAAATTATTTCATAATGTGTAGGACAGGAACCTACCTATTGCCTCAGGTGTATACCTAATTATTCGGCTTTTTTGCTATTCTTAACATACTAGCGCAGAATCCCGCGATTACACCCGCTCCTCCCTGATCCCGTGACATTATCCAAAGATCCTTTCTTAATGGATACAGGATACCTACACACACCACAAAACAGTCACTCTCCAAATTTCATGTCTCTAGGATTATCGACCGTTTTGGGCTCTGCGTTGATATAAAAGTCAGTCCAGGACTTTGAATTTTAAATGCACCTATAGATAGAAGATAGATATACCTACCTACTTTTAGGAACATACCTACCTACCTAAATGTAGAGAAGAAAAACCGAATAGAGAAAAGTTTATGCTTGTAGATAATGTAGGTAAGTCCTACTTATTTACACGATTTACCGAAATCAAAGTCCGGGCACAATTTCAAATTTTACCCTTTACCTACATAACATGGTGATTAACAGACCCATAAAAAAACTACGTTTCTTTTACTGTGACATGAAGTTTCAAAGTTCTCTTAATCCGAATCCGATGGCAAACAGATGGAAACAAACTTTACTTATCTTGGTCATGTGACGTACGGTATGTTATTCAGTCCTACATTTGTATGTAGGTACCTATGTATTGCTATAATATAATAATATGTATTTGTATTTTCCTTGGTTATGTTAGTCCCGAAAAAATCCGAAATTCGAGAGCCTTAGTTTACTGTGAAGGTACAGTCAGCATAATAGTCCTGACCAGATTTTCAAAATCGCTACACATTGTGTCCGACCGAAAGTTCGGCAAAAGTTTCGGCCAATTGTGGCCGAAACCGAAACTGCCGCCGAAAGTTGATTTTTGACCGAAACTCGTCCGAAACCGAAACCGATTTTGGAAGTTGTCGTGCACGCTCGCCTAACTTCGTTTCGCGTGTTTCGTTTTAACTTCGTTAAAAAATAATAAAATTATTAATATTTTCTTATATTAGGTAGGTATATATTAAATAACTGATTACAACAAACTTAATATAGTGTGTTTCCATTTCATGTACTAATTAATGCAGAATAATCGGTAAAATGCATCAAATTCCAGTATTTTAAGGAATTTTATACTTGAGTGAGTTTCGGTTTCGGTTTCGGCCGAAACTGAAGCCACGGCCGAATATTTGGTTTGTGTTTCGGCCGGAAAACCTGTTTGGTCGGACTCTAATTATACCTAATTGTGGGCTGTTCTACTTCTTGTACTTTTTACCCGACTGCGCGACGCAAAGAAGGGCTATGTGTTAATCAGTCTAAGTATGTATGTATGTATGTATGTTTGTTCCTATGTGGCGCTCCAGGGGTCAAACGGATGGACCGATTTTAATGATTCGCACGTCAATCGATTCGTCTTAATCCTGGGAGTGTCACTGAAGACATGACAGTTATCAAAATTCAAAATGGCGACCCCCAGCCGTCATATTAGTGTAAAAAATAAAAAAATAACCCTTCTTTGCGTCGCGCAGTCGGTAAAAATAATGACTATGTCGAGTGGGGTATCGTCGAATAGGTATTTAAAAATCTTATTTAGGTTTCCTTGACCTTTTTTCATTTTGTTTATTTAAATTGGAAATAAATGAAAGTATAATATACCTACTTTTAAATCAATATAATTATGCAGGCGTTAAATCTCGAGGATTTGTCTGGGGCGCTGCTGATAATCGTCTAGGGTTTAATGTAGTCACATTCGCATTTATTGGCCATGTAAAAGTTGCTTGGTAGATATCGCTTTAAGCGATAAGGCAAATCTTTGTGCCACCTAGATTTGCTAATACTAATAGTACGTTAGTATTATGTGATCTGTGCTAATAGTATACAAGGCAAAGGCTGCCCTTCCATTCGCGCCACTTTATTTCGTGTCCTACAAAAAGTTCGTGGATGTTTTTACCCTGTAACAATCCAGGTCGAAATGTCAAAAACTATCAATGTCAAATACGTGTCAAAAAGTTTGACAAAAATCAGGGATTCGTTTGTGATTTTTTCTTCAATGCATAAATTGCATTGAATTTGTACTTTTACTGCTCATAACTAATTAAAGAAGCTATCAAGTATTATTCACAGCGTATTGAGCGTATGGTGATTTGTTCGTCATTTGACAATTGACCAAAGAAAGTTACAATAATTTGTGGGCCTGTTGTAAAACCTCAAAAGGTATCCTGTTTCTAACAAATGGAATATTTCTATATGGTTAATTCATTTATTGAGATGACGATGTGTATTTCGTTCTTGTTAACCGAATAAATTCATTTATATGGTAAATTATTATAACCTTCTATAGGTTGGTTATAAAAATAATGGATCCATCGAGCCTTGTTAATCCTAAAGTTGTATGTTGTTGTTAGTATATTCTGAAGGTATATTTACACGTTACAGATGCAAATAACGTCAGATCCTCGTAGGGCAGACAGGGAGCGAAGATACAAGCCTCCACCACCTACTTCAGCACCTGCCGAAGATCTTACTACAGATTATATGAATATACTAGGTAAATTGAATATGAGACCTTGACATCGTTAGATTATACACATTGGTGTTTGATGATGGCCCTAATTTCCGGACTGTTGTTTTAGCCTCTTGAACATCTTTCTCTTGTAAGGTATAGTTCTATCATTTTTATTATTTTTGATTCTCAGGTTGCAGTGATTTTAATCACAAATGACATAGCACAGTGGACAGAGTAATCTGGTGGAGTACTAAGCATCTGATGTAAAGTTTAAAACTTGTGTGCTTCCTTCTAGGCATTGACAAAGTCACCACAGATCCACCCTATGCTAAATTTTCCAGTATCCCTACTCAAAACTCATGAATGTTTCAGGAATGGTGTTCTCAATGTGTGGCCTGATGATGAGACTCAAGTGGTGTGCGTGGACAGCCGTCTTTTGTTCAAGCATCAGTTTCGCCAACTCTAGAGTGTCAGATGACACAAAGCAGGTTTGTGTAAACAATAATTACATCTGTCATTCTGTAGAAATCACATGATATAAAGAGTTTCTAGTATTTGATTAATAAATTTAAATTAAAAGGTCGGCAGCTTTTCCAGGAACAAACATTGATTGGTTATTTAAATTAAATATTGCAGAAGCATGAAGCAGGCCTACATCCAAAATTGGACATGAATTGGATGGATGGGATTGCAGGATATTGCGCCCAGCGCAATCTAACCCCAAACTAAGCTGTAGTAGGCTTGCTATGCAATGCAAATACCATCTATTGTCTAGTATGCATTGCATTTGAATGTATTTCTATAAAGTAAAATGGAAATACATAAAGTAGGTTAATACCTACATGCTGTATTCAGCAGTGTCATCTGGCTCTGCGGAGGCTGTCAAAGTAATAGTATAGTGCGTTTCAGCTTTAAATTCCTATGCTGTTATGTTGGTAGCAAAACAAAAAAGTCTTGCCTTAATATCTTGAATGTGCTATACCCTAAACCTTGAATACAGGAAGATTCGTTCATTCATTCTCCATATACGAATCTCCCTTAATTCAAGGGAGCACATGAAATTTTTTGTATTTTGCACTTTGTTGTTTTGCTACCAACATGACGGCATAGGAATTTAAAGATGAAACTCACTCTAATGGATAGGATTTTTTGTCATGAATAGTGTCCATTGGTAATTTCCACAACCCTTTATATTAACTTGCATGCCTATACTCATAATATAATACCTTTTTTTTTGTTCTACAGATCGTGAGCTCCTTCATGCTGTCAATATCAGCTGTGGTTATGTCATATCTTCAAAACCCTGCACCTATGACTTTACCCTGGCAAGCTGTTTCATCATAGTAAAATTTATTACCTATATCATATAAGTATTTATTACTTACAATATATTAATATAGCTATCAAGTTTGTGGTCACTTGAAAATGGTGTATTTATTTGCCCTTCCCTATCTATGTTTATCCAGAGGCCAGTCCTTGAAATTTATTGTACATTGAGATTATTGTAGAATGAGTAAGTCAACACGTTGCAGTTCATGGCGATAATATGGCTAGATGTGCCTATCGGCATATCAGTATTGAATAAGTAACTCAATAATCATATCATATCCTAATTGGATGAACACGGACTTCTAATTTATTTAGATCAAATTAATCCACTTTTTGTCTTGTCAGATGTCTTTATAAAAAATGTAATCATATTAAATAAATAAAAAAAAAAATAGTACTATTGTAAAATAGTCTATTAAATTTAGTATTGTAATAATTTGCCCCCGCGGTTTCACTTGCGTATGTCTAGTACCCGCAGGAACATCGGGATAAAAATACCCTCTAAATGTAAATGCAGATCTCCACATCAAATTTCATCGCTATCTGCACATCAAATTTCATCGCAATCGGTTAAGTAGTTTTAAAACATCCAATCCAAACCAACAAACAAAAATCTAAACTTTCGCATGGCAAGTGGGCATTTTTTTTTATTTATAATTTAACTAAACTGACAATTGGCTGCAAATTTTAGAAAAGAAAAATTACCGGTGGAACAACCGATGTTGACATTTTTAAATTTATCCATATTTAGGAACTTTTAGAACATAGGTACGTTTTTAATTTTACAGTACAGTATTTTAGGCTCGTTACAATAGACTGTGCACTATAAATAATAGCTTCCCACACAGCGATATTGCGTTCCGTTTTTTTTGCGATATTCCTTTAATCCTCCTTTTCCTCCCTCCCGTTCCTCTTGAATATATAATCCATGATTGGTACTTTTCTAGCAGTTGGATACTGGCAACTCATTTCTCTATTCGCCGGACGGTCGAAATTCTACACGTTTGTATTTTTGTATTAGAAATCATCAGATTGTGTTAATTTAGGATAAAATTTTAAAAATTTTGACGTTTCTTTGCAGTTATAATATATTCCGCGTAAACTAACGCCCGCCAACGAATTTTTCAAGTAAGACATTGATCAAATATATTTCCAATAGGTTATCATTTGTGCAGCTGTTTTCTGTGAGAATCCGAACATTTTAAACCAATTTATATATCTTTTCTTGACAGAAGAGTGAATATGGTTTTGGTTTTTATCAATAAAATAATTGCGCAAGTGACTAAACAGAAATACCTACCTACTAAGTGTACCTACGCCTACAAGGATTCTTCCAAAATTTTAATGCTGTCTCTAGTTGTGAAACCGATTGAGTTCTAGTGATTAACCTCAGGCTGCATACCACCTTGGGTCACTAGGGAGCTCCACAGATCCTCGTATAGTAGCAAAGCCGAAACCCAGACATTCTGACTATTCACTTTTTTTTATATTTAGAAAAAATGGTTTCTGTTCCAAAATTCAACGCCCCCCGGGATTTTAACCCACGACTTCCCTGTCTCTAACAGGCCGGGCTAATCAACTGCGTCAAATGTGCTGGAGTAACGGGCTGCATACTTAAGGAACACATTATTCTTATTTTTCGAGTTAAGCTTGTAGTGGCACCATTTTAAGGCAAGCATTTCTTCTAAATAAGTGTTTAAATTTTCCGTAAACTATGGGTAACAAATAAAATCTTCATAGTCATTTTTACTCAATTGTAATCAGTCTTTAATGAATGAGGCAACAAATACAATACATAAAGATAAACTTAATACCTTATTACTAAAAAGCTCACTTTTAAATTTCAGGATGCCTCCGAAGAAAGTGGAAATACCAGAAATAAAGCCAATCATTGGCAGAGTCGGAACTAATCTGAAAGTGGGTATCGTTGGCGTACCTAATGTTGGAAAATCTACCTTCTTCAATGTGATGACAAAAAGCCAGGCTGCTGCTGAAAACTTCCCATTTTGTACCATCGATCCTAATGAGAATAAGTATCTTTTAGTATTTTTTCCAATCCTATTAATACTCATTCATCATAATGCTGTGAGGATGAAAATAAGGCCCTTTTTTTAATTCTTCCAACAAAAACTACTGAATTGATTGCTATGAATGTGGTGTGAGACAGTGTTAATTCTGTAAATAACATAGACTACTTGTATCTTGATATTCTTGTAAAATCATGACTTACACAGAAAGCACGGGGCTCAGCTACCTACCTAGTTGTGTAAAAAGAGGATGAATATTATTAATTATTTATTAGCCAAAATAACCTCAACATTAAAAACTTTATTAAAATGTTACAATCTCTTTCAAAATAGCTGGAATAACTTTCAATTTTAAAACCTGTTTGACATATTAGTAATATGAATGTCAATACATATTGTTTACATTTATTTATTTAATTTTATAATTTGTTGCACCATGATTGAATTTGAAGTGTTCAAGAAGAATTTAGATCTAGACCACGAAAATGAGCTTAATAAATTAGTTATAGACACAGAAGTAATCTATAAAGGTCATGTGGACTTGATTGAAAAGCTAAAACCGGAATCTGACAGGAGAAAACGAAGTCTAGCTGCTGCTGTTGTCGGCCTGAATAACACTGCAGCTCCACTTCCATTCAAAACAGATCATTTCAATGCATGGACTGATATTGATGCACAAGAAATATTTCTACAATCAAAACCAACATGTTATTTGATACTGAGTAAACCAGGTGCAGGAGCGTACAGCCTTGGTGAAGCTATTGCCCAACAATTTAACTGCATACATCTTTGCCCAAAGAAAATTATTGCCGATGAAATAGAACAAGATAGTTCCACAGGCCAGTGTCTCAATTTTAATTTAAAAGTCAATAATGTTTGCAATTTCAAAACGATTTTAGAAATACTGAAAGTAAAGGTGGCTTCTCCTGCAGTACATCATAGAGGCTATGTTATCTCTGGATTTCCTTTGGTAAATACAAGTGGGAGTCAGAGTTACACTGTCAATCCTCTTTATGGCGAGGAAGCTGTAGCAGTCATGGACACATTGCTCTATGAAATTATTTATGATCTTAAAAGGAAGAAAAAGAAAGGAGAAGGAAGCTCTGTCAGTTCTGCGGGGCCTGGTGAAGAAGAGCACCTAGAAGAAGCAGAAGAAGAGGAAGTAATTGAAGAAATGGAAGAAGAAGAAGCTGATGAGAAAGCATTATTACCAAAATTCTTATTATCAACATGCAATGATTTAATACAATACAAGAAGCCATATGTGATAACAAAGAAAATGGCTCTTTTGGAACAACTCAACTTTTTATTCAACTTGGAGTTACATCCAGATATTATAATATTTATTACTTGTCCTAATAAGGATTTAGTCACTAAAAAAAGTTTCAAATATTTTAACTACAAAAATGAGCATCATGTAATCAATCCAGTTCTAACCACAACATCGTCGGACTTGAGATGGCCAACAAAATACACATCAAGTGACTTCACAGGCCCAATAGACCACTTTTTGTCCAATACTAAATACTTTTGCAGATTACCTATGAATTTTGAGCATAAGTCTGCCCAACAAATGTGTAATTTTAAAGAAGATTCTTACCCATTTATTGAAGCCAAGTTAACAGACTTCGATCCTAAACATGTTATTAGATTAGATGGTAGGGACACAACACAAAAAATGATGCATCACCTCACAGAAACACTGGCTTTGCTCCCTATAAAACCAGTTATAATACCGGAACCATTGTATATGGAGGAACCGCCTGAAGAGTTGGAAGAATTTTGGGCAGCTGTGGAAGAAATGAATGCAATACGTGATGGAGTTCTGAGTTTCAAGCGAAACCCATCACTGTGGTTTAACAGATGCCCATATGAACTTAAAAAAGGGAAGTCTACAATGGGTTATCCCAAGTTTGCTGTTAATTTTTTTAAACATGTCTATCTTTTATCCTCTCTCCAAGCTTTTGTGAGTTTCTGCAGAAATCCTCGTCCTTATTTAAAACTGAAATATTTAGAGCCTACTTGTAGAATTATCATAATGGGTACAAAATCCTCAGGTAAAACACTGCTATCGGAGTGTTTGTCGTGGCTGTTCGATGCTCGCGTGATTAGTTACGATACTCTTTTTAATAGCGAGTCACAAAAAAAATACGACAGTTACGCTAAAACTATATTGTCTGAAATTATTGCTACTATAGAAGACACTAGGATAGCAAAATGGGAAAATCTTGAATTGGAACGCGAGGGTAAGTTAGATCAATGGTGTACATTTACAATTAGAAAATTACGAGAGTTTATTACTCTTCTTACACAATTTTTAACGTACGCAAAACCAGAAGAAGAGCCTCAACAATCATTAGAAGAAGAAGAAGAATCAGAGAAAAGTAAACCAAAGGCAATAGCAGAAACACCCATTGAATTAGTTAATAAAATACAAACATACAAAAATATCTTATATTCTTTGCCTGGATTAGATGATCCTCAAAAATGCAAGGAACTGCTCAATAAATCTGTGATTTTTCAATATGCACCAACAGAAATTTTAACTCCTACCCCAAAACCGAAAATACCTGTTATTGGAGATGAAGATGTAACAATAGCTATTTCCGCGTATATTGATGCCAATGATCTTAGAAAAGAAATAGAGCCAACTGCCGATGAAATAATGACTGAATTATTAAAAATTCTAACTGACATTGACGAAGAAGAACAGGTGGTAAGTAATAACGAAAGACATTATGGAAAATACATAATTGATGGATTTACTTTGAATCCTATATATTGGAATTTCCTCGTCGAGTATAAACATTTACCTGATTATGTGATTACCATTATGGAAACCAGAGAAATCGATTCAGACTTAGTGAAGTTGTATGATTATATAAGAAAATGTCCCAAGAACTACCAAGAAAGATACACTGCGTCGACTGATCCTTTAGTAACAACTAAATTGCATTCGAAAAAAGTATCTCTTTCCAATGTTATGGATGTAAACATTATTCTTCAAGATATTATGGACGATATTATTGAAGAAGAAATCGCCATAGATCAAGACGATTCAGCTCTTATTAAATCGTTTTCAGAGGCTTTAGAAAAATTTAGAGAAGATTTAGACACTTTAAAAGTTACATTTGAAGAAAATAATATATACTATATTGATATTGACTTACAGAATAAAACTGATATCCAAATTATAGATGAAATGTTGATGAATCTTAGAAAAGGATATTTCACAACCTACAAGGACAATGAAGATGACGAAGTTGAAGAAGAAGAAAGTGATGTTCCAAAAAATATGATGACTTATAATAATCCTGTTAATTACTGTGAAACTAAAATTTACTGTCCCATTGCTTATTACGATTATGGAGTACTATGGGAAGGAAATCCAGAATTTAGTTTGAAGTATAATGATAAATTGCATTTATTTTGCAAAGAAGAATGTTTACAGACATTTCAGAACGATGTTACTAAATATCAGTCTTACAATAAACCGTTTAAAAACATTCCACCTCTACGGTTTTGTGTCATTGGTCCGATTGGATCCGGAAAGACGACAGTTTCTAAGCTTTTGGCGAAAGAACTGGGCCTTGTTTATATTGATTTTACAGAAGCTCTAAACAATAATTTACTACCGCGACATTTTAAAAAAGTTGGCCGTCAATACGAGAATAAATTCACTGATTCTGGTTTGGATGATGAAGCTGTCGTGGAATTTCAAATGGGTGAAGAAAACGAAACTCATATTTCAGATATCCTAGGAAATGAAACTGAATTAAGACGTATGGTACACAATTATTTAGAACGTGGTTCTCCAGTTATACCCAAATTAATGCAAAAACTTATCAAGAAGCTTTGGTTTGACGAGCCTTTTTTCAATAAGGGTTTCGTTTTAGACGGTTATCCACGGTTACCAACAGACGTGGAAGACATGGCGGCTTGCTTTTGTATACCAGATTTGGTAATAGAATTACAAAGCAGTTCAGAATTAGCCATTGAACATTTATCTAATAAGATGTTCAAAACTTGGAAATCTCAATTAGCTGAAGCAAAAGAAAAAGCGAGAATACTTTTAGATAAAGAACGACAGAAATGGATGAGTTTCATAACGAAAAAGATTGTTGTGAAATTGACCATCGACGAAATCCTGGATGATACATCTGCTCCAGAACCAATATTGGGGCTGTCGAATGAAAGCATGATTATGGATGCGCACCCGTCTGGCTCGTCAAATGTTGACGTTAATTTATTTACCACTTATAACAACGTTGTTGCTGAGTTCCCTGAACCGATCAATGAAAGTGTTTGGCCAAAGGCAGATGAGGTTAGAGAAGAAATCGAAGGCCGAATAGAAAGCATTTATGAAACCGACTATGAAAACATCGATAGTTTAAAAGAAACTTTAGAAGAACAAAAGATAAAATTAATATCTATTGACGCTTCAAAACCACTAAACAAAATGAATCGAGTAATTCTATCGAAAGTAACAAGCTACAGGAATAGAAACGAATCGTTATTTGAAGAAACTTTTATTGTTAATCCAGATATTGCTGAACTATTAATACTAGAGGGTTTTTTTTTCATAAGTAAGTTTTATCGAATGTGCCCTGTTTACATATATAAAAATCCAAAAACAATTCAAAATAACTACAACATCGACAAACGCAAAGAAATCATCTTCACTGTAATTCATCGGTCGTGTGTATATTTCATAAGTGGCGAAGACAGTGTTTTAAAATTCAGAGGAAATCCGCTTAAATATGCCACTAGTCATAGATATAACTTTTTTAAAGAATATCCTCTAAAGATAGGCGTGATTGGGTCCCCGAAGTCTGGTAAGAGCTCATTATCCGCTAAATTAGCTAAACGCTTTGGTTTGATTTGTATTTCAAGGGGAAAGGCGGTGCGTAATGTCATAGAAAACATGTCTTGGTCTGAATTAGCAGCTAAGATCAATTCTTCAATTTGGAATGGTGACTGTATAGATTCATACCAGATTGTAAGAGCCGTTCAATCATTATTAATCGACCATAGGACGTTGACTTATGGCTTTGTTCTGGATGGTTTTCCTGAGACAGCTTTAGAGGCTATGGAATTGACTAAATTTGGCCTGTATCCGAATTTAATTTTTGATATTTCGTCAGAAGTAGATAAAGTTGTAAAAAATTGTCAAAAGGAAGTGTACTACGACCGTATTAAGTATTTACCGCCGTATTCAAAATCATTTATTGAAAATAGATATGAAAAGTGGAAGGAAAAGAAATACAATATCAGAAATTGGATCAATGATGACTACCAAAACATACATAAATTAAACGGAAGTGATTCTCGTTGGCAATGTTTGCAGAATGCTATTCAAGTTATTAATAATATCGTACCCAAATACCATTATTATTTGACTCATGTTAAAACTAAGATTGTGCCTGCTGATGTAATGTGTATTTCAAATGAAGTATTTAGTCAAAAAAGATCTGAATACAAGAATCTTTGTCCTGTATGTTTCAACCAAAATATACTAAAGAATAGCAGTTTTCCCGTCCTCGATAAAAAGGGAATAGTTCAGTTCCGAAATAAGTTTTACTGGATCTGTCCAGACCACATGGAAATGGTGATGAAGTTCCCTCATCTTTATTTGAAAAAAGTAGAGATAGATATCCCAGAACTACCAGCTGTTGTCAAAACTGTACACAAGGACCTAGTTTATGAAAATGGAGTATGTATCGTATCGTACGCTGAAAACTTACCGTCACAGAGAATAATACAAGGCTCTAAAAATTTTGCTGCTACATTCCAAGGCAAAATTTATATGCATTGTTCTGAACAATGTCTCGAAAAGTTCCTGGCGAAACCTCACATATACGCTGATATCACTGTTTTTAAACTTTTAAAGCTTTTCCCAGATATATCTTTGAAAAAGTTGCCAGATATAGGTTATTTGGAGCAAACCGTAGGTAATCTTTTAATAGATGCATGTTGTGCGGTGAATGTGCTCAGACCAAAATATTTGGGTTTGAGTTATCAACTATCTGCCTTATTGTATATTGCTTTGTACTTGAAAACCCACAATTCTCTTATGAACAAAACTGCATTATCGCGTTACAAAAGAGCAGCAAGGGTTTACGAAGCTAGGTGCAAGCTTTTGATTCACGTCGGTCTCACGTTAAGATCGATCGATAATCCTTTCGCGAAATATCCCAAATGTTGTTCCCAAAAGCGTTTAAAGCCATCTGACTCAAAACTTGTAGCAAAACAATCCAGTATGACAACAAGCACTGGTAAAATATCGATCACTATATCTGAAAATATTAAAAGTATTAGTGATTTTTAAATACGTGCAACCTACTGACGAAAGATATCTTGATAGACGCAGCTTCCATCTCAAAATGTATGGAATCGAAGCGTACCACTGTCACGTTATACAATACTAGCAGATTCCCGCGGTTTCACCCACGTAAGTCCCGATCCCGTGGGAATATCGGAATCAAAAGTAGCCTATGTTACTCAGGGTGAATGTAGCTTTTTAATTGGTGAAAGAATTTTTGAAATCGGTCCAGTAGTTTCGGAGATTACCCCCAATATACATACATACATACATGTTACCAACGTTATTATTATTATTAAGAGCCTGAACTGTCCCACTGCAGGGCAAAGGCCTCTCTACCTTCCTTCCATTTGATTCGGTCTTGAGCTTCTGTGAACCAGTCGCTTCTATAGGAGTCAAAGTCATCCCGCCATCGCCCGCCGTCTTGGTCTGCCGCGTGGCCGTGTCCCAGTGGGGTGCCAATCGGTCGCCATCTTGGCCCAGCGTTCGTTTGACATGCGGCATACATGTCCAGCCCAATCATACTTTAGGTTTGCAGCCTTTACCAACGTTACCTCTTTATAATATTAGTATAGACAAGGGTTAATTTCTACTGTTTCTACGTATGTCTAGGATTGGCTCAACCGATTTGATCAACAATGATCGACTGAAGGTTTCGGCAGAAAAACAGAAAAACTGGTTGGGCAAATGCTGAGTCGGGGCCTTTTTGCTGTTGTAACACACATTAACACAACGTACCTATTATATTACAACTGTTTTTTTATAACCATTTTTTTGTAATTTCTCTGTGTATGTGTGTTGTTATCTATCTATCTATCTATATCTATCTATATATATAAAAATGAAACCCGTTCCGTTGTCACGACATCACGCGTGAACGGCTGGACCGATTTTGATAATTCTTTTTTTGTTGTGTTTGCTATTGTCAGGAGAAGGTTCTTATGAAAGAAAAAATGCTGAACCGATTTTGATGAATTTTATTTTTTTATACTAAACGACAGGACAACGTCTGTCGGGTCAGCTAGTAGGAAATAAATGTCTGTCTATGTCTATGTCTATTTGTTCGGAGATCTGGATTAACACATAGGCTACTTTTTATCCCGATATTCCCGCAGGAACTGGACTTAGGCTGATAAAACCGCAGGGCGCTGCTAGCCTTACATATAGCTATTATCTATTATGTTTATGATTAATTATGAATGGCATTGTTATCTATTGTTATCATTCTTTAGCAATAAATTATAGTTCTCTTAATTGTTTATATTTTGTATCATTTCATTTTAAAGTTTAGATAGGTACCTAGTTCAGCCCAAGATTCAAATATCCAGCAGGTGCTTATTTCTATATTTATTTTTTTATAATTAAGTGATCATCTTAAAATGTCTAACAATTATTCGTTTATTTCAGCAAGTAGGGTACCAGTGCCTGATGAAAGATATGATTTCCTCTGCGAATACCACAAACCAGCCAGGTGAGTGTTTATGCTTATTTTTTAATGTTGATCCAGTTTAGATTCTTCTTCTGTTTTCGCGATGTTGTATTGAAATTAAAGACATTTTTCGGTTTGAATCGCGTGGTTTTTATTACTTTTAGCATTGTTACAACGCTCAACGTTTCGAGACCTTTCCAGGTCTCTTCTTCAGGATGAAATGTCTTTAATTTGATGCAGTTTATTGATGTTTTAAAGTACCTACCTATATATATGATGAAGTGTAAATTTTATACGATGAGCACTTAGTTTGTTTTAAAAATTGATTCTTTTACCTCTATCTTTGAGTTTTTCATACTATAACTTTCTTTTGTTGGTATTTAGTAGGCTTAAACAAAAACTATTGTTATCATTCTGTATCTTGGTCCTGAAATCCTTTATTGTCTTTCTGTTGTTAAGGGAAACCAAGGGAAAACTAGGGAGTTTTGACTATTTTATTAAATAAATATTTGTTTTTTTTTAATATTAATCATTTTTAACGCCCGACGTTTCGAGGTCTTACAGACCTCTTGCTCCTGAGTAGATAAAAAAACAACTCGAGATGAAATTAAACCGAGAAAAAAAATGAGTTTAATTTCAATTCAACTGAACTGAAGAAATGTCTAAATAATTGACTATAAATAATTTAATATTTAATTGTTTTCAGCAAGGTGCCAGCGTTTCTGAACGTAGTCGATATCGCCGGGTTGGTGCGCGGCGCTGCCGAAGGGCAGGGTCTTGGCAACGCTTTCCTTTCACACATCAAAGCATGTGACGCCATCTTTAACCTCTGCCGTAAGGATATACAATCGACAAAGGATATACTTTCGCTCGACGCGCCACATAGGCCGTCAAATGACTGTCTTTACAATAAACGTCGTTAAGTCGTACCTATATAGGTAGAGGGTGCAAGACACCTCTATATCTATAGCATTTTATAGATAGATATCTATATCTATAAAATGATTTGTCCTGAGTGACGGCACAGCCGCAGCTAAACCGCTGATAGTAGAGAGCTAAAGATTGATTTTTGAAGAAGAAAATGAAGAAGAGTCAAGATTGATTGAAGCTGTCCAAATCAGTTTCAATCAATCTTTAGTCTTTTTCTTTAGAAAGTAGTGTAGGCATCCAATAAGAAAAGGTTTTCCGAAATGCCTACGTGATCGGAAGTTACGCGGGTAAAACAGCTGGACTCTGGTATCTACATACCTACCTATATGTGTCAGGTGCAGACATTTATATAATAGACGACACATGTACCTCGATTTGTATTGAAACCGAGAGTGTCGAGTTTTTAATACCTACTGTGACGTCAAAACCACAGAAAATATGTTCCTGCCTTTGGTTACTTGAATTTTTTGGAATTTTGCAGTTACTATTACAGTTATTCGCGTGGTCTAGCTAATATGTATGTCTGTGATCAGGTGCATTCGACGACGAGGACGTGATCCATGTCGACGGCGACGTGGACCCGGTGCGCGACCTGCAGACCATCGGCGAGGAGCTGCGGCTCAAGGACGAGGAGCAGCTGCTGGCCAACCTCGACAAGCTGGACCGCCTCGTCAACCGCGGGAACGACAACAAGATCAAACCGGAATATGTAAGGCTATACGTCATCTTACTTTTTAGTTTCATTATCATCATTTCAGCTGTAAGAAGTCCACTGCTGGACATAATCCTCATAGATTTCCAGATGCTTCGGTTATAAGCGACCTGCATCCACCGTGAACCCGCGGCCTTAACCAAGTCGTCTGTCCATCTCGTTGGTGGACGTCCAACGCTGCGCTTTCCTATCCGCGGTCTCCATTCCAGAACTTTTTAGGGTTCAGTAGCCAAATGGCAAAAAACGGAACCCTTATAGATTCGTCATGTCTGTCCGTCCGTCCGTATGTCACAGCCACTTTATTCCGAAACTATAAGAGCTATACTGTTAAAACTTGGTAAGTAGATGTATTCGGTGAACTGCATTAAGATTTTTACACAAAAATAGAAATAAACAATTTGTTTTTGGGGTTCCCCATACTTGGAAATGAAACTCAAACATTTTTTTTGATCAAACCTATACCTTTGGGTATCTATGGATAGGTCTTAAAAAATTATATTGAGGTTTCTTATATCATTTTTTCTAAACTGAATAGTTTCCGCGAGAGACACTTCCAAAGTGGTAAAATGTGTGCCCCCCCCCCCCCTGTAACTTCTAAAATAGGAGAATGACAAAACTAAAAAAATAAATATTTTATGATGTACATTACTTTGCAAACTACCAACGAAAATTGGTTTGAACGAGATCTAGTAAGTAGTTTTTTTTAATACGTCATAAATCTTAAACTGCAATTTAGCTTTCAAATCAAAACCTGTTGTATAGATAATGGTACGGAACCCTTCGTGCGCGAGTCCGACTCGCACTTGACCCGTTTTTAGTTTACCCGGTTGCAAAGGTTGTTATGTTTTTCGCGCCTATTTTACACATGTACAGGTCCCGGCAAACATCTATCTATACTAATATTATAAAGAGGAAAGATTTGTATTTGTGTGTGTGTGTGTGTGCGTCTGTATGTTTGGTATGAATAAACTTAAAAACTACTTGACCGATTTCAAAATTTCTTTCACTGTTGGAAAGCTACATTCACCCTGAGTAACATATATACTTTTGATCCCGATATTCCTACGGTGTTGGGACTTAATCTAGTAATAAAATGGCGGATGCGCAGAAGTTGATTTTTATAGAAGTCGCATGTAAAATGTACTGCGCGAAATTACCCCTTCCACGTAATTTTTTTCCAAGTTGTTTGCCGCGACTTGTATGAGTGTGTTTTATAATATTATTTATTCCCTATTAGGGAACCACACCACAGGGATTTGCTTAAATAAGGTATTGTTTGATTCGTCTCATCCATCAGTCCAGTGGTTCTTAGGTAGGTGACATAAAAAAGCAATTTAACAAAATTTAAAATAACGACCAACAGGCAATATTTTCACGGTCGGCCGCCTACCAGATATTAACACTCCTTGAGAACAACGAGTTTAACCGCCGCAGCGCGGCGAGAACTCAGAGTTCGAGATTCTCTCCCAGATATCCTTAGTCGCCTCTTACGACACCCACGGGATAAGATGAGGTTACCTTACAAAACCTTATTCATTTTGGACAGTATTTTTCAATTTCTAAAAGCTTCTTTTCTTTTTTAGGATTCCTTGTTGAAAATTAAGACGGTGCTAGTCGATGAAAAGAAACACATTCGATTTGGAGACTGGAGTGCAGCTGATGTAAGAACGTCATCAATTAGTTATTTTATAATTACCCAATTTACAACTTGTGCTTTTGTTTCCGTAAGGTACAAGTCATTGTACTTCTTAATACTAAAACTACTGAGCCGATAGCATTTCATTCATTCATTTCATTTATTTGCTTTCATATAGTACAAAAGATGTTACATAGGCTTATTTATTCACATATGAGCCTTGCCAGGCATTGCAATTTCGTGGCGGTAAACCGAGGCTTAGCCGTAGCTACAGTTGAATAAACAAGAAGATGCTCGTTATCCCTAAATTCCAATGGCACCGGGGCTTACGTGGGTGTAAAAGCAGTTGTAACAAATTATCCTAGTAATATTATATAGGGGAAAGTATTTGTGTGTGTATTACAAATACTTCCGCCTTTATAACAACAACAATTCTGAGCCTATTGCAATAGAACTTGGATATACTATCTGGCTACTTTTTACCCCGATATTCTCGCCTGATCCGGCCTTACATAATACTTGTTCGTGTTTCAGATCGAAATCCTAAATAAATATCTGTTCCTGACATCGAAACCGGCGTTGTACCTCGTCAACCTCTCTGAAAAGGACTACATTAGAAAAAAGAACAAATGGTCTGTCTGTACTTTATTCATCTTACAATAAAGCTGAAGAGTTTGTTTGTTTGTTTGAACGCGCTAATCTCAGAAACCGCATGTCCGATTTGAAACAATCTTTCAGTGTTAGATAGTCCATTTATTGAGGAATATGTTATTATATTTTCAAAAAAAATTGGCCGATTTAGTACTTAAATATAATTAATGCGTTCTACAAAACTGCTTCAGACGTACAAAATCAGTCCCCGTTTTACGATTTTCATTGTGGCAGTGGCACGAATTCCATGTAGCCAAGAAAAGTGTCGTAAATGCGACTATGTGATCTGGGGGAGACTAGCGAACCTTGAGTTCTCCCTGCGCGGTGGCGGTTAAACTTTGGTGTCAGGCAGGCGGCCGATCGTAAAAATACTGCAAAATCGATTGTATTTATTTTATCTATTTGCAGTAGGTATGGTCAACAATTACTTACCTACTGTGCCAACCTTAAATAATTTAAAGTTGTATCGTGCCCCGGGCTCCGGGAAAATCGCTCAGATATGAAGATTTTGTCACGAAATTACGACTTTTACAAAATCGAGAAAATGTTAGCATTTTGCACTAATCTAAGTGTACTAATATTATAAAAAGGTAACGTTGATAAAGTGTATGTAAGTAAAGTATGTATATGGGGGTTAATCTTTGAAACTACTGGACCGATTTCAATAATTCCTTCAACAATAGAAAGCTACATTATCCAGGACTTTTTTGATTCCGATTTGTAAGGGTTATTCTTACGGAATCGGGACTTACGCGGGTGAAGCTGCGGGACGCACGCAGCTAGTGTTTTATGTTTAGTATCTGTTTTTTCTTGTTGTAGGTTACCAAAGTTGAAAGAATGGATCGACAAGAACGACCCCGGAGCGCCTCTGATACCGTTCTCCGGTGTGTTTGAATCGAAACTGTTAGATATGGACCCGCAGGAGAGGCAGGCGTTCTTGAAGGAACATAAAGTAACAAGGTAAGTTGTTTTGCCCGATTGCGGCGAAGCCATAAGGAAGGGTAGTTTGTGACAGTGTAGTACATTATGTATATATATTTTTTTATAAATGACTAGCTGACCCGGCAAACGTTGTTTTGCCTTATAAATTATAGATAGTAGCCGATTCTCAGACCTACTGAATACGTATACAAAATTTCATAAAAATCGGTCAAGCCGTTTCGGAGGAGTACGGTAACTAACATTGTGACATGGAAATTTTATATATTAGATAGGTACATCTATTATTATATTATTTTACAACTAGGTAATAAACTCATTTTCTGGTTTTAATCGCGTGATGTTTATTAATCCTGAAAAAAGTAAATTGTAAAAGTCTCGAAACGTTGAGTTGACTTTAGCTTTGACACGTTACCTCCACTCTCCACGGTTAGAAGGTAAATACTCCCACCGAGAGGGATCTACGTCACATCTCTTCATGTGGCGCTTCAGCACATCTTTATATCTGAGGGGTTGTCCGCCATGCTTACGCTTGGGGAGCAACTCAGAATAAAAGATGCGCTTCGCCACTCTCTCTTCCGACATTCGCGAAACATGGCCGCTAAACCTTGTTCTAGGACTTTGGAAGTACGAAAAAATAAACAAACAACATCCATACTTTCGCATTTATAATATTAATGGGATTATGATACTAAATTATAAAATATTTCATTTAATTTTGCAGTGCATTGGAGAAAATCATTGTCCAAGGCTACAAAGCATTACAGCTGGAATATTTCTTCACCGCTGGAGCTGACGAAGTTAAAGCTTGGACTATACAGGTAATTAGAGAAATGGTTTAACACCAGACCTTTACAGACCACAGCCGTACTCACAAACTACCCTATGCTCAAACGGCCGGCTTAGCGATGAAGCTTGGTAGCTATCTGCATACCAAGCTTCATCGCAATCGGTTCAGTGGTTATTGCCTAATCTACACTAATATTATAAAGATGTGGGTGTGTATGGGGCCCACTCAGATCTTTGGGCCCAAGCCAACCTCACCTGCTAGCCGGTGCACCTGCTGAAAAACGGACGAGGCTCTGGCGCAGATTTTCCCTTCGGGGTTGGGAGGTCAGACGGCAGTCGCTCCCATAAAAGTCGAAATACAGCCAAATCTTATGGAAAGTACGAAAGAAAGAGATAGCCACAGGGATAGGGCGCCGCCGCATAACGGCGCGCAGGAGTTTCGCCCGACTCCTGTGGCAAGTGGACTAGGGCTACCGTGCCACGGGCGGGCACGGTTAAAGACGCGAGCCCCGAAACTCCGCTTCGCAACCTGGAACATTGGCACGCTAACCGGACGCGCGAGGGAGCTAGCCGACGTACTTTCCAGGCGGAAGGTGGCCGTGGCGTTCCTGCAGGAGACTCGATGGAAAGGCAGCAGATCCCGGCTCATTGGGAATGGCTACAAGCTGATCTACACGGGTGCACCTGGTGGAGAGAACGGGGTGGCTGTGGTGCTCGCTGGGAGGTTGCATGACGATATCTTGGAGGTGAATCGCTTTAGCGACCGACTCATGTGCGTGAAGGTGCTTATTGGGGGGGTTCCTACCCACTTAGTAAGTGCTTACGCGCCACAGGTCGGTTGTAGCAACTCTGATAAGAGGTCGTTCTGGGATAAACTCGGCGAGGTCCTTGGGGCTATCCCGTTGTCTCAGGGAATCGTTTTGGGTGGTGATCTGAACGGTCATGTGGGTGAGATGGGGGCGGAATTTGAACGTGTTCATGGAGGCTACGGGTATGGCAGTCGGAATGCGGAAGGAGAAGAAATTATGCGTACGTGTGCCACTGCCGACCTGGCACTCGTGAACACATATTTCAAAAAGAATCCCGACCACTTGATCACCTACAAGAGCGGGGGGCGCGCTACCCAAATCGATTTTCTAATCACTAGGAGACACCATATCGGCTACGTGGCCAACTGCAAAGTCATACCCGGTGAGAGTCTCACTGCACAACACCGTATCCTTGTCATGGATCTCTGTGTAAAGACCAAAGACAAACGACCGGAACCATGTCAGCGCCGAATCAGATAGTGGATGCTTGATGAAGTCAAGTCCCAGATGCTCGCCTCAGCAATCGGCGACAAATGTGCTAATGCTGAAGGCGAATCGGTACAGGAACACTGGGACAGGATTCAAGTATCTATCGCTGATTCGGCGCGGTCGGTCCTCGGTATGTCTAAGGGAGGACGCAAGTGTGACAAGGAAACGTGGTGGTGGAACGACACAGTCCAGAGGGAGACTAGGGTGAAGAAAGCCCTCTTTAAAAAGTGGCAAGCGTCCAACTCTCCTGAAGATCGCGACGCGTACAGGTCTGCCAAACGTGCCACAAAGAGAGCAGTAGCCAAAGCCAGACGGGACCACTTGCAGCCATTGTACGATAAGTTGGAAACGTCTGAGGGGCAGAAGCTCATTTATAAGTTGGCACGTTCTAGGATCAAAGCGGCACAGGATATATCCAAGTGCCGCTGTGTAAAAGATCCTAATGGCAACCTGCTATGCGAGGACCTCGCGGTGAAGGAGAGGTGGCGCTCTTATTTCCACGAGCTGCTCAATAAGCAATATAAAGAGGTGCAGCCACCGGAACTCCCTCCGAATCTAGGACTTGTGCCACTGATAACGCCTGAGGAGGTGTGCAGGGCTCTTCGCTGCATGAAGAATCGGAAAGCTGTCGGCGCCGATGGAGTCCCCATCGAAGTATGGAAGGCTATGGGTTCTCGTGGTGTGGGCATCTTAACCAACCTTTTTAACCGCATACTCGAGACCGGCACAATCCCCGCCCAATGGAGACTGAGTGTTATCACTCCAGTGTTCAAGGGCAAGGGATCTGTGCAGGAGTGTGGAAGTTATCGTGGTATAAAGGTCATGTCCCACACCGTGAAGCTCTACGAGCGTATAGTTGACTCTCGGATCCGGCAGGAGTGCACTGTCTCGGAGGGCCAGTATGGTTTCCGCCCCGGTCATGGTACCTTGGACCCGGTTTTCGCCCTAAGGATCGTTATGGGGAAATAACGAACGAAGAATACGCCTCTGCATTTTCTGTTCCTGGACTTGCAGAAGGCCTTCGACTGTGTTCCTCGCGTGATGATTTGGTGGGCGCTGCGGTCCAAAGGGGTGCCAGAAACTTATATTGAAACCATCAGGGACATGTACCGAAATTCCGATTCTGTGGTGCGAACTGCTGTTGGTGACACCTAAATCTTTCCCCATTACAGTCGGAGTCCACCAAGGATCCGTGCTAAGTCCGTTTCTGTTTAGCGTAATACTGGACGCACTGTCCGTAGTCATCCGAGACGCACACGAGCAGCCCCCGTGGATGCTCATGTATGCTGATGATATTGCGCTAGCGGACTCGGATAAGGGACGGCTTGGAAGGCGTGTAAATGCGTGGAAAGAGTCACTTGAGAACGGCGGCTTGCAGCTCAACGTAGCGAAGACCGAATACTTGGCTAGCAATACCACAGATCCCACACCTGTCTGCGTAGACGGTCACATGGTCGAGCGGACAGACCAGTTTAAGTACTTGGGATCTGTGCTTCACGAGTCCGGCGACATCGATTGTGACGTCAAGTCCCGCATTTCGGCAGCTTGGGCCAAGTGGCGAGAGGTAACTGGTGTCATCTGTGACCCGAAAATGCCGGTTAAACTGAAGGGACAGGTCTATAAAACGATCATTAGACCTGTCCTTTTGTATGGTAGTGAGGCGTGGCCGTTGCTTGAGCGACATAAGCAGGAACTGCGTGTCACGGAGATGAAGATGCTGCGCTGGATGTGTGGAGTGACGCGAAAAGATCGCGTCAGAAACTCCCGCATCAGGGGCAGCCTTCATGTCCGAGACATTGCAGACAAACTGCAAGAATGCCGCTTACGGTGGTACGGCCACGTTCTACGAAAACCGGCTAGTTACGTGGGAAACAAATGTCTTGCCATGGCGCCTCCGCCCGGCCGCGGCAGATTGGGAAGACCCAAGAAGTGCTGGCTTGACGTAGTAAGATCGGATATGCGTGCAAATGGCCTCACTACACGGGATGCCGAAGATCGTGCGAAGTGGAGACGTAAAAGTAGGAAAGCGGACCCCGGGCTCTCGAGAGAGATGCAACCGGGAACCACGCTCGGATGATGATGACACTAATATTATAAAGAGGAAAGATTTGTATTTTTGTGTGTTTGTTTGTAATGAATAAACACAAAAACTACTGTGCCGATTTCAAAAATTCTTTCACCAATAGAAAGCATTATTATTAAGGAGTAACATGGGCTACTTTTGATCCCGATATTTCCACGGAATCGGGTCTCACGCGGGACGCAGCTAGTTAGCAATAAACTCAAACACTAATATTCCCCTCTATGACAATATAACGATAAAAATGTGTGTGTTGATTATACAGAAAGGAACAAAAGCGCCGCAAGCCGCCGGCAGGATCCACACGGACTTCGAGAAGGGATTCATCATGGCGGAGGTGATGCACTACAAGGACTTCAAAGAGGAGGGCTCCGAGACCGCCTGCAAGTCCGCCGGGAAGTATAGGCAACAAGGTACAACTATAACCATTTCTTTCTCTGGATGGCTTATGCTAGACGCTAGACCGTGCCGGATCCGAGCCGAGTGTCGGCCGTAGCGCGGTCCTTTGTACGTAGCTCGGTATAGCGTGAGTACTTTCATACAAAATGTAAAATAAATAAAGAAATGTGGGGTGTAACTTCAAAACCCCCTAAAATATTACACAAGATTACTCACGCAATCTAGTCCCAAATTAAGCACTAGGCTTGTACTATGGGTACTACACAACGAATATACTACGTATTATACTTTTTTAATGTAACAATACTTGACCCTGCTACGGCCGACGCTCGGCTCGGATAGCGTGAGTTATCCATAATGCTTTCTGAATTTCGGCTTGGCTAGAGGAGTACTCGTGGCGGAGCGGTTAACGTCTTGGTTCAGATTACCAGTGCTCGCGGGTTATGTTTCGAAAACACTTGATGCACCGATCGAACATTTTCCACCAAATCTATTACATGAAACGTTTTCGCGCTATAGAAATACGTAGTAAACAAACTGAAAAAAATAATAGTTACTTTTTTCCGGTTCTTTTGTATTTTCTTACCTCGACGTTTTGACTATCTTACAATAGTCTTGGTCCCGAAGTCCTGGAACTCTTTACTACAAATTATGTCACAGTCGCCATTCTTACTTCCAGGTAGAAATTACGTAGTCGAAGACGGCGATGTAATCTTCTTCAAATTCAACGCTGGAGCCGGTCTCAAGGACGCCAAGAAGAAATGACGTAACAAGGTACTATTCCTGGTAGTACATCTGTTGTATCTGAACCTGCTACTCTATTCGTCATTACACGTCGCTTAGCGTAAGGAATTTTATACTTACTTATTATTAATTATTATTTATGACTTTATTGCCGTTCAAGTATTACGTAAGCAGATTTTTTGAAATTATTAATCCTCCCTTCCTCGCCAGTAAAAGTAAGCAAACTTACCAGATTCCAAATATATTTATTCCCCTTGCCCTGTCCTCCCCTGCTTACGTAAACATTGGTACATATAACTTTTAATGTGTTCTAGTTTCCTAATTGATTCATGATGGTTTCTGGATTAAATTTGGTCGATTTTGGTTTGCCAATGTGTTCAAAACAAAATCGACTAAATTTTATCGCGAATCCGAAATAGTAAAATAATAAACACCGCTAACGTAACCACCTGACATCCTGGATGTCATGAATACGTAATAAGCAACGCTAAGACCGCACCCCCTCAAGCTTACGTAATACTTGAACGACCTAATAAGAGGGGCTTGGAATATCCGAGTATATTTCTGCTTTTTTGTTCTATTCTATGAATATAAGCCTTGTAAACAACATGACGATACGTCATTTACTCATTTCTGTAACTAAAACTACAAACCGAGCTCAGAGCACAAGGACTCGTATATTGTAAACCCCCCTTTAATTGCAAGTGTTTTTAAATGGAATAAAGCTGTTAATATTGCTAGATGAAATCTATTTATTTAATTATTTAGGGGTGAATTTAAATTTCTACTTACAAAATGTACCTAATTAGGTATAGTCTATTCCAAAAACTGTGAAAAACGTCTTGGTACCTTTTAAGTGCTTAAAATGCTCTTATCTTGCGTGCTCTTATCTGAAATGTATGTAGGTAGGGTAAAGATACCAACTGTTGGCTCTGTTAACGATTTCCATTTAAATCTAAATCGATTGGTATAATGTGGATACCAAACTATACAGGGTGCTCCGAGGAGGGGGTATTAAGCCGAAAGGGGGTTGTTCTAGAGGTCTAGGCGAACAACTTTTGTTCTACAAGTTTTGGAAATTCGAAGTAGTTTTCGAAAATGTTGAGTTTAAAATTTGAATGAAAATCAGCTGTTTTTTAGAATTTGAGGTCATTGGCCTTAAGGTGCCCTTTTATTTAGTTTGGACCACTAAAATCTAAACATTAATTGCCTTTTTTACAAAAACAGCTGTTTCTTTTAGTGATACAACTTTAAAATTTTCGAAAAAAAAGTTCAAATTTCTAAAAGTCGTAGAATAAAAGTAGTTCGCCTAGACCTCTAGAACAACCGCCTTTCGGCTTAATACCCCCTCGTCGAAACACCCTGTATATAATAATATAATTTGTACGGAAATCAATGTAGTTAGTTCTTACTGTTCAATTCGGAGTACCATTTTTCAAAAAATGACCGTTTTTTGCACTACTTTTGGAACAGACTAGATAACTATTAACCTCGAGTTTATTAACATGATCTTATTAAATTTTAAAAGACTTCGATATGTTTTTCTTAAGATTTGTCAAATCATATTAAGCACCAAACAAACTTATACTTAAAAATCGAAATAGGAAATCGTCTATTTAACGTGTCCCGTCATAAGACCCTATTAAACTGACAGGCTAATATCTGCCGCCAATGTTCAGAACAACACCATCAAAAATCTCCCAGTTAAAATGTCATTTCAGTCCTTTCATTCCGTGAACAGACTATAATAGACTTTAAATAACTTCAACAAGCTCTTCAATGCGAGTAATCTGTGCATCTTTCGGATTTTCAGTGTCCGTTTCGTTGAACATTCTGTCGATAACAGTACGTAACTGCTTTATGAACCGCTTCAAGTTAATTTGTGATAGAATCGCTTGGTCCTGTACTGGCGCTAGTTTCTCCTTGTCTTTGCTAGTCTTGTGGAACATTTTGTTTAGAATGTACGTCAAGCCTTGAGCCACTGATTCTTCCCATTCCTAAAAAACACAATTTATAAAATATTAGCTTTGTCCCGCGGTTTACTCGTAATGGGAATTTCGAAAACCCCTTTCTTATTAGATGCCTACATCATATAAAGAACACACTCCCCAAATTTCAGCTCTCGACTATCAGCGGTTTAGGCAGCACGTTGATCAGTCAGTCAGGACAAAGCATTTTATAGATATAGATTACATGTACAACCTAGGTTCAGTCTTTCCCACGTAGGGTGTTTTAAGAAAATCAGATTATTTTTAACTAAAACACAACTTTACAAAATGAGATGACATTTACTCCAACACAATAAATATTGATATTAGCTATTTCTGTACTCTGCCTTAGAATACCACTTTTGAACCCTACTGTACAACAAAAAATTCAATTAAAAAGTGATACAAAGAATATTCCTTACCTGGTAATGTTCATATAATGAAGTCAATGTTAATATCTCCTCAATGAGCTTTATTTTGAAATCATCTTTTGTTATGCGCCGGAGTAGCCCTGTTATTAAACGCCCTACAGCAGTCACAGTGTTGCCAGCTCTAAAATTATTAAATATGC
Organism: Idaea biselata; assembly: GCA_958496205.1. NCBI lineage: Eukaryota > Metazoa > Arthropoda > Insecta > Lepidoptera > Geometridae > Idaea > Idaea biselata. The sequence continues at coordinate 9,542,345 of OY292398.1, forward strand.
ACGAATTTCATAATCAATCACCCAGATATAAGTGGATTATAGCTTGAATTATTATATTAATAAATTAAATTACTTAATTTCCGGTTCGTAATCGCGTTGCTTTTATTTTACTAAGCTTTATTCAACGTTCGATTCGATGTCTTTTCAGGCCTTCTGTTAACGAGTAGACTGAGATGTTATTTGTAATTCTCATTACAAATAATACTCATTACAAATAACATCTTTTCAGTGTTAGTTTACCTGACGTTTCGAGGTCTTTCTAGACCTATTCACGGTCTAGAAAGACCTCAAAACGTCAGGTGTTCAAAAATGCTCAATATATAACAAAAGCAACGCGAATAAAACCGAAAAAATCATATGTTTTCATATCAGCACCGAAGATAAATCTTTATTGTAATTAATTAAATAAATTAAAAAAGAAATTTTCATTTTAAATACCTGCAAACGCTTTGTTTACATTGAATTATTTCTGTGACGCATTCTATTAGTCTCTTGTGAGTGTCTCTCATTAGAAATTCTAAGGGTTCACAGTTCCCAGGTGGTAAAGATCCGTATTGCACCAAAAGCCTTTTCTGAATTATTAGAAATTGTTTCTGTAGGACGTTGAGCTCATCCTGTTAAAAAAAAAAAGAAAAAAAGTTAGACATTTTAGGAGATAGTTGCGTCCCGCATATTTCCCGACCACGTCGGAATATCAAGTAGTCTATGTTACTCCTTGATAATGTAGCTTTCTATTGGTGAAAAAGTTTTTGTAATCAGTCCAGTAGTTTCGGAGTCTATTCGTTACAAATAAACAAATCTTTCCTCTTTATAATATTAGTAGATAGACACACAAACACGGTTCCTCTTTAATGGGTAAAATTGGTTCATTGAGTCGAAACAAACCCAACGTGGGGCCGAAACAAAAACATTTCTACTTCACCATGGGACAATTTAGTTTTTAGAAAATTTATTTTCAAGGAAAAATAGCATTCAAAAATTTTCACTTGCGGCGAGGCTTGAACTCGCGTCTTTGGGTCAGTACCCCATCGTCCTTTCCAACTAGACTACGCAAGCTCACGTCTCGTGCCGTGAAAACTTCCAATGCTATATTCTCCTTTGATTGTTTTACGATTAAGGCTCGTTAGAGCGCCATCTATCTAACGCTACAGGAACAACTTTCCAGTTGTTTACACCTGCGTCGTAATGGTTAACTTTACAGTTAACTCATTAAAATTATTATGTCTGTTATACGTCCAGTATCACGGGGCTATGGAGTCCCGGACTTTTGGAAGGCGTGCGTGGAGCCGAAGCCAACACGTAGAGGCCCTTTTCAATAACAATTTTACTCGCAAACAATGAAGTGGACACCAAGCCGGCGATTATCCCTGTCTGCACTAAAAAAATATTATTATTATTATTTATTATTATTATTTTTCCTTGAAAATAAATTTTCTAAACAAAATAGCCTTGAGCTACATACAAAAATTAATAGAAATTTATAATTTAGTTTTTATTAAAAGTATATTTGCAACATACTTTGCGTACTTACTTCAAAGGTATTGAGTTTCAAGCGTTCTTTAGCATGGGCCTCTATTCCTCTCAAAAACTTTACAATGATTTGTTTTATCATGTCTTTGTCATACTTCAATCGAAACCTAAAATCTTTGATGCCCATTCTCGTATAATGATCGTTCAAACGGTAAAGAAAATGCTCTAATATTGCGGGAAAGTCGGAGAACTCCTCAGCCTCAATGATATACTGATTTGTCGATCGTTTCACCAGAATTGTTCTCTTAGATGATCTGTATTGAAATCTTATAAATTCAGCTGAATCTTCGTATTTATTTAAATCTTCTTCTGTGAAGTCTGAAAAGTAAAATAACTTTTGTTTCAAAAGAATTCTGTCAAACCTGATTTATAAATATAATTAGTAACGCCCCGTGGTTCCAGTCGCGTAATACCCGATCCCGCGAGAATATCTGGATAAAAGTAGCATATATGTATATCCAGATCTCCAACTATCGATACCAATTTCCATCGCAAAAGGTTTAGTAGTTTTTGTGGAAAGAGTAAGAAACAGACTTATTTACTTACACAGAAACTAACATCTTTTATTTATGTATATGTATATCTCTATCTAAATGCAAGAAAGTTGTGTTTGTTAGTTACACTACTCAAGAACGGCTGAACCGATTTAGCTGAAAATTGGTGGGGAGGTAGCTTATAAGTTATAACCAGGAGACGGACATAGGATACTTTTTTGCTTTTGAAACAAAGTTCGCCGAGTCAACTAGTTTATAATATTAATAGGATTAAGATGATTTATTTACCAGCAAAAATTTCATGAAACCCCAAACAAGGATGATTTCCTTCAATACATATTTTCAACTTATTCTCCCTTGATACGTCAACAAGGGAGCAATACAGAGTCAAAGGAACCAACACTTTCGTCTCTAACACTATAATTTTCCCTACAGCATCAGTCACTGTAAAAACAATCTTAATACTCGTGTCGGAGATGTCATAATCGCTTGACAAGAACGCTTGGGTTTCAACAATCTCAGTGCCGTTTACGCTATCTAGACAAACCGTAGATTCTAAACATTCGAAAGGTTGTAGTGCAACATAGGTTATTTGGACGCTTTGTATCTGTTTCGGATCGTCGCACGTTAGGATTACTATCACAGGGCATTTGAGTAGGTGAATAGTTTCCTCTCCCTCTATCATGCTTTCTGTGTGCAAGTTTTGGACCGGTTTGCCGACGTCTGCTTTTATTTTTAGTATCTGTTCTATGTTAGACCAATTGTTATCTGCAAACCAAATAATCACGTTAAAAATAAGGTATAAAAATACAATAATGAAAAAAACCGGCCAAGTTCGAGTCGGACTCGCGCACGTAGGAATCCGTTCCATTAGCACAAAAAACACGGGTCCCCACTTAAAATTTATTTAATTCTGTATTGTTTGTTATAGCGGCAATATCTGTGAAAATTTCAACTGTCATCTGGCTATTACGGTCCATGAGATACAGCATAGTGACAGACAGACAGTGGAGTAAAAGGGTCCTGATTTTACCCTAAAAATGATTAAATGTTTAATCAGTATTACAAGTCTTACCTTCTTGATTCCCCAATATTTTCTGCAACGCTTCCTCAATTTCTTCCAAGTCAGATTGTACAACTTCAGGATCGGCTACCTCATGCACCATAGGCGTGACATTCCCATTCAAATCGGGTTCCGTTCCCAGATAGCAGACATTCACTATCCCATTATTAGACAAAGTCACCACACCCCCTGACAAGGACTTTAGGAAACACCTCGATATGGATATAGGGGTGCTTAGCAAATCACAGGACCATAACAACGTGGTGCGTTCGTAAATAAATAGCTTTGAGTCGTCTGATGCTACCATTATTAATAGTCTCGCTGCGGGTTCTGTAAGTACAAGTTAAATCAGCACAGTGTATTGAAAATTGGTCCTTCGAGCCGGATTCCTTATTTTATTTAAATTAAATTTATGTATGTATGTGATCTTGTTACTCCATTACGCAAACACTACTGAACCGCTTACAATGAAACTTGGAGTATAGACAGCTGGAGACCTGGAATAACACATAGGTTACTTCTTATCCCGATATTCCCGCGGGAACGGGACTTACGCGGGTGAAACCGCGGGGCGCAGCTAGTTAAGTTATAAAGTTATAGTTTAGTTATAAAATCAGTAAGAGCTCACCATAAAACCATCCAATGAGATATGCATTGAAGCAAATTGGCATATATTCGAATTTGATCACATACTTCATCAAACCATTGTCTTGGAAACAATACAGATGTCTTTCACCTAGAGACAAGATGCTGGAGAAGTTACTGCTCGTCTAAAAGATATGTAAGAAACTTTTTCACTTGTATGATTAAGGACTCTTTTTACTAGAAATATGTTACAAGGAGAAATGCATTATCAATCATCTTCCCGTGACAGGAGTCGAATCTGTGCCACTCGCTTGCTGGGCGAGTTGCATACCACTGCGCCACACGTGACACGGTGCATTAACGATTATTCTTTCTCCCTGTTATTGTTTACTGACTCTGTTTGAATTCAGTTTGAATGCCTTGAACATTAAACATAAGAAATTTTAAGGACTCTTGCCAAAATAGAACGTCTGTAGGATTTGGACACTATAAAAAGCCTATAATATAAGAAAGTATGTATATAATTTTATTTCACCTGTAGGACTTGAATTTGCGTAACTTCTTCACCTGCATTGTAAGTCCACTGTGGAATGTTCATTTTATTATGACGTACTGTAAGGTCGCTGTATTCTCGTAACTGTTGGTAACTGTACAATAAGAATTGAGTCACATATGTTTTAAAATTGAAATATGGTCGGTTTCTCAATATTTTCAAGACAGTTTGATAGATGGCACAGTGAAATTTCTATGCACATTTTTAATATTCAACAAATGGGCTATTCGCGTATTAAAATTATTCAAAGCTTTATTTGATTATTTTCTTGATTTTTCGTCAATTCATTTGACGGTTTTCGATAAAATCATTTTTAGACCATTCCATACATTTTTGAGTCAATAAAGTTTCGATTGCAGTACAGTTGCACCTTATAGTCTATTTTTTAGTGTAGGTATAGTTTACAATTTGTAATAATGTCGGGTATAAATTTGGGTAAATTTTAATACGCGATTCAGAGCCCTGACTGTCCCTCACCTGTAAATCTCCAAAATCCAAGTCGATTTACAAACGACAAACGAATCGCTATTCTGAATGTAACAGACTGGGCCTGGGATTATGATGTCATTGAAAACATTAATAAATAGGAAAGTGTCCTGGTCGAAGAAGCTTAAACTGCCGTCGAGTCCTTGTATGCAGATGAAGTCTCTAGTTTTGATGTTGCCGAATGAGCCGCAGGTAAGGCTGCTGGCTCGCCGGGTGAATGAGTGCTTTATTAAAGGAACCAGTTGGTTGTGGTCTCCTGTGAAGGTGAAAATACGTTGCTAATTCCCGGCAAAATTAGCAAAAAATGGCGGATGCGCGCAGTCGATTTTTCATAGAAGTCGCATGTAAAATGTACCTACTGCACGAACTTTCCCCTTCTACGTCATTTTTAGGGTTCCGTACCCAAATCTGTCTGTCTGTCTGTCTGTCTGTCCGTCCGTCTGTCACCAGGCTGTATCTCATGAACCGTAATAGCTAGACGGTTGAAATTTTCACAGAAGATGTAAGTATTTCGGTTGCCGCTACAACAACAAATACTAAAAACAAAATAAAACAAATATTTAAGATGGGCTCCCATACAACAAACGTGTTTCCAAAACTACAAGAGAATCGAGTAGGTCGTGGAATTCAAAATGGCCGCCCTGTCTGTCAAATAATACCAGTCTGCCTTCACTTACCAAAGAGTTTCCTAAAAGTTTCAGATTTTCTTTGTGCCAAAGTTTTTTTTCTTTTTTTTTGAGTAGTGTGGTCGTATGAAGGGAGTAAGGATCGAAGCTAAATATTTCACATTTTCCTATCTTTAAAAATTGGATGTAAATCATTTTAGGGTTCCGTACCCAACTGTCATAGTGGTACGGAACCCTTCGTGCGCGAGTGTTTTAAATTTGTTTGCGCTCAACTTATCTTTTTTTTTATTTTTAGGGTTTCGTACCCAAAGGGTAAAAACGGGACCCTATTACTGAGACTTCGCTGTCTGTCCGTCTGCCTGTCACCAGGCTGTATCTCATGAACCGTAATATTTAAGGGGGGCTCCCATACAACAAACGTGATTTTTAATATAAGGCGCACGCAACGATAACGTGATGTATTTTGCTACTAGCGCAAAGCGACTTAGTGTTCGCGTTGCGTTCACGGATTGGTTTGTCTAGTTTCATTTTAGGGTTCCGTACCCAATGAGGAGGAACACTAACTTTTTATCTCGGCAGAGGGCGCGAGTCGATTAATCTTAGGTTTGAATTAAGTGTTGGAAAGGCTGTATGTATACATTACTTTTGATTGCCCCTCACTATTAAGCATCACATTTTGTCTGTGGTCATTTTGTCTATGTCAATGACGTTCGTTGCCACTTTCACTTCCTTCCTGTTAGATTTGCGTGACACCATGTTTTTTGTCTTTCTCTGTGTACTCCTCCGTATTAATTAATAGTTATCCACTTAATCTAATGATAGATTTGTACCACTATATTGTGAAGAATAAAGTGGTTAAATTTACCGAAACCTATTTGTGTTATTTCTGCACTGCCATCATAAACTGCGCATCTGAACTCTCTCTGCATAATAGGTTATGCGCCCAGGGGTCATAATTAACCAGTTATTGTGAGATGGCATCTACTGATCGAAACGTGCAGCAAACAATGGATTCTAATACTGGAAATGGCACGACGAACCCATCGCCTGTGTCAAATTACCCTGAAATGGAAAATGGTACCGGTATGGGATATTCTACATACCACGTGGAGAAATTGAAAGGTTCGGCAAATTATTTATCTTGGAAATTCTGTATGAAGAATGCATTAATACTGGAGAAATTGTGGACATGTATTAAAAACCCTGAAAACTCGGATCCCAACAAGGATGAAAGGGCGTTAGCCCGTCTAAATTTGAGTTTATCCAATGATCTTCACCAATATGTTCGTGAGGCAAAAACAGCCAAAGAAGCTTGGGAAAAACTTTCGTCTGTATTTGAAGATAAAGGTCTTTATAGACGAGTTTTGCTTTTGCGTCAACTTCACAGAGTACAATTAAAACATTGCCAAAATATGAATGACTACATAGGCACTGTGATGACTTTAGTTTCCCAACTTTCGGATATTGGAAAGAATATTGAAGATGGAGAAGTAGCTGAGATCTTACTGAGTGGACTGACAGCGGAATACGATGTACTTGTAAGTAGCTTGGAAACTGCTTACATTGGATCTACTGTTTCAAGTGAATTTGTTAGAACAAGACTTCTACAGGAAGAATATCGCAACCAAAATAAACCAATAGATGGTTATAATGTTGAGAAAGCTTATCTTGTGAAGCGGAAGAACTTCACTTGCAACTATTGTGGAAAAGCAGGACACATCAAGACAAAATGCTTCAAGTTACGGCGAGATAAGAGAACGAAATTAGAAGAAAAGGCTTTTGTTATTACCGAGACGGCTTTGAATGTGTGTCAGAGTGATTTTGTAGTGGACTCTGGTTGCAGTAGTCACATGATCAACGACAAGAACTTATTTACAGACTTTAATAATAGAAAAAGTTTTGTGACTATCGCTAACAATGAGCGACTATCTAGTGAAGGCTCAGGTAATTTAACTATTCCTAATTCTAATATTAAAATTGAAGCTATGCTCGTTCCGGGACTGTCTACCAATCTTCTCTCAGTCAGTAAATTAGTAGGATTGGGTTATGTACTTGTGTTCAACAGAGAAGGATGTCACTTTTATAAAGAAAAAGATAAGGTTACCTATGATTATATGTGTGGTACTTGTACCAAGGTAGGTTTTGCATGTGAGGTGAATGGTATTTATAAATTGGGTGATACTGGTGTTATCCATCACATCGCGCAGCCACTGGGGTGCTCTTCAGGCTCTCTTAAGGATGAAGTTAAGGGGACACAGAGTGCAATGTTAGTGTCAGCTTCAGTATGGCACAAGCGGCTTGGACACTTGAGTTACGGAGGTATGTGCACACTTCGAAAACAGCATGCTCTTATGTTTCAGAACAATAAAGAAGATTTTTCAAACTGTACTGCTTGTTTGAAAGGAAAACAGGTTGCTAAACCGTATCCAGTTGATGAAGCAAAGCGAGCTGCTGCGGTACTCGAATTGGTGCATTCGGATGTCTGTGGTCCATTTGCTGTTGAAAGTTTGGGCGGCGCTAAATATATACTAACATTCACTGATGACTTCAGCAGAAAAAGCTGGGCATACCTACTTCAACACAAAAATCAGGTATTTAATTATTTTCTTTTATTTAAAAACCTTGTAGAGAAACAAACCAATGCTAACATTAAAGTTTTTAGAAGCGATGGAGGTGGAGAGTATTGTAATAATAAACTTAGTTCCTACCTCAAATCTCATGGTATTTTACATCAAGTTACTGTACCTTACTGCCCTCAGCAGAACGGTGTTTCAGAAAGGCTTAACAGAACTTTGATTGAAAAGGTTAGATGCATGCTACAGGAATCTGGTCTCAGTCGAGAATATTGGGGAGAGGCTGTAATGACAGCTATCTACTTAAAAAATAGGAGCCCCACAAAAGCTCTAGACGGAAGATTACCTGAACAAGTGTGGACTGGTTCTGCCGTTGACCTTAGTCACCTTAGGATTTTTGGCTGCATTGCCTATATGTTAATTCCTGAGCAAAGGCGTTCTTCTAAATTAGATTCTAAATCAAAGATGTGTATATTTGTTGGCTATGGGGAAACTACTAAGGGTTATAGATTAATAGATCCACAGGAACCTCGTAAGATTATTTACTCGAGGAATATATCTTTTTTGGAAGGAAAGTTTTATAAAGATTTTAATAATTTGAAATCTTGTGTTATGTCTTCAGATAGTCAAATTGATATTTCAACTATTAATATATTAAATAAAAATGACAATTATAATTTATTAGAAAATATGAATAATAATAATAATGAAATTTTAAACTATGACTCTGAAAGTACAACATTAAATGAATTGAATGAAAGTAATCTAATCAATGATGCTACTATGCTTTCAGGTGCGGATTCGGAGTACTGTACTGGAGATGATGATGATGAGAGTGCAACCAGCTCGGAGCATAACAGCACCTTGAGCTGTAGCCCTTCTCACGGTAACGTAATGTCACTTCGAGGGGAAGCATCGGAGCCTACGGCAGACTTCTTGGTACCACAGTCTAATGTGGACTCTGCGCGACCCGTACGTAGTACACGTAATGTCCTACCAGGCAGGTTTGCAGATTATGATCTTTCTTTATTAGTTCAAAATAAATTGGAACCTCTTTCTTATGCTGAAGCTATGTCTTCTAATGATAGCGACGAATGGCGTCTTGCTATGCAGAAAGAATATGAGGCCTTAATTAATATTGGTGTTTGGGAACTAATCGATCGTCCACCAAGCACAAACATAATTAAATGTAAGTGGGTTTTTAAGATTAAAAACGACTTAGAAAATAACGTGAAGTACAGAGCTCGTTTAGTTGCTCGTGGTTTCTCACAGAAGCAGGGAATTGATTACAGTGACACTTTTTCTCCTGTGGTTCGTCACAGTACAATACGAACCCTATTTGCTATAGCTAATGAATTTAATTTATATATTGATCATTTTGATGTAGAAACTGCATTTTTAAATAGTGACCTGAATGAGCACATCTTCATGGAACAACCTGAAGGTTTTAATAATGATAAAAATAAAGTTTGTAAATTGTTAAAAAGTATATACGGACTTAAACAAGCTAGTCGTATGTGGAACTTGAAGGTACATAAACTGTTAACAGATAATGAGTTCGTACAAAGTAAATTAGAACCTTGTGTTTATATTTGTAAAAGTAACAATGAGTTAACAATAATTGCACTGTATGTTGATGATTTTTATGTAATTTATAACTGTTCTTCAACTAAAACAAATTTGTTAACTATTTTACAGAAAGAATTTACTGTCAAGGATTTAGGTAATCTTAAGACCTGTCTAGGTATGAATGTAATTCGTGATAAAGCTAAAGGAACATTGATCTTAAGTCAACATATGTATATTGAGGCAGTATTATCACGATTCAATATGGTTAAATGTAAACCTGTATCTACTCCTATGATATTGAACTGTAAATTAAACACACCTAGTGGTGATTGCTTAGATGATACTAAGTATAGGTATAGAGAGCTACTAGGTTGTCTGATGTACTTAGCAGTTTGTACTCGACCTGACATTGCTTTTGTATGCAGTCAGCTGAGCCAGTTTAGTCATGGTTTTGATATGTCTCATTGGCAAGCGGCTAAGCGTGTCTTAAGATATTTAGCAGGGACTTTAAATTATGGACTATGTTTTTATAGGACTAATGATTTAAATATTACTGCATTTACTGATGCTGATTGGGCCAATGATATTATAGATCGTAAATCATACACAGGTTTTGTGATTAAACTAGGCAATAGTACTATTAATTGGGAAGCTAGAAAGCAAAGATGTGTGGCTCTATCTAGTACAGAGGCAGAATACTTGGCAATAGGCGATGTTTGTAAAGACTTGTCATTTGTGAGAAACTTTTTGAATGAAATTCTAAAGAGAATGCCTCGTATAATAATTTATAACGATAACCAGAGCGCACAGAAATTGTTAGAGTCGAGAGAATTTAATCATAAAAGAACTAAACATATAGATATAAGGTATCATTATGTGAAAGATATGGTCAATAATAATATCCTTAAAGTAGAATATTTGTCAACACAGGAAATGATCGCTGATGTACTGACAAAGCCCTTGAGTTCCATTAAACATAAGTATTTTACTGGCATGTTAAATGTTATACATATTGAATGAGTGTATTTATGTAGAGTTTTTGTAATGTTTTGCTTGTACTGTTGTGTTTTGTTCCAAGTTGTGAAATGTTACTATATAAGTACCCGATGTTATAATATTCAGTAATGTATAAGGGGAAGTGTTGGAAAGGCTGTATGTATACATTACTTTTGATTGCCCCTCACTATTAAGCATCACATTTTGTCTGTGGTCATTTTGTCTATGTCAATGACGTTCGTTGCCACTTTCACTTCCTTCCTGTTAGATTTGCGTGACACCATGTTTTTTGTCTTTCTCTGTGTACTCCTCCGTATTAATTAATAGTTATCCACTTAATCTAATGATAGATTTGTACCACTATATTGTGAAGAATAAAGTGGTTAAATTTACCGAAACCTATTTGTGTTATTTCTGCACTGCCATCATAAACTGCGCATCTGAACTCTCTCTGCATAATATTAAGAACTGTCAAACATGTGTTTTTTACAACTCTCGGCGCCAAATTGGCCATAGCGGTCTGAGACCGAAAGAATAAATAAAAACTCGGCGTTTCCATTGGTGGAGGACCATCATCGAAAAAAAAAAAAGATCATCCGATGTTAACAACTGTCTACATACCTGCGTCCGTGTGCCCTTCTTTTCTCTTTAGTTGATAAATCGAGTAACTTCTTGGGTGTAACACTATTATTTGTCTATCGTCACGCCCTCTGAAAAGCATGAATCCTGTACCAACCATACATTATTCTTATTCTTCTTATTTTAGCAGCCAACGTTTGTGAAAGGTACCCATATCGATACCGGAAATTTCAATTGTCGTAAAGGACATTTTGGCCAAAATGAGTTAATTATATATTTGGAATCAGCGCTCTATCGATTGGTATATTCAAATTTATCGTATCTTTAAAAGAAAGAGTAACAAACATCAATAGATAAGTATATATTAAGTAACTATTGAAAAAAAAAAAATGCTGAACGGATGGCGATAAACTAAGACGTGACAGCTGGAGTTCTAAACCTAGTAAGTATTAACACGATAACAGTCCAGTGATTCTATTTTTAGTTGAAAGGTGAGAGCTCCAAATTAGTCCTATAAAAAATTGGCACACAAGTCTACGGTACACTCAAAGTGTAGGTACATGCTGATCTAAGTCGATACTATATTAAGAAGAAACTTGAAATATTCTAGAACTTGTAAATATACAAGAACTTGACCCGGGCTGTTCCAAATTGGTCATTTCGGTCTCAGACAAAAAATATTAAAAAAAAATACCTATAGTTAGATGGAATTAAGTAAGTATGTACTTACGATACAAACTTTCCGGTATCAATTTGTAACACAAAATCTTCTAGTTCTGCCTCCAATATCGTCGGTGTCATATCTTGATCGGCATTGGGTTTGTATATTTTAAGAAATGTGCTTTCTCCCACTAATATACAATCGCTGTCACTATGTGTACTAAATCTATCGACTTTGATACAATGCGCATTTTGTATTCCCGCAATGTTTTCTGCATTTTGGAGCTTAGTATTAGACCACCACTGCTTTACCTTAAATATGGACATTTTGAGGGATAAGATACCTAATTGTGTAATTTTCTAATTTGATTGTATTGTACTAGAAGTAGGTACAGAACAATGTGTACTGGATTGGTTTCCGTAGCAACACACGGTTTCCCTCTCTCATATTCAGTCCATTCTCTACAATTTATAGAGTGCCGATAAGGTAAACTGGAACTATCAATAAATCTATACTAAACTAGAAAACCAGGCGAACTCCGTTTCGCCACCAGATGGCTTCGTTTTATGTAACATTTCGTTTGGTGATTAAAATATGAAGATTTTTTTTTTTTGTTTTATATTTCAAAAGGAAAAATTTTATTTCATTTATCGTACGTCATCGTCATACGTCATACGTCATCGTCATACGTCATCGTCATACGTCATCGTCATACGTCATCGTCATACGTCATCGTCATACGTCATCGTCATACGTCATCGTCATACGTCATCGTCATACGTCATCGTCATACGTCATCGTCATACGTCATCGTCATACGTAATGAAGAAATGGAGAAACATTTTTCAATCAAAAAATGTTTCTCCGTTTTATTTTATTTCGAATGATTATTTTGGAAAACCTTGCGATGGGGACCCTATAAAAGTAAAATCTTAATCCGAATAATATCGATATTATGGTAGAAAACTAAATTTTTCATAATTTATTTTGGTATTATGTTTGTATGGAAATAATAACAGTCGCCACGTTCCTAGACGCCCCGCCTTCATGCACAGGAAGTGACAAACGTTTTTTGAAAATATATTTTTAACTGGCAACAATTTTTCTAAAAGATGTTCCGTGTGGTGGGTTCTACGCATAAAAATACTGGCTCTATTTGCAAAAAAAAATGTGAGGCTTTTTTAACAAAAAAAGTTAATAGAAACTTCCTTTTTGAAACAGGAAATTATTGTTATAGTTTTCTTTGTGAAACGGCCAATAGCGAACTTGAGGTGTAAGTAAAGCGGTCGTTACATGACTATCCCAGTCTTCTTTTGTACATCGAAAGATTGGAAGGATTGGTTTGTCTAGTTTCATTTTAGGGTTCCGTACCCAATGAGGAGGAACACTAACTTTTTATCTCGGCAGAGGGCGCGAGTCGATTAATCTTAGGTTTGAATTAAGAACTGTCAAACATGTGTTTTTTACAACTCTCGGCGCCAAATTGGCCATATCGGTCTGAGACCGAAAGAATAAAAAAAAAACTCCGCGTTTCCATTGGTGGAGGACCATCATCGAAAAAAATAAAGATCATCCGATGCCAGCGCCTCTGCAAACAGCTTTGCGCGTGGCACCCCATTGGTACTATCGTAATATCCAAGTAATACTACTTGTACTATTTATGTATTCTGTGGTAATACCAATGTTACACGAATTTCTTTCGATGTGTGCTGTCTGTTGCGATAAAGAAAGGAGCGTGCAAACAGGGTCGTGTAAGGACGGCTTAAATTAAAATTGTTTGCGGATGAAAAGAAATGCCGTGTGAAGCCATTATTTAAATTAAAAAAAAAAGTCATAACATAATCATTGTCATTCTTGAAGTTGTCATTCATCGATTTGATTGATTTGTGGACGGTGCTGCGTGTTTACGTCCTTCATTTCATTTTGCGAATTTATTCACGTTTTAGTGCTTCTTGGTGGTGCTTGTGCCTATTGACTCCAGTATTACTTAGAGCGGTGTTGCTGAAAGAATTGATTAACATAAAGACAAACATAGAACCAAACATGTCTGAGGAACAACCACAACAAAACAATGGTCACGATGAGAAAGAACAAAGACCCAACGGCGGCGGAGATGAAGGCGACGCATGGGGTAGCCATGAGTCCTCGAATGCGCGACGCCTAGCCCCTATGCCAGTCAACAGGAATGCTCCCTATTACAACATGAACCACAAATTCCGTGGTATGGCGATTATTTTTAATCACGAGCATTTCGATATCCATAGCCTAAAATCACGTACTGGGACCAACGTCGATAGCGACAATCTGGCTAAGGTGCTAAAAGGATTTGGGTTCCGTGTTACAATCTTAACAAATTTGAAAGCTGAAGATATCAACAAATACATTCTACAAACATCAGAGATGGACCACACAGAAAATGATTGTCTGCTTATTGCAGTGCTCACTCACGGTGAACTGGGTATGCTGTATGCTAAAGACACTCACTACAAACCTGACAATCTTTGGTACTATTTTACTGCTGACAAGTGTCCCTCTCTGGCTGGAAAACCCAAGCTATTCTTTATACAAGCATGCCAAGGTGACAAGCTGGATGGTGGCATTACACTTAGTGGCCGCACAGAGACTGATGGATCACCAAGTGCATCATACCGTATTCCCATTCATGCAGATTTCCTAATTGTGTTCTCTACTGTACCTGGTTATTTCTCGTGGAGGAACACCACTCGTGGTTCGTGGTTCATGCAAGCGCTCTGTGAGGAGCTTCGTTATGCTGGCACTGAGCGGGATATCCTGACTTTGTTAACATTTGTGTGTCAACGAGTGGCCCTCGACTATGAGTCCAACACACCAGATACACCGACAATGCACCAACAGAAACAAGTTCCTTGTATAACAAGCATGCTTACTCGTCTTCTTGTGTTCGGTAAGAAGTAAAATGCCATGAGTATAATATTGTTTCCAGTTAGAATTTTTTCATATTCTTTGTCTTTTTTTTAATCTTAGTTTCAATATTTTAAGTTGTGTATGTTTTAAACCAGTGGCTGTTAAAAGACCATTGTCATGATTTTCTTCATGGTTTAAATACCTAGTTTTATTTTAGAAGAACAATTGAGATTATTTTCCTGTTGTTTAATTTATGTAATGTAAAGGTAGTTTTGATTACTTATTTAGTAAATAATTACTATGAAATTTAATAACTTGTCACAAATAGAACAAATATGCATTTAATGGTACATACCACTGCCAAAAAGTTAATGTTTTGAATTTTATAGCAACTTTTATACATTCTGTCAGGGGTTAAAAATAGTTTATGTTGTGTTCCCCTTTACTATGCATTTAAAAGAATATTGTATATTCGATTTTGAAAAACCCAAAATCTTGAATACTATAATAATAAATGACCTTTTTTGTTATGTATTTTACAAAAGCGCACAATTCTTATGTATTCAAATAATGTGAAATGTTATCATATGAAATGCTCAAATTTCAAAAATATGCTTAAGTAATGTCTAAAAATTGTGATATAAATAAATTTATATTTTTGTGTACTTAATAAACATTCGGCTTATCATTTTCATGTGATTGAATTAAAATAATGAGCAATTAATACAGTTTTTGCATATCATCTGAATACATTGAACCCATCAGCTGGTATATTATATCAATTCCCTTTAATAGATGTATACTTTTGTTTCTTTATTGAAGTAAGGGCTTGCCTGATGCCAATACTTGCTATGTTAATAGTACCTATTTGTAATAAACCTTATGTTGTGTCTAGTATAGTATTACAAGGGATTGCCAATTTAGAACAAATACCTTTGTTTTCTCATGTAGGAAGCTTGTTTATGGGATAAGTTGCATGTTCATTCATTGTCATTTAATAATTATGAAATTAAAGATCACATGTTTTCTTGATAAGGAATCTCGGATGTAATTCTCTTTGATGTGTAATGTGATAATGGTAATGACTGATTTTAAAACGTAGTTTGGAATTGTAAGTTCAAAATGTCCATGAGGAGATATAATAATAATTATGCATTTATGGTAGTATACATATATTTTAGTCAATAAACATTCTATTTTAGTGGTGTGCCTTCCATGAACTTGGAAAATTTAGTTAAAGTATTTTCTATGGTAGAGTGTAATTTGTATCCATTTAAAATAACGAAGTACAACTCTCCTCATAGAATTTTGATGCAAGGAATGACATCTATTTTGTTAATAAAACATTTTTATATATTAGTAAGCAATAAATAATTCTCTTCCAAAATTTTAAGCTGTTTAATTTGTACCTTAGTAGAATAAATAATTAATATCAATTCTCCGCATAAATCTTCATATTTTCTATTGAACAGCTTGAGTCTCTCAAGTAAAAGACAATTTATGTGTGGAATTGCTATTCGTTGCTTATTCCAGTTTGGTTGAATCAAGCCTAGGTATATAATTAATAATTAAATTAATTTAATCTGAATACACCTATCTATTGTACCTTATTTTTAAAGCAACCTTTGTCCTTTTATGAAGTACC
Organism: Idaea biselata; assembly: GCA_958496205.1. NCBI lineage: Eukaryota > Metazoa > Arthropoda > Insecta > Lepidoptera > Geometridae > Idaea > Idaea biselata. The sequence continues at coordinate 9,558,588 of OY292398.1, forward strand.
TACCTAACCATGTAGGTCAGCATTTTGATATGTTGATGCTAAATTAATAATATGACTCAACCATGAAGTAAAGGATCTTGTTATCTTATCAAAGTATTAAGTTGGTAGGTAGCTGCGCATTATTTTGTATTCAATGAAAATTTATTTTATCTTATCATTAAATTACAATAAAGGAAATAATGATGCAACTTGATTTTTAAAAGACTGCAGCCTAGACTACATTAGATATTGCTAATGAAAAAAGCCAATGTAACATATAAAATTTAATCATTTTAAATATTTAACTTACAAATAAAGTAGGAAGGTATAATAACAATTAACAAGTATGGATTCCGCTAGCTTTGTCTTTCAGTTCCCAGCACTGGTCCCAAAACTGGCTCAGCCTCTGTTCTTGATTCGCGCAGAAATGTTTGAAATCCCGAAGCATTCGCATTTGGAATGTCTCGTCACCTGTGGCGGGGATCTGAGACCATTTCCACTTCTTTGATATCATGTGATTCCAGGACCAAAGGAAACCCATCTGAAAACAAATTTAGGTTAGATAAGTATGTAACTAACGTTGTTTTTTAAACAAAAATATCAGTGTTCTCGGTTCTGGGGTTCGACTCCCGCCAAGAACGAATTTTTGGAAGATGTTTTTGAAAGAAGAATTCAACACTCGGCTGCGATGCAGAAGGTAGTGGTTTGACAAATATTTGTATGATATACACCTACATATATCTTTGGCCTAGCAAAACGACTACTTACAATGGTGCGTAGAACCATATTATAAGACTAAGCTGCTTAGTTTGGGACTGATAGCGTTATTTGCAATATCCTGTAATAGGTATTTGTTCAAAAGTACCTACTATATAATTTGTTGTATAAACTCTTCTAACCGTTAAAAGATGAGTTCTGAGATTAGCGTGGGTAAAAAGAAGAGGGCAACGATGCAGCGAGCATGTAACGATTAGGAAACATAGGCAATGAGCTAAATCTCAAATAATTTAGGAGGTAAGGCAGCTTCAATCAATTGATTGCGTTAGAAGGTATATTTAGGTAAGTACATATCTATATTCATTTTTAGGGTTCCGTACCCAAAGGGTAAAAACGGGACCCTATTACTGAGACTTCGCTGTCTGTCTGTCTGTCTGTCTATCTGTCTGTCTGTCTGTCTGTCTGTCTGTCCGTCCGTCTGTCACCAGGCTGTATCGTCCGTCCGTCCGTCCGTCCGTCTGTCACCAGGCTGTATCTCATGAACCGTAATAGCTAGACGGTTGAAATTTTCACAGAATACTAAAAACAAATATTTAAGAGGGGCTCCTATACAACAAACGTGTTTCAAAAACTACAAGGGAATCGAGTAGGTCGTGGAATTCAAAATGGCCGCCCTGTCTGTCAAATATACCAGTCTGCCTTCACTTACCAAAGAGTTTCTTATAAGTTTCAGATTCTTTGTGCCAAAGTTTTTTTTTCTTTTTTTTTTTTGAGTGGTGTGGTCGTATGAAGGGAGTAAGCATCGAAGCTAAATATTTCACATTTTCCTATCAAATTTAAAAATTGGATGTAAATCATTTTAAGGTTCCGTACCCAAATGTCATAGTGGTACGGAACCCTTCGTGCGCGAGTGTCGCACTTGCCCGGTTTTTATTAACTATTTGCGTCCCGCGGTAAGTTCCGAATCCATAAGCTCAAAATACACGGACGACAGTGACACTGCAAGTTTACCTATAGATAGAGCCTACACCTACAGCACACATGCACGAATTTCTTTATAATGTGTGCTGTAGGTATGTGCTCTAAAGTAAAGTTGCAGTGTCAGTGTCGCCCGTGTATTTGGGCTTTAAATTATTCCAGGTCCTCAGCTGTTTAGTCTACCTTCAGTCTAGTTTCATTGTAATCGAATCAGTGGTTATTGCGCGATACTCCTTCACTCGCACACTTACAAACTTTCACCTTAAAGGATTATTATAGGTATAGATAAGTACCTAGCTGACAATAAACACGTAGGCAAGCAAGGTACCTAGGTAACCTGTAACTACGTTGAATTGAAACCAACGCGGATGTCAGTAGCTAAGTCCAAGATTGGTTATCTCAAACATTGTTTCCGGTTTCAATGATTCACAATAAATTTTGCACCTTGCAATAAAGTAAATCGGCCCTTGAACGGACAAGGCTCCCTACATAGATAATTATTAGTGTTTCACATTACCACAATAATTGTTCTTATCAACTATTTTATTATCAATAGTGGTGCGATCGATGTGGTGTTCATTGAAAGTCTACACCATGCCTAAGGTTTGAGTTTGGGAAAAATCCAGTAAAAAGAATAGTCTACAGCGATTCAGTAGTAATATCAAGATAAAGTAAAAGATCGGCCAAGTGCGAGTCAGACTCGAGCACGAAGAGCTCCGTACCAAAATCACGTTCGTTCTGTTCAGAAATACATCAACTGTGAAATTTTTATATCTGCGACAGAAAGATGGACAATGGAGTCTTAGTAGAATTGTCCCGTTTTTAGCGTGTGTGTGGTGACATCTACCAAGTAAACGTTACAGTTCAGCTTAAAAACACTTAGAAATTTACAATAATATTATAAAGAGGAAAGATTTGTATTTTTGTGTGTGGGTGTGTGTGTGTGTCGTATGTTTGTATGAATAAACTCAAAAACTACTTTACCGATTTCAAAAATTCTTTCACCAAAATTAAGCTACATTATCGATGAGTAACATAGGCTACTCTTCATCCCGATATTCCCACGGGATCAAGACTTTCGCGGGTGAAACCACGGGACGCAGCTAGTAATGTATAATAAGACGAATCGATTGACGTGCGAATCATCAAAATCGGTCCATCCGTTTGGCCTCTGGAGCACCACATAGGAACAAACATACATACATAGACTGATAAACACATAACCCTTCTTTGCGTCGCTGAACCCTAGCTATTTTGATAACAAGAATCATCGCATTAACTTCAGTAGCTTTTGCGGAGTAACAAAAGCATAATGCACAAACTTTTCACATTTCTTGTATGTAATAGAGTGGCATGTGTAGCTTAGAGAGTAGTAACATGCCCTAGAAAAAGACTCCAAGGCTACGGGCATTTACTAAGTATAGCATTAGGTAGGATGTATGTTAAGACGCATTATCACGCCAATGGGCTTACGTAGTGCTTGCGTTAACTACGCACTAAATTATGCTGAGTTTTAGGTGATGGGTTATTTTTTTGTTTGTGTTTGGGATTTATGATATTTACAAAAAAAGTATAATATGTAGTACAAGCCTAGTACCCATAGTACATGCCTAGTACTTACTTTGAGGCTAGATGGTGCTGTGTGTAAAGTTGTGCAATATTTACTATTTATTTGGACATCCAACACCTATTACAAAATTCTAAAAATACGATATAGGAACCATAGAGCCAATTACAGGATATCACGTATAGAAGTCTGTACAAAATAAATATTTTGCTTTTGTTTGATATGAGCGTAAACCATTAAATGAAAATGAAAATTTTTATTCGGTTCAAACTAATTCTAAGTAATATCAACACAAACAATGAACGTAAACCATTAAATGAAAATGAAAATTTTTATTCGGTTCAAACTAATTCTAAGTAATATCAACACAGACAATGAAAGAGACATCGCGTACAAACCGTATGTACAAAAACAAATACCTAACAACATTAACTATTCCTGTCTTCTTGGGCTAAACTACGCAATCACGCTGGGGGTTCCGTACCCGAAGAGTAAAAAACAGGAACCTTTTGATAAAACTCCACTGTCCGTCTGTCTGTCCGTCACCAGGCTGTATGCAATGAATCGTGATAGCTAGACAGTTGAAGTTTTTACAGATGATGTACTTTTGTTTCCGCTGTTGTTGGGTGTTGATAAACGCGATTTGGACATAATAAATAGTAAAATGTATGTAACTATATTGAGTTATTTTATCATGTAATTATCGTTATCGCTTACCCTTCGACTGTTATCATAATCGTCCTTGTTTTTACCGCTCACGTGTCGAGTGATGTAGCCTTCGTGAGGGCTCGGGGCCGCTTCCGAATGGACAGGATATCTATACAAAAAAATATATACGTTTACTAGCGATAGTGGCACCCCGCGGTGTTATGCGCGTAGGTCTTGGTCTCGTCGTTATGCTGGGATAAAAAGTATCACATTATCATTGCAAAAATACCTTATGAGTTTCCTGTGTCTTCTTCTCATTGCAGGTCGCATTCCAAAGACATACAAGATAACTGACGATTCATAACGATCATGTGACTGTCTTATTGAATAAACATATTTTGATTTTGAGTTTATCTGTGTTGCACCCGGATCCGGATGCAATATTTAACATATTGTTACATTTGCTATATGAAAAATTTACTTTTTAGGGTTCCGTACCCAAAGGGTAAAAACGGGACCCTATTACTGAGACTTCGCTGTCTGTCCGTCTGTCACCAGGCTGTATCTCATGAACCGTAATAGCTAGAAGGTTGAAATTTTCACAGAAGATGTATTTCGGTAGCCGCTACAACAACAAATACTAAAAACAAAATAAAACAATTATTTAAAAGGGGCTCCCATACAACAAACGTGTTTCAAAAACTACAAGGGAATTCTAGTACGATGTGAGGTCGCTTCTGATTGGTCGAGTCAAATCGAGTTGGTCATGGAATTCAAAATGGCTGCCCTATCTGTCAAATATACTAGTCTGCCTTCACTGACCAAAGAGTTTCTTATAAGTTTCAGATTTTCTTTGAATCAAAGTTGTTGTAAACCATTTTAGGGTTCCGTCCCCAATTGCGATAGTGGTACGGAACCCTTCGTGAGCGAGTTTCGCACTTGGCCGCGTTTTTTACGAATAATTTACCTGCTAGCATTCAAAGGTTTATTAACAGGGCGCGCCCTCAGCGCCTTCTGCTCGGACTTGACCGTGGTGGGGATCAGTATGAACATGTTCCCCGTGACGTGCACGTACAGATGGTCCCCGACGCCGGCCGCGTGCGACGTGCTCTCTACCGTGCACTTTATGAACCCGAACCGACCCACGATCGCCTCTTGGAACAGGAATAGCCGCTCTAGCCAGGTCTCTTCGGGGAAGCCTGGGGAAGGTATTTGCGATTAGTTACGTTGCACCAGCCATTCTCGAAATGTGCTCTGCGGAGCCCTGGAGATTTTGCCACGGGATCGGGACTTATGCAGATAAAACGGCGGGACGCAGCTAGTTATTTATATTCTTACCTCGACGTTTCAACCATGTTACAATGGTCTTGGTCGCGAGGGGGCTTGCCCCTGAGTCCCTTCGCGACCAAGACCATTGTAACATGGTTGAAACGTAGATGTAAGAATATAAATAATAAAACGCGAGACTAAAACTATATTTTATTGATCTTCAAATTGCGTTTGCCTTTCTTTACAGGTCTCTTTTTCAAAATTGTTTTTTTAGTAAATCCTGAAGAAGAGACCTGTTTTGAAACGTTGAGCATTGAAACAATGCCTCGTCCGCATCATAAGTCTATTTCGTAATTTGATTTTTTAATGCCTAGACTAGAGTTAGAGACTAGGCTTATCTACTAGAAATATTATTAAGGAATAATACATCTTCAAAAATTCACTCACGGCGAGGTTCGAACTCGCGTCTCGTTCGGTACCGGTACCTCGGTCAGTAGACCTCAGCATCAGAGTTGTTCCGGAAAAAAAAATAGTCAACCTAATGTTTGCTTATTCTATAGGTTTCAAACTTTCGATTAGTATGGAATTTGGGGCTTATGCTTAAACGTTCCATTTTCTTTTCCTATTTGTCTATTAACCAAACCAGTGACAGACAACCTTTAGACAACCCATTTGCAATATATTTATTGCCATATTTAATTGAATATAAAATATTGTTCATTCAGCTCGGTGAAGGTCGTTGTATGGTGGGATCTTAGACTAGTATTATTTAACAAAGGAATGGAAGTAAATAAACCTCTTGTTTAGAAATGTGTCGATTACAAGTGTTTACATGACGCCAAAGCTTCTGCAACTCCGTAATGTATAGATATGATAAGCGGTATCGATAGTTCGATCTTTGTTAAGTGCCTTTGCAAGTACATTTCTATGTTATTTATGTACATATATTAAGATGATATCATACATTTTTTATTTATCTATACGTCAAACTTTCCCACAAAAATATGTATTGCTTATACCTACCTAAGTACCTACATACCTATAGATAGGATTTGTGAAGTTTGATTAGAAATTGTATTGAAGTATGATTCAGAATTTTTAGAAAATCTTTATCCATACGAGACGGAATGGCGCGACTAAGGTAGATTCTCCGACAAAAATCTATATCTATAAGATGCTTATTGCTTAGTTCTGAGTGACTGACTGACTGATCAACGCACAGCTTAACCCGCTGATAGTAGAGAGCTGAACTTTACACTCGTATTTATAGTAAATTCTAAGTTATTACTTGCCTAAGTAATGTGTCTATCACATTTTCGTTGACGGTAAAAATTACTAATAGGAGCGAGAGACAGGGCATTGCTTAGCAAAAGTAATCACTTAGATTCGTCTATAAATACCGGTGTTAGAGTGTTTGTTCTGTATTTGATGTAGGCATCCGATAAGAAACGGTTTCTCGAAACCCTTTCGGGACTTACACAGATGAAACTGCGGACGGGACCCAGCTAGTCTACAATATAATACTAACGCAATCAGCCAACTTAACAAGAAGAACTCGAGTAATCAATGAATAGCAAGTTTGTAGTGAGAGGCGCGCCTGTGGAAACATCTGAGATTTCCACAGATCTGCGGAGCATAGATAGGAATATCTATAATGAGCATAAGATGTGGTAATCCAGCTACAAATGTAGGTACAATCTGTAACAAAAGTCGATGACTACATTCAGATTTTCAAAATCGCTATAGTACATCATACATAATTGAATAATTGATTCATAATTCTGAATATAGAAAAGAAGATGGAATATTTTCAAAATGTATGTCAAGTTTTGACACCTCACAATTGTGTACCTGTAGCGATTTTAAAAACCTGAATGTGATCATCGAGTTTTGATGTTGCCTGTACGTTCCTACCGAACTTAAAATCATAGGTTGACTATGTTTGGCTTGATTCGACCAAACTAGAATAAGTAAGGAATGGCAATTCTCCGCAAAATCTTCATTTTTCTGATTGAACAGCTCGAAAGTCTCTCGAACAAAAGACGATTTATGCGTCGAATTGCTTTTCGTTGTCTTATTCCAATAAGGTCGAATCGAGCCTAAGAAGTATCGAATATTCTCGAATTAGTCATAAAATACATAGGTAGGTGAGTACTCATAATTTTTCGTAAATAATGTGTTTTTTTTTAAATTTCTCAATATTTTGAAACAATAGTTGAACGACCTAAGCAAGGATTACTTGTATCGATCTAAGCTATGACGTCATTTAAGTTTCTCCACATTTTTGCCTCATCGTTACTACGATGGTGTAGAGTAAATGCAACGAGAAATCGATAAAGGTTATTGAACTCTTCTCAACTTAACAGCATGTTAATGACTCGTTTGATTTAATCATACATTTCGTAGAAACGTGTGCTATAAATAGGTTTAAAAAAATAATCTACTCTGCGAGGTCAAATCAATCTGTTTTTTTTTTAAATTATGGCTGGCTGCGCACGGCTTGATGTAGCCAATGTCAAGTTATTGTTTTCCATTTATTTTTGTCCTGTTGTTTAGAAATCGGGTCAAAACTGTTTTACCGTTGCTTATCGAAGTTTCATTTAAACTTTTAGTCCAATTAACTTATTGAATAGACACATTTTCAAAAATCTCTAATTTGAGCTTTTTCTGGACAGGTGTTTTCTTTGTATCATATGTATGTATTTAAAAAAAACGTATAATATGTAGCACATCCGTTTTCTAGTACCCATAGTACAAGCCTAGTGTTTAGTTTGGGGCTAGATTGCGCTGTGAGTAACGTAGTGCAATATTTATTTATTTATTTAATTTAAATGGTTAATTTAGCTTTTAATTCTTGCGTATAACTGTAATCTGTTTACTTTATTTCCTGCATTATACTTAATAGTGTTGTTTATGTGTATTTTGTGATGCAATTATTGAGCTGTCTGTCTATGAATTTCGAATAACCCTTCATACCGGACGCCTCCATCATATAAAGAACACACTCTATAAATTTCAGCTCTCTACTATCAGCGGTTTAGGCTGTGCGTTGATAGATTAATTAGTCAGTCACTCAGGACAAATCATTTTATAGATATAGATGCGCTTACCTTCGAACAAGGCAGCCTTATTCCTAAGCAAGGGTTCTTCATTAAGCGGCACGTAGATGGGACCCCGCAGCGGGTCCGATTTGGAGGTGAACGGCAACGCGAGCGGGTCCGCGGGGATCGGGACCATTTGCAGGCGACAGTTCACGGACGCTTTGCGGGCCCAACCTACTATCTGGAGATAACATCATTGTTAAGATGACTTTATAAAGAAGTGGTTTCAAGTTTAAATCTCAATGTAGTACATCTGTTGTCTAGTACAAGCCTAGTGCTTAGTTTGGGGCTAGAGTGCGCTGTGTGAAACGTCGTGGAATATTTATTAATTTTTTGAATGTCTTTTACTTTAAGAAAAAAATGCTAAAATACTCAGATGTGCGCTATAAACATAGATCTTAAGGTGAAGGACTACATCTTAGGATACATACAACAATGGGCCAATTATTTTGCTTTGTACGAAAAACGCACAGGGAAACCTTTTAGCGTAAACCTTAATTTTTTAATGTCGTTTTAGTACTTGGCTGCTGGCATATGTAAATTTAGAGCTGCAACTGAACAAATGACCTAATAGTTATAGTTACCAAGTCAGCGACGATGTTCCCGCTAGCCACCGCCCACTGTATGCACATCTCGTAGGCCTGGTCCGGCCGGAACGTGGCCTGGTACCGCGCGTGGCCCCACTCGATACGGTCGCTCTTGTTGTTCACGTCGATGTCTAGGTGCGTGTTATAGTTACCAAGTCAGCGACGATGTTCCCGCTAGCCACCGCCCACTGTATGCACATCTCGTAGGCCTGGTCCGGCCGGAACGTGGCCTGGTACCGCGCGTGGCCCCACTCGATACGGTCGCTCTTGTTGTTCACGTCGATGTCTAGGTGCGTGTTATAGTTACCAAGTCAGCGACGATGTTCCCGCTAGCCACCGCCCACTGTATGCACATCTCGTAGGCCTGGTCCGGCCGGAACGTGGCCTGGTACCGCGCGTGGCCCCACTCGATACGGTCGCTCTTGTTGTTCACGTCGATGTCTAGGTGCGTGTTATAGTTACCAAGTCAGCGACGATGTTCCCGCTAGCCACCGCCCACTGTATGCACATCTCGTAGGCCTGGTCCGGCCGGAACGTGGCCTGGTACCGCGCGTGGCCCCACTCGATACGGTCGCTCTTGTTGTTCACGTCGATGTCTAGGTGCGTGTTATAGTTACCAAGTCAGCGACGATGTTCCCGCTAGCCACCGCCCACTGTATGCACATCTCGTAGGCCTGGTCCGGCCGGAACGTGGCCTGGTACCGCGCGTGGCCCCACTCGATACGGTCGCTCTTGTTGTTCACGTCGATGTCTAGGTGCGTGTTATAGTTACCAAGTCAGCGACGATGTTCCCGCTAGCCACCGCCCACTGTATGCACATCTCGTAGGCCTGGTCCGGCCGGAACGTGGCCTGGTACCGCGCGTGGCCCCACTCGATACGGTCGCTCTTGTTGTTCACGTCGATGTCTAGGTGCGTGTTATAGTTACCAAGTCAGCGACGATGTTCCCGCTAGCCACCGCCCACTGTATGCACATCTCGTAGGCCTGGTCCGGCCGGAACGTGGCCTGGTACCGCGCGTGGCCCCACTCGATGCGGTCGCTCTTGTTGTTCACGTCGATGTCTAGGTGCGTGTTCTTGTACAGAGGCACTGTGAAACGATAAGCGTGTAAACAGTCTGTGGTCGCGAAGCGTTACTAACCTAAGGTTTAAATGTAAAACCAATCTCTTCTCATTAGAGGTCGCGTTCCGAAGACACATTAGAGTACCTACCGACGATTCAAAGTGTTATGTTAATAATAACCAAATGAATAAACATATTTTGAGTTTTGAGTTGAGTTTTGAGTTATACGTTTAAAATATTGTTTTTAAAAAATGCTTCCTAAAATTCGTACTCGATTTTTTTTGGGAATTTGGTGTACGCGAGACACACCACTATACAAAAAGGATAAGAAGCAGACGTTATAAAGGGAACGTACTGTCATTATCACTATCAAGCTGCATATAGTTAGTGTCAACATCATCGCACAGGAAGGCCGGCACGCCCGTGTCGTCGGAGACGGGGCTGGAGCCCGAGATGTCGATGGCTCCCGTGGCGCTCTCCACCGGGACCAGCGGCGACCGAGGGCCTAGGACTTCCACTTCCATCCATTCGTTCTCAAAGCTCTGCAGGTCGCCTAGTGGTTTTACGTAGTCGGTTAATTCTGTAAACATACATTTTGAATAAATAGCTGGTTTGGGTAAATAATTGAATGCATCGAAAACCTTATGCAGATACCTAATAAATAGAAAATTTAGCTATAGCCTTAAAAATACAGGCGTATTAAGAATCAAGACTTTTTATTAAAGAAAGGTTATATGCAACGAACTGGACTGGTCTCTATTAGAGACTAGAATGAGAAAGATCGCCTGATAGTGATCCATTTCAAACTCGTCTCTAACGGACAAGCTTCACCAGTTCCAAAGTCAAACTGTTCGGGAAATTACTCATACACCTTTAAAAATATGGATCAAAATATGGATCAAAATATGGAAAATTCGAACGTCGTTGTTAGAAAACCATCTAGGTAATCTAAGGATTATGTGCTTATGTATATATGTTTGTTCCTCGATCTAGAGGTCAAACAGATGAAGCGATTTTGATGATTCTTATTAAGAGGATAGTCTCCATTCTCTTTCTCCACACAAACGTAGTTTAAATATTCCTCCCTGGATAAAGACATTAGAACAAATATGTTTATGCCATAAAACTTATATCTGTCATGACTACCTTCTACCATTTTTTTTTGTTTTTATTATTATTTTAATTAGAAAATAAGAAAAAATAAAAAGTTTGATGCATTGTCATGACAGATATAGGTTTTATGGCATAAACATATTTGCTCTAATGTCTTTATCCAGGGAGGAAAATGTAAACTAAGTTTGTATGGAGAAAGAGAATGGAGACTATCCTCTTAATGATCAGTCTTATAAATGTACTGTAAATAACGAGCTTTATGAATAAAGAATAGTTAGGTGGTAGGAAACTGAGCGGTCTAAGATATAGCACGTTGATCTAGAGGAGTAGGTTCCGCTGACCCGTCTAAGTTAGTGGCTGTAGATCGGTTTTTCATTTCGGGCGTTAGTCTAAAACAGCTTCTATGCTATGAGGTCAATTACAAAAATAATCCTATCGGTTGATCAATAGGCTTAAAATTAATATGTACCTTTGTCTTTTTTCTGCGGGGGTATGTGATACATATAATAACCAACGACGAAACGTTTGTAGGTGTCTCCTGACGCATGGCAGATCATTTTCTCTCTTAGTAATTTCTGAAAAAAGACAAAAACATATTATGATTGCTGTCGACTTCAACTGTAACAAAAACCGGTCAAGTGCAAGTCGGACTCGCGCACGAAGGGATCCGTGCCATTATCTATACAACAGATTTTGTTTTGAAAGGTAAATTGCGGTTTACGATTTATAACGTTTTAAAAAAAACTACTTACTAGATCTCGTCAAACTAATTTTCGTTGGAAGTTTGCATAGTAATGTACATCATATATTTTTTTTAGTTTTATCATTCCATTATTTAGAAGTTACAGGGGGGGGACCAACATTTCACCACTTTAGAAGTTTCTCTCGCGCAAACTTTTCAGTTTAGAAAAAAAATGATATTAGAAACCATTTCATATCATTTTTTAAGACCTATTCATAGATACCCCACATATATAGATTTGATGAAAAAATTTTTTTGAGTTTCAGTTCTTATTTGGGGAGGCTGTAACATACGGACGGACGGACAGACGGACAGACAGACATGACGAATCTATAAGGGTTCCGTTTTTTGCCATTTGGCTACGGAACCCTAAAAATACCCGAAAAATCAATAAAAATTCACTAGAGATATAAAATATAACAGTTTGCGAACAGCATTTGTGGTTGAAATAGAAATAGACTGAGGCGCTGAAGGCAATTCTTATTTGGAAGTATAATATCCACTATTAGGCGCTGAGGCGCTGATTTGGATTTACAAAAAGTGTAAGTATCGAGAAAAACTAAATTTTACATTATACCATGTTAAAAAACTGCAAGATATTGTTAATATGACTTAAAAGTGGTGGATGCGTTTGAAATAGCCCAGTCAAAAAAGTAGACATGCACATTTTTTAATTTATCAAGGCGTTGGAGACCGCGTGGCTCAGTGGTAGGATGTTCGTTCGACAAGCAAAGACGGAAGTTTGAACCTGTTTATAGTTTTTTGATGGTGTATTTTCTTTTCCAGCAAAAATTTAGATAATCAAGATCTTACCTCCATAGTAGCGGTAGCCTTTTCACTTGTCATCCCTTCCATATTAGCTTGAAGCCAATGTATGGCGTAGATAGACACGAATGTATGTGAAGGAAGACTGACTGTCTGTTGTAGGTAGCCCACGCCCAGCGTTGGGTGACGCATGCGTTCTATGATCTCGGATAACGTCGCATTTGATTTCAGCTTCGGTTCAATTACTCTGGAATTATAATTACTTATAAATATTATCCGACCATTTACTCCCTTAAAATTTAGAGTAAAACAGGTTTTTTTAAACCTTACCCATCATCGAAATTGTCATCGCATTCGCCAGTCTGTGATTGAGTTCTTTCCAAAACAGCATTTTTCGCGGCTTGCCTATTACCAGAATAGAATGTATTAGAATAAATTGATAATAAGTTCTGCAATTAGTTAGACATTAAGTGAATTTACTGTTGATACTTTTAGCACAAAATACTACGTACAAATGGTTTCTGAAAATTAAAACTGTATTTAATCTATTTCAAGTTTTAAAAGTAAGTATAAAATAACATGAAAAAGGAGACAGTTTCAAAACAAGGTAAGGTTCTTCATCACACAATATATTTTAGTAATTATAATTTGACTGCTGTCTCTTTAGTATAATTTTAGAGTATCAACAGTAATTTAGCAAATAAACAAAACAACCAAGCATATTTACTGCAGACGCCAAGCTTTCAAGCAGATGTTAAAAGAAATTGTGGAATTGATGGAAAAATTGTGACACACTGACGTTCATACGCATACATTACTGTTCAAGTTATTATTATTGATGGAATTGTTATCGGTATTTGCTTACTCCATCATCATCAGGTTCATCGTTTAATTATCATAAAATAAGCAATATCTTTGGTCTCCCACAAGGACACTACCACGCAGCAGACCAAGATTGCGATGGTGGGACAATTTTGACTCCTTTAAAAAAGTAACTGGTCCACAATAGCCCTAGACTCCGATAAGTGGAAGGAAGGTTGAGAGACCTTTGCTCTGCACTGGATTAGAACAGGCTTATAATAAATAAATATTTATGCAAAATTAATACCACCACCAGTAACAATTGTCTTCAAATCGCGAGTGTACGTATAAAGACGTATTGAATATAATTAAAACGTCTCCATATCCCCTCAGAATTGTGTTTTTTTTTCTCGAAAACTAAAGCTAAACTTTTGCTAAAGCTTTTGAACTCTTGCAGTGTTCTAAAGCTAATGCGATGTTGAGAGATATTGCAGTTCTAAGATGAAGCACTTAGAACACATCAACACTTACCATCAAGCGTTTATTAACCATTCTACATTTTATTAAAAAATAACCTATTCATAGTAAATATGTCCTAAAACTCGCCCATATTCGAGGATCGCCCAAATTCGAGGAGGCGAGCAAGATGGAACCTATTGTTGTGGTAATTGTAGCTACGTTATCAAGAAGGTTATGTTTGAATAATTAGGTATGGTGTAAGATGGTCATATCGTAGCAGAGATGGTGAAATTATAGTTCGAGACGATTAAACTTCTCGTCAGAATTACCTAGCAATAACCTTACAGTATGCGTCTCCTAGATAGTGCTAAACGAGTATCGGAATTAGGAAGTCATAAGTATGCATCTTTTGAATTCAGTGTGTCACAAAAATATATGAGCGAATAGTCATACTTACTTGTTGCAGAGACTATTGTTTAGTGACTTAGTAGGTGAAACTTGCTGCAATGAAACATTCGTACAGGATAAAAATAATAAAACCGATAGAAAAGGCTAGGACAAGCATAAGAGCGTTATAAAATATACAGAAAATGTTTTGGGAGAAAATCTGTGAAAGGATTTTTAAAATAACAAATTAATGGGATTTATAAAAAACTTATTTGTTACTAGAGTTGTTTAAAACTGCATTCTAACGGTATTTCCCGACGGTAACGCAGAATGGGCTATTCGGCTATATTTATATACTGTTTTTTAAAGTTTTTTGTCTAATATTACACTGCTGCAGGCGCCGTATTCTAGAAATCTCTTTTGAACATGCCGCTTGACACAGTGGCGACATACAAAAAACTTAAATATAGGTACCGTATTAAATAACTTCAGTAGTGAATTATAATCAGTTTACAATCCCATTAGAAGCTAATTTGTTACTTTAAAAACGAAACTAACATATTGATAAATTACGTCACTCATAACGGGAAATAAAAATACATAACATAAATAAAAGTGTTAATACAATGACACCAATATGAAAACGAATGAATGAATGTGCGGATGACAAAAACCAAAGATGAAGAAAATGCAGAAGCATTATTTTCTAAATTAACTATAAACACAACCAGGCATGATAAAATGCAAAGATCATCTCTAACAAATTCTACCTAACCACTACCAATTGGTACCTATAATTGGATATCTATTCACCAGCATCCCAAAACGAAACATGTACTTATAAACCTAAGCAGTTTATCTGGTTTATCTTAGTAGTTCTTTTTGAATGGTACAAAGTTGAGAAAGGATCTTTAGCTATGTAGATATGGGTTTTATAGTGAAAGAAGCATGCATACGACACCGCGCTGTGGTAAGCATGAGAGTCGGAATATCAACAGTTACTGACATAGCTTCGAGCCTGAATCGAGGACGGTCGTGCAGTCGGGTGCTGCCCACTCGCTCTCTGAACGGAGAGCTGGATACACCACCCTGACACATCACACAACATTCAATATAACGGTACTGGAATGAATCATTATGAGGGTTTATTTAAGTCAACAAACGGCCCCACTAGCTGTAAAGGCTGCGATGTACGCGGTCAGTAATATGACACTAAAGTATAATAACTTAATTCGGTGCTGACGGCTACATAGGTTCGTGTGTAATAATAATAACGATTATTATGACACTAGTCTCAATTGAGTCCAATGTCTACTTCGTCTTGGACTAAGTTGAAATTAGTATCTACACAAACACAGAACCAATCTAGCCGTTGAGTAGACAGTTGGTACAAACTCTTTTAGCCTTATTAATAAACGTGGAGTAAGGTCGGAGTATTTAATCCACTTTTTGTTTCTGTCTGTCAACTTTGAAAGTTCTTGTCACGGAAAAAGACAAAGCATGTTCGCACTACTCCGACCTTACTTCATGTTTATTAGTAAGGCTATTTGGTTCGTTACCACAGTTCAGTATTTTCTTGCTAGTAGTGACGTCTGATGAACGATTTTTCATCCCTCATTGCGTACGACATGACATGGAATAACACAATGTGTACGTAATGAGCGTGTGTATACGCAAAACTAGGTACACGCTTAAAATACTTACAGTAATTTTCATAGTGTTTATTTAAGTTAATATTAAGGTTACTTATTACTGTTAATGTTAATAGCTTTAGTGTTATTTATTTATGTACACATTAAATTATTCAATGTAATATGATTACGACTAAAATAAACAACTGGAACAAAAGAAGCGAGCAAACGAATTATGTCACAGTATTGGAGTGCATTCCGTGCATAATAATTGCATAATTTTATAATAAGCAGTGCTAACATATGCGCTTTTTGCAAATAGTACTTGGTTTATATGGTAATTTGAATATTTAAGAAGCCTACTTTATATGGCAAGAACTTCAAAATCGAACTCAATCTACAAGAATCTATGGTTTATTATTTTTTGTTATGTTTTGTACTCGTTCGAATCAAAGTTGAGGCAAAGATTATAGTCATAGAGAAGATATTGCAAATGAAAGTGCGTGTATCAGTAGGCTCTGAAGTCGGAAGTCTTCCACCAGATAGCGTTCAAAATTACTGCACTGTTATCTATAAAATTACGTATAATTGATGAAATTAGTAGGTTTATTGAACGTATTATTCCATTAGTCCTCGGAAGTCAATGTAAAATATGTAAACGCCAATCCGTTATGTTAAATTTGTTATTTTATACTAGTTAATAACCCGATTTCTTGGAGCCAATGAAATGGTGCATAAATATGCCACTGAAAAATAACGTTGAAATAAAATTTTGAATATATCGAAACTACATTGTGTACGCGAGAAATAAATTGAGAGGACTAATTTGAGTAAAAAAAAGGTCTAAAATGTGACGTAATTGGGATTAAAATGTCTAAAAATGTTCACAATTGCTGTAAAAAGTTAAAGGAATAAAATCTAGTAAATTGGTATACGTACGCCAAGTGCGTGTACGTATACGTTTACATTGGTATTATTATTTACAGTAATTGTCACACAAGTACCTAAAAAGGATTACATAATCAGTTTAAATGACGAAATAGGACGACTGGACAAGGGTGGGTTTATTTATCCATTGGTAAGGTAAAGGATTACGCCGCACACTAAATAATAACTTTACTTAAACACGCTACTGGTAACTTGATCGTTTACAATCCAATTTTGAAACTTTTTTGCGCGAGTCTTGGTAAACTATGTAGGAAGTTCTATAAAATGAAGTAGATATAACTTCTATTTGATTTATATAACTTGTTTATTTTTAATTCAAAAGTTAATATGTTGGTCTGATAGCTACAAATAGTTATAAAATCAGTTACTAGTAGCAGAATAAGTCTTTAAGTAATTTTGGAACGCGACTCAGTCACAGATCTCAACTTAAAACTAAATTTATAGCTTGCCATTTGGAAAATTGCAATATCCTATGAATTTCGAAAAGGCGTCTATAAATAAAGTTTTAAGGCGCAATATCACGCCAAGATTGTGTAGTGAGCGTAAGCACCAGAATTAATTATATAAGTATTTTTTCAGTTTACGTGCGGCTTTGGGCGGTGTTTTTTCCCACATAATAATTATTATTTATAAAAGGTTTTTTTTGTAGTTTTAGTCATAAAATCAAATTTTCAGTGACAAATATTTGTATTTGTCATGAAAATAATAATAATATGATGTTTCTTCAAAACGAAACATAATTTTAGTCTTCAAGTAATAATTACCATTATGGAGAAAAAACACAACCTAACAACAAACCGTACACAAACAGAAAAAATACTTCACCTAATAATTGCGCCAACAACGCAACTCGTTGGCGTTATGCGCTTTAAGTCGAGGTCTCTGAAGGTCTGAGGTCGTTTAAAATACGAGCCTAAGTTATTATTCAGTGTTTGTATTGCGGTACCTGGGCGTTCCGAGTGAGGATCGAAGTCGAGTGGCGTCGCCGAGTGAGCGCCGATTCCGCCGAGCCACCGGCAGCCATCTGCACCTTAATAATATCCCACTGGACCGGTCAAACTAGATCTTTCGCCGTTTAACGTTGTCTCCAGTCTTTTGAATGTTGCCTTAAGAATTGACCCCCAAACAATATGTATTGAGAGTGCTCTTTCTAGGCTTTTTAAAAACTAAACACCTTGGTTTTATATTATCTGTTGCCTTCAATATTAGTCCGCCAATGATTTACTTTGAGGACTTTATTTGTAGGCTTTGGTACATACGATTTTTTGTTTCCTAACAGTTTGTTTTGTCTCTTTTTTCAAGATGTAGATAAGACAGATCGAAATGATTGAATTCTGCGGTTTTGCACATTAAGTTGATATTATATTTAATTTTATAAAACATGCATGCTTATACCCAAACATGAAATTACTTGTGCAACATAAAATAAAGTTTAACTGAGACTTCATGCGGAAACACATTTAAAGAACAATTGAGGTTCAAATAAGAAAAGGATCCACTCAGCGTCGTATTTTGAAACCATAAGACGAAATCTAACTTCAGTCGGGTCTTATGAGGGCGTGACGTGACTCTCTATACAAAAACAAAAGTTTTTCCACCCATTAACATTATGCAAATTTCAGTGTTTTTTTGGTGTGTAATTATTAATTTTCTCACACAGAACTAGGACTAAATGTTTCTTTTTTTGTAAAATAATATGATTTAAGTTCTTTATATTATTCAAAACACTAAAAAAGGAGATAGCTTAAACCGACGAATCAAATACTTTTAGCTCTCTACGAGGCAATGACACAAAATACAACCCAGAAATTTGAAATGTTAAGGGGTGGAAAAGAGCTTTTTCTTTTTATATGGAAATTTCGCATCAACTTATCCGTCAAGTAATCCTTCTAACGCATAAACCTAACTCGAGCGAAGTTAGTTTTCTATATATGACGTCAAATACGACGCTAGGTTGATTCTATTCGTCCTCTAATACATTTTACACAACATGCTGATTCTATTACAATATAAAAATTTCGTGTTTGAGTCTGTTTGTCATTGTATCAGTAGTTTAATAATCTAAGACTACGGTAGAGTATTATGTGCAAGAACACATGCAGTGCCAGTCTAACTACGTGTGTGCTAAATAATTATTTATACATGCATACAGTGGTACTATACATTTCTCTACTAAACTTTTTAAAACTAAAAATTCAAAATGATTGATTGGGTCAAGCTCAAAATACACGATGACACTTAAGGTACGAGTTGGCAACGGGCGACATGAGGCGGCAGCGGACGACTTGTCGACATTACTGGTTTCTATGTATTTCTATGAAATACCCTACGCTCGCGCTCGCTCGACGACGCGTCGCTAGCTTCGTGTCGCTGACTACGTAGGGAGTTTCATAGAAATACATAGAAACCAGTAGTGTCGTCGCGACTCATGTCGTCATGTCGCCCGTTGCCTACTCGTACCTTTACACTTTACCTAAAACAGACCACACCTACAGACACAATGCACGAATTTATTTATATATGTGTGCTGTAGGTGTGGTCTGTTGTAGGTAAAGTGTTAGTGTAAGTGTTATCGTGTATTTTGAGCTTTAGTAGGAGTTACTTTTCGGAACTCCATATCAAAAGTTATGGAACAAAACTGAAATCTAAACATCATTCGATAACATAGTTAAACATAAAAATAAATAAATTGTCTGAAGGCTGTAAAATTACACTGTACAAAAAAACTTAAAGTAGGGAACACAATAGCAAAATAAAACATATAGGCAGGATTCGAACCTACTATTAAAAACAAAAAACTAGGCATAAGTACTGTAGGATTTCTTTACATTATTTGTTTAGATCGATTTTAATGAAACTTAATATGAAATTAATGTAGAAATTCTGCAAGAGAAGACATTAAAACCAATAGTCAATCGCCATCTAAACTAAGTCAGTTTAAGTTAGCTTTGCATAGTTCTTCATACATATTCAATGTGCATCCACCGTAAACTATGTCAGCTTTGCTCACTTATATGCAAAACTGCCGAGCTAAGCTGAATTAACTAAGAATTATTTTACAGGGAAAAATGCATCATCAAAAATTCTCCGGTGACAGAATTCGATCCTGTGCCCCTCGCTTGCCGCGCTAGTGCGCTAACCACTGCGCCACATGGGAACCGACGTGACAAGGGGAATTAATGTCTGTTTTTGTCCCCGCCGGGAATCGAACCCGCTACTTCCTGCGTCGCAGTCAGGGGTTCCCCCGACGCGCCACAGAGACCATCAAAAACATACTATAAAGAAAAACTACCAGTAGGTTCACACCTTTTATCTTTCTACAAATGCAGATAGTGAATGGATCCTAGGGTTGTCACAACTAACAACATTACTCTGATTGGTGTGTAGTGGGAAGTCTGTAGTATTATGAACGCATTGAGTTACAATACATATAGTGTCACAAACTGAAAAAAAAATGTCCGCGCCAAAACTCGGCGCACGCTGTCACGTGCGCAGAGTTTTTGTTTACTTCGTTCGAGCGACTTTGAACGTTATGCAAGTAAGATAAAGTCTATATTCGAGCAAATGACATTTTAAACTAAATTATTTTAAAATGTATAGGTATGTAGAACGGCGCTTGGACATTTTTTGTGTGTTGTCAGTTAGAGATTGTGGCTCTATAGGTATTGTAACTCAATGTATGAACGCTACTGATTTTCTTTAAAACTAAAGGTAAACTTACCCTTTGCTTGTTAGGTCGTTTCACCTTATTAAAATACAACTCAGTCATCTTTAAGAATCCGTCTGTGAGTTGGTCCAAGTCGTGTCGTGTGGGCGTCGGGTAGATGTCGCAGTGTGTGCCTTCATCTTCTAGGATTTGCTTCGTGGCCGGGTTCGATAGTGGTAGCAGTAAGGTACGGAATCTCCAATATTTTAGAGGCTAGAACGAACATTGGTAAAGTTTTAACAAATTGTTTTGTATGTTTCTTAGGGTTTCATGCCCAAAAGCTAAAAACCCGAAATTAACCCGAAAAAAATAAAAATAAAACGATAAAACCCGAATAAAAATGTATCTATCTATACATATACATGTATACCTACTAACTAGATCAAGACAAGGAACTAGATCGTACACTGCGTACAGGCATTATTCTTTCTTTCCCAGAGTATCGGATGCGTTTAATAAATTGACTGATTTCCCTTAATTATATTTGTTTGATACTAAGCCGGTTGCGATCAGGAACATTTTGGCACGGCACTGGCACACTCTTTTTCTCAAGACTAGTTTTGTGTGCATAGTAGTTTATATGTAAAAACATTGAATTGGTTTGTAGGTAAATTTTTATATTATTAATTTGTGATGTATAACTCTTTTTCCTGTTAAATTAAAATAAAATACATAGGCATTTACCTCAACCAAAGCGAAGTCAGTGTCGCCTCTGGTACAACTGTAATGGTCCATATAATTCCAATTGTATGTCTCAAGTTTTTCCGTCGTGAAAGCCACCCAGGATACCTCGTACGTATCGTGATTTGGTGCGTGGAATCGGTAGCGGTAATGTATGTTGAAGGGTGGGTAGGGATGTCTAGAAAATTGGTTAAATTTTAAATTAATTAAATTGAATTCGTGGCTATCCAGCTCCTCTCAAGGCTATTGAACTCCTTGACCCGCCTCGTCTACTTCAGTTACTTCCACAGCATCATGTCATATGGCATCCTGCTGTGTTGCTGTGGGGGTGTGCTGCTGACATAGAAACCATTTTTGTTTTGCAAAAGAGAGCGGTGCGAGCTATCTACAAAATGGGCCCCAGGGAATCGCTTGAAGAAAAGTTTAAAGAGATAAACATTTTAACTGTTTACTCTCAATACATTTATGAAAATCTGCTATACGTACATAAGAATAAATTAAGTAAATTTCACAAATACAGTGATGTCCGTAAGGTTAATTTGAGACACAAGGATGATCTGACTGTGCCCTATAGTAGGCTCCAGAAAATAAGTAAGTCGTTCTGTAGCACAAGTGTACTTTATTATAATAAACTACCTAAAGACGTATGTGACATGTCCATTACAAGATTCAAAAAATATATTAAACTTAAATTGTGTAATAAGGCATACTATAGCACGTCAAAATATTTTGATGAAAAGAATCCATGGACATGATTGTTAACTGCTCCTGTTGAAATTACAAATATATGTATTTTGACTATTGTAATATAAAACATGATAAAAAAATAATTGAAAAAAAAAACCCCATGAGTTTCTTGTGGTTTCTTCTCATCGGAGGGCGCGTTCCGAAACCACAGTAAAATACAACGTACGTATGTGTGTATAACATACGTTCTAAATGAATAAATGATTTTGGATTTTTTTGTTTTTTTTTTATTTTGACACCACGGCTACCGAAATACATCTTCTGTGAAAATTTCAACCGTCTAGCTATTACGGTTCATGAGATACAGCCTGGTGACGGACGAACGGACGGACAGACAGCGAGGTCTCAGCAATAGGGTCTCGTTTTTAACCTTCGAGTACGGAACCTTAAAAAGAAATAGCAAAAAATCCACTAGCTCACCTTGGCCTATACCTAGTAACAGTGATGGTAGAGCCGACTAAGGTCAGCTTGTGGAATATCCTGCCAATGGAGAGCAGGTACCGCTTGGTGGCCGCGCTCACAGACTTGTTGTACTGCGGCGCCACTTTGGACGGGGGAGGGGTGGCGGCGGACGGGCAGTGAGACTCTATCGCCTCGTTCTCGTTCACACCTACTATTAGCTGGAAACCCTGGAATTAAGAACGATTTTATGATGTTTAAATTGAAACAATGTCATTTATTTATAAAAACGCGCAGTTCTTAAGGGCCCATATAACCCCAATCGCGTGACAGGGATAGCGCTAGCGAATTTCAGATGTGTTAATGAAAGATGTAAGATGCTAGTACGCAAAATTTTAGAGCGTATAATTAAACAATTGGTAATTACAAGATAACAAACCTTTAATTTTACATTTCAAATCACAGATGCCCTGCATTGAACGAAGATCAGTTTATCTTCAAAGTTTTATTAGTATAAGTAAAATATTGATTGACTAGGTAACACTATTTATTTGTAAAATTTAGAGGGAAGTTTGTAATTTTATTCTATCAAGAAAATTTTCTGCAATCGTATTTTCACGACATACAGGACGTAATAAATATCCTCAAGTTTAATAAGCATTGTTTTCAAAACTGATGTTTCAAATAAATTTTATAGTTAACCGTTCGAGAAAAATCAGTTCTGGCTTAATACAGAGGCTTAAGCAGGACTAATTAGATCCCGTTATTGATTTTTTTTGCTTATTAAAATTGTTGATCGAAAAAATCGAAAATTGACATTTATGGTGAGTCCAGACTGTAAGATTGAAGAATTTAAGCTGTAAAAAAAATCTACATTAATATGGACTTAAACAAAAAAACAATTTCATAAAATTTCAATACCTGTGCCAATCTCTGCGAAACCAACTCCTTGAAAACTTCAATAGTTGTCAACGGCTCCTTATAAATAGCTCGGTTCTGAGCGAAGTCAGCATTCACATCGTCCGGTAACAAGTTGTAATCAGAAACCAGGTAATCGTTCTGTAGAGAGCGTTTGTCGGGGAAGTAATCCGTCGTGATCGGCAGGCAGGCCGGTATCGTTAGAGATTTCCAATCCACACCTGATGAAACGATTCGTATTTATTTGGATTTGTAATAGTGGATGGAATGTGGGTGTACAATACGATTAGAATGGTCGATAAAGTAGTAGGTCCAACTTTGAGAAACACCTGATATTCATGTGAACTTTTAAAGAAGCCAGCCAAGTGCGAATCGGACTCGCGACCAAGTAAAATCCGTGTACGCAACGACAACGCACGTTTGCATTTATCTTTACCACTGACGCCAGTTTATCACTAGATGGCGCTGGTGGTAAAAAAATAAGGAAGACCACTCAGGATTTACAGACAAAAAGTACACAAATCTCATGGGCAATCTCTTGTCTTGTCTGTAATAACTTTACGAGTTATTTTATTATAGATAACTCATTAGACTGACAGCAAGTCGGACTCAGTTACTATTAACATTCTAACCGCAATGTACAGGGTGAATTCTTAACATACTCTTGCCTAAAGGTCGGTCTCTAGGCAGGAAGAGTTTCGTACATCAACCCCCCCCCCCCTCTCTTGCCTTACTCTGTCTTCGTTTGCATCATAATTGCACAGTTTATGTCATACTGTCGCACATTCGTAACACATTTGATTTGACAGAGAGAGGTTAAAGTACGCCGTATACGAAGGAAAGAAATGGAAGAGACACTACTTCACAATAGATAACACATAGAGATCAATTGATTGTGAAATTAAAGAGGGAGCGAGACGAAGAATAAGATTTCTTTCTCTATCCTTGTATCGCTATTGTTTGCCTGACTTCAAGTCAAATTCATGTAAAATAGCATTCTAATTGAGATAATGAGGTTTACAAAAAGGCAAATATTGCTATTTCAGTCTGTGATACGCAGACAGCTTCTCCATTTCTGTTCCTCCATCTACGAAGTATGAATTTCTTCCGAAATTGCCATCGCCCTTTAATTTAATTCGAGTACAGGCATTGCATGCGCGCTTTATTGAGAACAGATAATATAATCTAGGACTTAAAGTAACATCTAAAGCGCCCTAACTATACTTAAATGATATGTGAGTCATGAGAATGAAATTGATTTGTTTAGTTTACTGAAAAGAAACTTTAAAAATCCCAAAGCAAATCGTGCAAATTGTGGTAAATAATATATTACTGATAATTAAATACTTACATGCAGGAGTTAAATTTGTG
Source organism: Idaea biselata (assembly GCA_958496205.1). Taxonomy (NCBI): domain Eukaryota; kingdom Metazoa; phylum Arthropoda; class Insecta; order Lepidoptera; family Geometridae; genus Idaea; species Idaea biselata. The sequence goes on from OY292398.1 coordinate 9,583,163, forward strand.
CTAACGCGTTGTATTAACACATGTTTTTACTTACTCAATACGTGCCTTCAATCTTGTAAAATATAAAGCATAAAATATAAAAAATAAACCCCTCGCAGCTCGATATAATATTTTTTTAAACATAAAATGCAACAACTACTTAGGTATTCGAATAAAATATCAAACCTATTGCTTTGTTTGCTTTCGGTCGCGATCCAATTTCGAATAGAAGATTTTCAATGCGGCGATATCATGAAAACATTAAAAATGAGATGAATACTTGTATGAAAATACCACACAATATACAGTGAAAATGCCAGTAACACTATTAGGTATAAAAAAATAAGCGCAAAAATCAATCTAATGACAAAAAAAGATAGAGTTCGAAATCACATAACAGTGCTTCTGGCTTCACTATAGACTGAACACCACATGGAAAATGAGACGACATTTATAAGTCTTAAAACAAATGAGCAAATAAGTTACTTTTGAGCAAATAAGTTACTATTTGAGCAAAACACGTGCTGTAGAAAAGAAGTGTTGAAAAGTTTCAAAAACAACATGCCTCATCCTCGGTTTCTCGAGGATTTTAACGACCGTTGGACACTCAAAAGACTTTTTGATAGATTGAACTGTAATTTTTTATAGATTTTATCGACAGTTAACTTAACAGTCGATAACTTGTAAAATTTACTTGTGCCACCTATTAAAAAGTTTTGAAACTATTTCATAAGGAAATTTAACTTTACCTGTGGTTTTATCACCGTTTAAGTGAACGGTCCTTAAAATAAAAACCTCGAGAAACCCACCACTGTGCGCCAAACGTCATATAACTTATTTGCTTGCACAAATCAACCAACACTAAATTAAATCTATGCTTGAGTTATAATAACAAAATCATTCTATATATCCATACTTCCGTACCTTATTAAATATTACAGAGAAGATATAAAACAAAGTGTGCCATAATTTTTAAATTCTGATACACTTATAGATATTTTAATAAAGAACCCGACTAAGAGATGGTTAAAAATAACCAATTTAAAAAAAAATATTTTATGGAATTTTACTTGTATCCCTTACCATTCGAACCTCAAGGGATCTCTTCACTTTTAGTTTAGGATCCAATAATACGACATTAAAAAGATTATTAAACTGAGAACTTTAAACAAAACAGCGAGAATATTACACAGAAAAAAAGATATCTAATTTCTTGAAAACCCTTAACACTAAAAAAAACCTATTCCAAATAACAATGAATGAGCTAACCTGTAGTCAGCGCCGGCGTCCATTCTTGTTCGCCCGTGGCTCCCCACAGCAGAGCCAAGGACGCGTTGTTGGTGGTGGACGGAGCGCCGAGCACCGTGCCGAGTATACTCATTGCCCCGGACGCGCTGATCATGCGCTTGCGACTCGGTATGTTGCCTGGGAATAGTGGAAAGAATGAGAAACTAGTGATACTTATATTAAACTAGCTGACCCGGCAAACGTTGTTTTGCCTTATAAATTATAGATAGTAGCCGATTCTCAGACCTACTGAATGCGTATGTGAAGTTTGGTGGAGATCGGTGAAGCCGTTTTAGAGGAGTACGGTAACTAACACTGTGACATGGAAATTTTATATATAAGACTAGCTGACCCGGCAAACGTTGTTTTGCCTTATAAATTATAGATAGTAGCCGATTCTCAGACCTACTGAATACGTATACAAAATCTCATAAAAATCGGTCGCGCCGTTTCGGAGGAGTACGGTAACTAACACTGTGACATGGAAATTTTATATATTAGATTTAAAAATTATGTTTGTTGTATGGGAGCCCCAATGAAATATTTAACTTATTAGAAATATTTTAAAGGAAATATGCATTTTTAAAAATTCATTAGAACTCGGTTTGAACTCGCGTTTTTTTGTGGTCAGTATCCCAACGTCTTTTAGAAGATTTTTGTTTTATAATATTTGTCTGCCTAGAAAAATTAGAACAAATTACGAAATATTTAATTTATTCTGATTTTAGTATTTGTAGTTAAAGTGGCAAAAGAAATACAATATCTGTGAAAATTTCAACTGTCTAGCTGTCACGGTTCATGAGATACAGCCTGGTGAAAGACAGACAGATAGCCATAATCTCCTTTTCACCCGAGCGAGATTCTCGGGAGTGCGGGGTCCGCTTATACAGTAGGTCAATCGTACTGACCATACCTAATGCAAATAGATTTAGCAGTACTATACGGATGGCCGCCTGCCTAACTAACTTACTAAACAAACTTACCATCGACTTGATAAATGGGATGGTTATTGTTCATAATGGAGGTGCCATTCTCTTTGATACAGTTTTCTCGGTCGTCGTTCTTTGAGGCAGGCTCGCCGGCCGGACGGGCTTGGTAATGATGCTGTTGTATTAGAACACCGGTTGGACCTGAAAATGGGATACTAGATTGATTATCAAGGAACTAGCAGCGTCCCGCAGCTTTACCCGCATAATTCCCGATCCAAAATTCAAAGTACTTTTATTCATTCGGATATTAACAATATATCTCTTAGAAACGTCAATTTTATAATGTAATCTACTGTCTTCGGAACGCGACTTCCAATGAGAAGAAGACACAAGAAACATATGGGGATTTTTTGTATTTTTTTTTGCAGTAATCATGTGATTTACTTTGTCGCATAATATTTAAGAAAGATCCTCTGGGAATTTCGAAACGTTCTTAGTGGATACAGAACACATCCTTAAGATTTCAAGTTTTTAGGCTGTGCGCTGATATATAGTTCAGTCAGTCAGGACTCTGAATTTTATATCTATTAGAAGATGAATCCACTATTTTCTAGGCAAGAGTGTTTTTCTAATTCTAAGCGGAACAAAGAATTTAAGTGTACTATGAGAAAAATCTAAAAAAGGTAGCAGGGGTCGCTGCAACTGCGTTAGAGGATTGCCATAATAAACCTTAGTTCCTAGGTACATTTTACCAATGAAGTTTGCAAAGTTTATAGTATATTTAGGAACGAAAGTTCGCAGTCACTTATTACATGTTCTATTTTCTATCTTATATAGTGGATTACTTATTGATCAAATGATCTTATTGACCGGAATCAAATAATGTTAAGGGGTAGAGCATTATTTTTTGCGTAGAGAGTCACGTGACCTCTTCACTATTCACTTAGCCAAATCTCGCATTGGATTGGTCAAAAAATGTAGCAGAAAAATCACTGACCTTTAGGAAATATATGTGTCCACCTTCTTCTATTACTAGTTAATTTGACAGTCACATGAGACGGGTCAAAGGGATTGATCAAAGCTCTTCCAGTCCTGATGACGGGTTTGTGTGAAGAAATCGAGCTCCTTGGAGAAAGTCTGCTGCTTGATATGGGAGAGTCTGTGGCGTCACTACCGGTGTCATACGCTGATTTAGCTGGAAGAAGAAATCCTGCTAAGAGCATGAATCACTTGTGAATAATGGATATTAATGGTATCAATTTTGAAGAACAATCGGCAGGGGTATTTAGAGTGCTTTGGTCCGAAACCGAAGATCGACTTGACTTGTCTGTCACTGTTGTACTAAGTCGCGCTGAGCGCGATAGAGATAACGTTTCCGACATTGGTTTCGGATTGAAGCTCTCGGAATACTCCCGCAGATAATATACTAAAATATAGTGAGGATCGAATTCATGTCTGTTACTTGACGGAGAGGTGGCCTCGCAATATGCAAGGTGCAGTGTTTCTTGCAATTGCTGGAATGACTAATGCTGACTTAAAATTAATCAAATATGATGTTGATACTGTGCTAGTTTTCTTCTTCTTTTCAAGAAGCCACCACCAGTCACTTGGTGTTAGAGTTTTCAGGTCGCCCTAAGGCCTCTAACTTGACCCAATCACTGCTATCGGAGATATCAACCGAGACTACCTGCTTAACGTGCCTTCCGAAGCACGGAGGAGATGGAGATAATGATTTTTGTTACAAACATTATCGGTCAGTGTGTTGGTAGAAATTATAAATTAACAGGAATGTAGATATTTATTATGTTTTCGCGATGTTAGATTGAAATTCGGTTTTAATCGCGTGGTGTTTACTACTTCTAGCATTGTTTAAATTCTTGACGTTTCGAGAACTTTGCCGGTATCTTCTTAAGAGACAGTATTGAATGAGTCAATTCTAAAGAAGAGACCTGTAAAGGTCTTGAAACGTTAAGCATTGAAACAATGCTATAAGTAAACTAAAGTAAGTTGAATTTTAATAGGAATGTTTCAAAACTTACTTGAAGCTGTAAGTATATCTCCAAGACTGTGATGTATGTCTGGGTCCGACATCTTCCTGTGATGAAGAGTCGAAGTGGGTGGGCTTCTCCTGCTGATACCCTCAAGGCCGGCTACTGAGGTCTTCTTTGTGCGAGTTACTCTTTGTACGCTAAAAGCACACTTTTTATTAGTACTAGTAGCCCTGCGGTTTCACTCGGCGTAAGTCCCTATCCAATGGAGATTGTCACAATAAAACATAGCGCATCGACCAGACGCCTGCCTGGTCGATGCGGCATCTCAAATGCCCACTTAAACAATAATAATCCTGGAATTCGTGAAAATATCGGGATAAATAGTAGCCTATGTTTTATTCCAGGTCTACAGCTATTTACATATTGAGTTTTATCGCAATCGGTTAAGCGGTTTTTGCGTTAAGGAGCAACAAACGCATTAACAAATGTATTAATATTAACGTAAGCAAGGGGAGAGCCCCTGCTTACGTACATACCTACAACTTTGCTTACTTTTACTGGCGTTCTGATCTCTGTACGCTATCTGCCCGTAAAATCGGCTTACGTAATGCGTGCAACCCTTATCAGTCTATCTATATATTATGTTTGTTCTTTTGAAGCGCTCGTAAAAAAAAAATAGAGGTACCGATTCTGATAATTAATATTTGAATTTTACTTACCAAGTACTATGCGCCGGCGGCAGCTGAAAAACCTGTGCATCATACGCATCATAATCAAATATAGAATTATGCATATACTCGTCTTCTTTCAACAGCTTCCCTTTTTTTTCATCTTCATACATTTTCCTCAACGGCTCCTGACTTTTACGAGGCGGTAACTTTATCCGAGGAATAAAGTTCGAATACGCCACTTTCTTATTCGTCGAGTAAAAGGACAAGTTTATCCAATGAGGCATAGAGTAGTCGTCTATAGAGTTCAAATTGTTGTCTTTGTTGTGGAACTTGAGGAGTGGTACGGCGTGTAATGGTTGTTCTCCAACGCAGACTAAATCGCTTCCAACTCCGTTGTCTATGATGCGTTGTTTGGTCACGTTAGTTAATTCTCTATCAACTTCAAAGACTCCGACGCCTGGAGTTATAACCACGCTAAGTTGACCCGTACGGTCGAAGCATCTGTCTAGATAATGTTTTTCGAATACTGAAAACAAATAGTTATTGTAAGATTAAACAATTTACTATATAGATAGAGGCGACCTCTGAGGCGCGTCGTGCGAATGCCCGACTGCAATGCAGAAGGTTGCGGGTTAGATTCCCGCCGGGTGCAAGTATTTATACTCAAAAATATTTGTTTCTGGTCTTGGTGTTTCTCTATCTATACTATGTACATAATTATGATTATATATTCACAAAAGAAAAATAAAGGAAATTGTTCATTTTCCCAGGGGCTCCAGGCCCATATAGAAAATGCCCAAAAATAGTAGACGTGTCTGAACGGTTTTAGCACTATTCGGTAGGCACATCATTGTAGTTTTATCCTGTGAAAACGTTTAGTTTTTATTCACCCTGGATAATGAGAAATCTAACTATTTATATTGCTGAAATCGAACCAAAGAGGTCGGGTAAGCACGCGAACTTTCGAGTTTATCGTAATAGAAACTGCTTTATAGATTATTTCGTCGTTTGGGTGCAATATGGAAGACGCAATGGCGGAGGCGGTAGTTCAGTTAAACTTCTAATTGGTACCATTTAGGATTCTAGGGTGAAAAAAATGCTACAAATCGCATAAATTAAGCTCAAAAAGTAAAATATATTTTTACAACTACATAACGTTCTGACACGGCGTCAAAACTGGGCCCATGAATGGGCATCCTCTTTTAAGTATTATATCTGTACGGTAACTAGACCGTAACATAAGCTTAGTAGCTTACCACTGGGTTAGATGTCGCCCATGGGCGATGTCTTCCAGGCAACCAATTACATATTTTTCTTCGGCTTTTGCGATGTTGAATAACATCCCAATTTCAATGCCCGCGATTTGCGCAGGACGCTGTTAATTTATATTATAACTAGCTGAGACCCGCGGTTTCACTTACATAAGTCCCAATCACGTAGGAATTTTCTATCTTATCATAATAAAGAACATACTCTCCAAATTTCAGCTCTCTACTACCAGCGTTTTAGGCTGTGCGTTGATCATTCAGTCAGTCAGAACGAAGCATTTTACAGATATGGATAGGAGAATTTAATCCATATTTACCATTTAAACTCATATTTAAAACCTCCAAGAAGTTTCCCTGCGCGGCGGTAGAGTTGATAGCCGTAGGTATCTCAATATTGGGTCTCTCGTGGTACTGAAGTACTATCTTCTGGTAATCAGTGAATAGTCTACGCAACTGTAGTAGGACATTGGACCAGTCTTCGTATCTCTCGTTTTGTACTGCTACCCTGGAAATAACAATAAATACCGTTTGTTTTGACTACGCCTGTGTTGGCTAACCGTAACGTAACGTATTTCAAAGCGTAATTTGGTTTTTGTATAAATGTCGTAATAACAAATACCAATTCAATGATACATTGCATACTTTTTTACAATACGGCCTGTGTGTGGATTGGAACAAAGGATTGTTACCTACCAATAATAACCCTTCTTTGCGTCGCGCAGTCGGGTAAAAAGGTTATACCATAGTATAAAATTAGGGCTTACGTAATGGTACCATTAGATCTTACCTATAAAAATCCTCATAAAATCTGCCTCTATAATCTTTTTGGAGGCACTCTTTCATGTGCTGAGGGAACTCTTCTAATGATTTAGCTTTATAGAAGGTCCTTGAGAATAACACTATTGTCACTTCATGGTTGCTCCCATTTTTCTGAAAAGCAATAAATAATAAGGGTACCAAGTATGCTCTCACAATCGTGTCTCAATAGGAAGTCGATAAAATAGTTATTGCCATATTTTACATGTATTTTACACATTTGTCTACCAAACAGTAGCTTAGGTCTAAAAGTCTAACAGTGAATATTCTAGTTCCTCTTTCTGCTTCCTTTTCCTCCCCTTATCCCACTATGTGAGGTCGGCACAGCATGTCCTTTTCTTCCACTTCAAGGCACCTGTCAATTTCTTGGTTATCCCCTTTTTACCCATATTCTCCCTAACACATTCCTTTCACCTCTTTTCTTAGGTCTCACTCTTGAACGAGAATCATTTACTTCCAAGTTCTCTATTTTCCTGGTGATTTGAGTATCCTCTGCATGTCATGACCAAACCACGTTAGTCCACTGCTCTTCACAAGTTAAAGAGCAGTAGAGTGGAGTGGTTCGGTAATGGCCGGTACTTTCATTCTTCCTCTTATATACTTATTCCTAGTTTTGTCCTTTCTTTGAATATTCTAGCTAACTAAATAAAAAACAACTTACCTTCCACTTAGCAAATAGCTCTGCCAAAAAACCATTGACAGCTTTCTCAAAATACAAATCTCCATGTATATCAAAATCCCACATTTCTGAAGACATCTGTATGAACAGATAGACCATTGACGTTGAAGATCGGAACACGATCTTTGTGTCTTCAGTGATGACTCCACAGGCAACCCTATCACCTTGGGACCACATCTCGTACACTTGGCATCGGATAGCACCGCCGCAGTATTCTATCTTCTTGTTTAGGTATACACAGGTGCTTACCTGAGAACAGTTAATTTAGTTCAAAGAGTGCTGACTAATTGATTGTTTGACAGACTGAATGACTATATATTTAAACTAATTCCAACGCACAGCCCAAATCGCTGGTCTTAGGGACATTAAATATGGAGTGTGTTCTTTGTCATGTGTAAGGTATTCACTAAGAAAAGATTTTTTGAAATTCCCACAGGATCGGGACTTACGAAGGTGACCGCGGGACGCTGCTAGTCATTATAACAATTTTATTGCGGATTTTTTCTGCATGTGTTTTGTAAAAATATAATTATTGTGGAAAAAACCGCACAGAAAGAATTTGTAGTGCGTTAGGCCTTAATAATTATGTTAACCAGGTCATGCTGGGTAAGCGAGGACACTATATCATAAGCATGATAGATTAGTTTTGATTCTTCCTTACCAAGCTATTCTTAAGTCTCCACATTTCCGACCGTCCCATGTATTGATCACGAAACGTGAGCTCCACAGAATCAAGGGCGACATCTGCTACGTTGACAATGTTCACATAGATATCGGCAAATGTTCGTAGTTGAAATGTTGTTGCTATACTTTGCTCTACACTTATGGTATCTATAAGAAGAGATGATAGAATTGAAAGGACGCATTAATAGCTTAAAGGAGTTAGTTCTGTAAAATAATTGTCCAAAATTTAATTTCTACATCATTGCAATACACTCAAAATGAAACTATAACTTGCAACTGGACTGGTTTGGAGGTATGGAACCCTTAAAACATGCATTTGGCAGTGATGTCTCAATTTACGTATTTTGAAGAAAAAAAAAAGTATAATATATACAGTATATCCACTGTCTAGTACCAATAGTACAAGCCTAGTGCTTAGTTTGGGGTGAGACTGTGCCGTGTGCAATGTCAAGCAATATTTATTTATTAACTAATGACTTGAGTTCCAGTTTGTTGTGTCAGACTCCTATTAATAGGGTAATTAGATAAAGTATCCATATGAATTGATATAAGTGAGGTCTAAGGTCCAGTCTTAAGTCTTGAGATTTCAGTGTACTATCTGCTTTTCTTATCTTCTAGATGAGCATGCTACATAATTGACTACATTATTGGTTATCATCAGGTGAAAAAGTGTTTTTTTTTCTGATTTAATAAAATAAGTATCTCTGAGCTAAGCAATATAAAGACAGGCAGACGGACAGCCATGACAAAACTATAAGGGATTCCTATTGACTCTGGAAGCATTAACTTTTCGAAATGCAGGGAACCGGAACCGCCCATGGTGCCGTTTCTTTAGCTGTTAGTAAATTTGGTTAGCTGAGAGGTTAAAAAGAATGCAAATGTAAGCCTAAAAAGCAATATTTAAGTAAGTATAGGAAATCACATTTTAATTTATGTATGTATTTGTTAGTCCTGACTTATCGAGGACTTTTCAGTGCCACTTGAACACACAACTTCAGAAAAGGGAGCTTTAGTTTAACACATTAGTTTTAGGCCTACTTACTTAAACTAATGTGAATGAGTGATTTTGAAAACAAATATTTTGTTCTCTAGTCTCACAAAATTAACAAGCATCAAGAGAATGTGGAGACTAGTAATAGTTATTATAGGTACATACAGCTGCGCAAAACGGTAATCTAAATGGTGGAAACCTTACCTCTCCCTCGTGCATCTACTTTGGACACTTGTAAAAGTAATCTTGGATAATCATTTTCAGGGTGATAGATTTCTACGATGTCTTTTTCTTTCAGACCGGGATAATCCTTTAAATTGATTATTAGATCCGCCGCTGCAACATAGTTTTAAAAAGTTAATTAAATATAAATTAAAAGCGTGAATTACTAGAAATTGTGTTAAAAACAGCAAGAGCATGAATAACTTACGACTGAAACTAGACTGATGAACTATGAGTTTGAACGACTTCATGGTGAAAATGTATTGTACATGTCTTGTTAATTTACTGTGAATTTCGTAGTTTAATAACTAAATAGAGCTTTACTTCAAATTTAATTATTTACATAGACGAAGACGAGACAAACGAAAAATAAACATGAACAATCTTCCAATCAAAAACTGACACTGACAAACAAAACAGATTGTCAGTGTCAGTGTTGTCCAAAAAAACGAAGATAGTTTTGGCGGGAACGCGTGAGTAAATGTGTTGCTGAATTTTATCGATACCTAATGAATGAATGTATGAAAGAACAAAATAAGAAATACTTCGTCTGTGGTCAATATTGAAGTGAAGAAAAAGAAAACTTTCTATGAATTTTGAGGTTGTGTGTGATTTGCTCCTGTTGTTTTGTCGGAAATTTAAAGGTATTTAAATAGTGATAATGAGAATCTCTCTGTGCAGAATTTATTTACAGGTTAACTGTGATTAACAGGTCGCGGGTCGAACGCGGCTGCTATGTGTTTGCATTGTTTTCAAAACGTCGTAAAAAGTCATCGAAGTTCATAGAAAACGATGCATCGATGCCGTGTATTTATTTTATTCCTTTAACTTTTAATAGAACAAGAGACTCTAAGTCCTAAGTCATTGCCCTAATAAATAAAGTTTTTTATTGGTAGCTAATGTTGGCGATGCCGGGTCGACGACGCGTCTCAGTTCGCCAAATTGAGATGTTTAACAACAAAAACTGTTTAACAACATTTATAATTTGTTTTTGGACAGGTGACTTCATTTACAACTGTTGATGCTGCCCTTTCGTCCACGGCTATAGAAATTGGGGTAGCTGATACAGCTAGCCCAGTCTATATGGACGTGGAATGGCTGGAGGGCAGCACAACAGACGGGAGTCTCATCACAACAACCGATTGTAAATTTCCTATCACTTAACATTAAATGAAAATAAATTAAACTATGCTTCTGGACAAATGTCACCGAAGCCTTACTTAACACACATGTTTGTTTTTAGCACACCCACTGCCACCACCCACCACCGTCTCCTTGCTGCCACCGCCACCGCCGACCGTCACCATGCCGCAGCCGCCCGTCGCAGTCTTCTTGCCGCCACCGCAGCCCGTCACCGTTACCACGCCGCAGCCGCCAGTCCCAGGCTCCTTGCCGCCACCGCCCACTGATCTCCCCACAACATCAACGCCCCGTGGCAGAGCATGTATGTTTCCTATTCGTATTGTTCAACTGAAACGCTTAAGATTAAAATTATTTACTACAAGCCTCCACACAAATATCGTAGAAAACCTACTTACTATACTCGGAATTTTAATTCGATTCCAGATTTGACATTAGCTACTGTCATTTTGTGAAATAATGATACCACATATAATAGTGTAGTGTAGTGATACGAATATCTTATTTCATTGCGAATCGATATTTTGTATCCGAGTACATACTAAATGTTAAAGAAAGTGACAGCGATAGCGATGACGGCGACAATTTATAAAATAAATTATTACCATAATACATCTATCTGTTTTATTTGTCATGTTCCTTCATGATCACATTTTTTTATTTATTTCACACACAATTATAAAAGAAAAGTCTCAGATCGTTAATTAATCGTCAAAACTAAATTATCGGTTCAGAAATATTTAATTTCCTGATATACTTAGTTTACGAGAGTAAAATTATAAACGAGAAGAATCGATCCGGAAATATTCCATTTCCATATCAAATAATTTCGCAACGTCACTATTTAGTACTTGTCATAATGTTGCAACACTGAAATTGTCAAATCTGGAATCGAATTAAAATTCCGAGTATAAGTATTTTTGTTTTAGTCCGCGGCTCTACATCCAGCGCCCAGCGCTCTACGGCGCGTGCTCGCCCACCACAAAGATGTAAGTTCTGTTAATTAATATTATTTTTAATAGTAGTAAGTACTAGCAGAGCCCTGCCGTTTCGCCAAAATCTTAAATGTTTTCAGACACTGTATGTTTCAGATTTGTCAGTAATGATAATGAATGTCCCAGTTAAAAATACTGTAAGTTTATACTTATTTAGTTGTAATATATGTTTCAGTACAAAGGCATGAGAGAGCGCCGCGCTGGGCGTATGAGATGGAGCAGCGGCGCATCGAAAACGATAAACGCAAGACGGCTATACTGCAGGGGCGCATCGAAAACGATAAACGCAAGACGGCTATACTGCAGGGGATGCTTTTATGCATGCAGGAGATGAGAGATGACTTGCGCAGTTATCTCTCATCCCGTCATTATAAGAATTAAGTTTATTATTTCAAAGTCGGTTAAAAAATGTTTTCAAAATTTTAGTACCCGGCGGGACTCGAACCCGCGACTCCTGGTATACCATTCCAGCGCGATAGCCTCTAAGCCCACGACTATCGCGCTTGAATGGTATACCAGGAGTCGCGGGTTCGAGTCCCGCCGGGAATTTGGAAAGCATTTTTTAACTGACTTCAAAATAATAAATTTAATTCTTAATAATAAGGAGGAGGTTCTCAATTCGACCCGTATAATGTTTGTTTGTACATATGTTTGGATATGTTCACGCCGTAATTTTTAGGGTTCCGTACCCAAAGGGTAAAAACGGGACCCTATTACTGAGACTTCGCTGTCTGTCTGTCCGTCTGTGACCAGGCTGTATCCCACGAACCGTAATAGCTAGACGGTTGAAATTTTCACAGAATATGTATTTGATTGGTTGTTTTAGCGGCTACAGATATACATCATCTGTGAAAATGTCAACTGTCTAGCTATCACAGTTCATGACATACAGTGTGGTGAGGTGACAGACGGACAGACAGACAACAGAGTCCCAGTAATAGGGTCCTGTTTTTCCCCTTTGGGTACGGAACCCTAAAAAGACAGGTCATAATTTGCGTTTAATTTCTATGAATGATACATGTTACTCTGCTCCTGGCAATTTTACTTTGTTCCCGGCAATTTTACTTTGCTCCCGGCAATTTTACTTTGCTCCTAGCAATATTACTTTGCTCCCGGCAATGTTACTTTGCTCCCGGCAATTTTATTTTGCTCCCTGCTAAAAAGTTTTTTATTTAATATTATGTTTGTAGTTTTTAAGATTTTGTAAATATGTAAATAGGTAAAAATTATTATTATATTTATGCCAAAAAAATAAGGCTTGTATTTTTTATTTAAGTATAAAGGAAATGAAACACATACATCTGAAATATACATATTGATAACAAAACACACAGAAGAATTAACAGCAATATAAAAAGTATAAAAACCGGGCAAGTGCGACACTCGCGCACGAAGGGTTCCGTACCACTATGACATTTGGGAACGGAACCCTAAAATTGTTTACATCCAATTTTTAAATTTGATAGGAAAATGTGAAATATTTAGCTTCGATACTTACTCCCTTAATACGACCACACCTCTCAAAAAAAAAAAAAAAAACTTTGGCACAAAGAAAATCTGAAACTTTTATGAAACTCTTTGGTAAGTGAAGGCAGACTGGTATATTTGACATTGACTCGATTCCCTTGTAGTTTTTGAAACACGTTTGTTGTATGGGAGCCCTTCTTAAATATTTGTTTTATTTTGTTTTTAGTATTTGTTGTTGTAGCGGCAACCAAAATACATCTTCTGTGAAAATTTCAACCGTCTAGCTATTTAGGTTCATGAGATACAGCCTGGTGACAGACGGACGGACGGACAGACAGACAGACAGCGAAGTCTCAGTAATAGGGTCTCGTTTTTACCCTTTGGGTACGGAACCCTAAAAAACAGCAAAATGTATTAACACATCATAAAGAAAGTAACAAAAGGTCCAAGAAACCGTGTGCCTGCTGCCAACAAGGATCTAAATTCAAAATGTTTATTCATTTGGATATTCACATAACACTTTGAATCGACAGTAATCTAATGTGTCTTTGAAACAATGAGAAGAAGACACAAGAAACTTATGGGGTTTTTTTGCAGTGATCATGTGATTCACATTGTCGCATATTTACTATTGAAAAATAATAATCGTTAGGTACTAACATTACAAGCGCGAAAGTAACTCTGTCTGTCTGTCTGTCTATTCAAATAAGTTTCGAGTATTTATAAAAATATGTGCACTCGCTATTGCCTAGCCGCAAATAAACGTTGCACGAGTCACGAGGGCATCCCTTGTCCCATCGCTGGCCCCAGCACCCCCGGCGGCAGACATCTGGCGGTGTCGATCGTTGTTGGCGTCGTCTTCGGTACAAGCTGATGCACTGGTGCGTTACGAGCGGTTGCGATGTTATGTAACACACAGCACAGCATGCATTCACTATCTTACCCGCTGTCGATGGGTGATAGTGAAGCACCGTGTGTGCTAATAAATAATAAACATCGCCAACGCGCTTTTAGCACGCCAATGCATCGCTCAACCGTGTTTCGGGTTAAGCAGTGGAGGCCTGTACAAAATTCCTCCGGTGATCCTGGCACAGCATCCAGGATCGGTGTCATTAGATACGGCCTCTGTGCATAACCAGAATCACCTGAAATTTAAAATAAAAATATATTTTAATTTAGCTGTTGTAGGTATTAAATAGGCAAATGTAGTATAAAGATATAGTTGAGTCAATCAGTCAGGACAGAACATTGAACACATTATTTCGTAATGAGGTGGAACACGCAAAGCTGTGAGCAGATGGCGCTCTAGTCGACTGAGCTTTTTTTTTTAAATTTTGTGGTCTTGCCTGTACCGTGAAGTCAAGTTGGTTTCTTTGTGTTTTAGTCTTAAAATTATCTAAAAATAATCCATTTATGTCGGTGTCTTGTTTAATCTAAAAGAAAAACATCGTAGGAAAAATGCTCCTCCTACATTAAGGCAAAAAAAAATGTATGTATTTACAAAAGAAAAATAAATATAAGTATTAAATCCGTTGTCTAGTCACCGTAACACAAGCTTAGTCGCTTACCACGGGGCTAGATGGCGCTGTGTGTTGTTCACAGAATTTATTTATTTAAAAACGTAAACATAAATGAAACCGCCGAGAGTTGTTAAAATACCTACTATTTGACTTATTTCAAACTTAGATCAGTCGAACATCGCCCTCTGCCGGGATAAAAAGTTAGTGCTCCTCCCCATTGTAGGTACACCCGCCATCTTGACTCACATCACATTTTTAAAGTTCAATGCTTGCAAATCCTACTAATATTAGAAACGGCGAAAGTTTGTATGTATGTATGTCTGTATTTCTGTATGTGACTTTGTTACTCCTTCGTGCAAAAACTACTGAACCGATTGTAACTTAGAATATTGACAGCTAGAGACTGGAATAACACACAGGCTACTTCTTATCCCGATATACCGTGGGAACGGGACTTACGCGGGTGAAACCGCGGGGGAAACCGCAGTATTAAAATAAAAATATTTGACACTGGTGACTTTTCAAACGGTCATAATCGGAATTTAAACAAAATAAAAAGATGTCAAAGAAGAGCAGCTGTCGCTGTCAGTAGACGTATTTCGTGTTGTGTTTTGTTTTGAAAGAATGGCTAATATTTTTCGCTGAGCTTTCTTGTTGATTTTTTATATAAAGTGAACGTTGTGACACAATTAATTGTTTTAAATGTAATTAAATAAAATATATCTGCTTAGATACCTAATTACAAGTTATTTTTTAATTCACATTTAACTCGTAAAAAATTAACACTTTTCTCCACACAAAACGACTCGGAAAAATGTATTTATTAACAGAATATTCGCGGTTCAAGGACCTCATTAGCAATCTTGCGGTGGTTACCACGATAGTGCAATTTTTGTCTGGAATGTAAGTACTTATTAGTCAATTCTATTCAACGTACGTAGATAAAGATACCGGTTAGGTTTACTTATATCGTTACCTAAAATTCATTAAATTGTTGCAGTTTGGTGTGTAACCAATATGTTGCGAATAAAACTACAGCTGACTCCTCGCCACTACCTTTTTTGTGTGGTTTTGTGTCGTAAGTATCTGCTTGAATTTTTCAACAATACCTATGGCGGTAATAAACCCAGCAACGTATGTCTCTCTCTCCCTCTGGTCAGCAGCGCCACATCGTCAACGTGTCTACTGTTTATTACTTGCACATCACTAATCGCAACCCATAAACTTCTTGCTTTCATAGACATTTGTCTAGCAGCAATGATCAACATAACCATGTCTATTACTGACTTATTATCGGTTCATATGTTGAACAATCCTTTTCAGTCTTTTCTGAAAGGCTAAATAAAATCAATCAGGTGCTGAACTTATTCCAAAAGTTCAGCATATGACTGATTGGTCAGCTAAGTTCTTAATTAACCAACCAGATTAATGTTAAACTTTTTAAATTCACACTATTTGTTAACATAGTTACATTTTCCCGGGCCAGATTAATGTCAATTTTACCCTGTGTGAAGCTAACAAAATTCATTTAGGTACTGCTAAATGAATTGCTCATGGTGCAATTTAGCTCCAAACTAAGATCTATACTTATACTTGTACAAGCTAGACAATGGATATACTACATATAAATACATACATAGGAGACAAAGAAAACACCCAGACCAGAAACAAATGTTTTTTTAAGCTTAATATTTACCCCGGTGGGAATCAAATCTTGCAGTTGGGCCTTCACCCGATGCGCCACAGATGCTGTCTGGTCTTGTGATATTATTAGTTATTTATTTTAAACTACAGCTATGCTCTTCAATGAAATAAAGATTATATTTTCACTTTCAGAGCTGGACTTTGGCTGTTCTATGGACTAACTAAACATGATGATAAAATAGTACTAGTTAATACAATTGGAGCCACTTTGATGGTGGGATATATAGTTGTGTTTTACATCTATACTTTCAAGAAAGCAACTCTTTTAAAGCAGATCTGTGCTTGTGTAGTTACTGCAATAATTGTAATAGTGTACTCTCAGATTGAGAGTGATTATGAAACACTTATAAGTGTGTTAGGTAAGTGGAAATAATTTATGAAAGCATCTATGATTTCTATCCTACTAATTTAAAAAGGTGAAAGTTTGTGTCAGACTGACATTCTGTTGCTTCTTCATGCAAAAACTGCTAAATAGATTGTGATGACACTCAGTATGTATAGTGAATGCTGGAAACCTGAAATAAAACATGAAATGTAAACAAAAATTTATGGTCAAAATAAATACTTGTCCCCGCCCCGAGGCGGCGGGAATCGAACCCGTAAATTTCTGGGTCGCAGTTGGGGGTTCGCCCGACGCGCCCCAGAGGCCGTCAATTTTTAAAACTATTAATACCAAATATAAAATTTTCCACCTCTACATAGATGACTTACAACTCACTTGGCCGCGTTTTTTTAAAACTACAAGAATTGTTTTGTTGTCCTTCCTCTAAAGTTAGAAGTTAAAGTGTTTTCGTGTTTCCACATCAAATAAGTAGGTACCTAGTAAAACCAACCTTGTTACTCTTAAAATACTGTGACATCCGTTTTAGATAGAACTATTGATAAACTACAGGAAAAACTACTTTGGTGAATATGATATGATTTACTGGATATTGTATTAAATTTGTATTTTAACTAGCTGTGCCTCTCTTCCCCCAAGTAGTTTTCGTGGGAATATCAGGATAAGAACTAGCCTATATGTTATTCCAGAACTCTAGCTGTCTATAATCGAAGTTTTATTATAATCAGTTCAGTAGTTTGCGTTTGAAATATTACCTAACAAACACTTTAGCATACAGATTCTTGCTTTAAATGAATAATAATAATTTATCATTTCCTGATTTGGGTTTATTCAAACACGCAGGTGTGTTTGAATTCCATGTATAGCCCCTGCATAGAATAGGGCTACCTCATCTCTTCCTGTGGGTTTCGTTAAATACGACTAATGGATTTGGGGGAGGCTAGCGATTCTGCAAAATTCCACACTTAAGCGGTGGCCCATTGAAGTACTGACCGTGATCATGGACGTTTAAAGATCTAAGTATACATAGGGACTCTGAGGTCGCGTGCCGAAGACACACTAGATTAGTGACGATTGAAAACGATCATGTAAATGTCTTATTGAATAAACATATTTCTTGATTTTGATTAGAGATGGGCCGACTAGGGGTTCTGCCGACTAGCAGACTGGCCGACTACTCGGTTCCAAAAAGGTCGACTAGTCGGCCGACTAGTCGGCCGACTAGTCGGCAATGCAAATCATAATAAAAAGAAGTAGGAATAAAAAGAAGCCAATGCCAGAACTCTGCGTAGTTCCCGTTCCAATGGGAATTCCGGTATAAGAATTCTGTGCTTAGGGACAGACAGACAGCGGGAAGCGACTTTGTTTTATACTATGATGTGATACTACTAGTGATGTCATTTCAGGTCTGGCTGCTTGTTCTTTAACTTTGATCACTGTTGGAGCACCATTGTCTCAGCTATTTCACGTCATCAGACTCAGGAACAGTTCGTGTCTCCCGTTCCCAATGATCCTGATGTCTTTGATCGTGTCAACTTTGTGGATGCTGTACGGGTTAATTATAGTAGACTATTATATTATCGTAAGTATTCACTTCAATTATTGTCTGTTGGTTTTAGGGTTCCGTACGAAAAGAGTAACAACGAAGACTTCACTGTCCGCCATTCCATCACTAGTCTGTGACTGTGAACCGTGACAGCTAGAGAGTTGAAATTATCACTGATGATGTATTTCTGTTGCCGCTATAACAACATACATATACTAAAAATAAAATAAAATAAATATTCAAGTGATTTTTTTTTGTGATAATGGTACGGAACCCTTTCTGCGCGAGTTGGACTCGAACTTTTATTTTTATTCGGTCCTAATGGAAGTAAAAAATAAAGATACCTAACTTTCGTCCTACATAGGACGATATTTCCGCGGAATTTGAACTTGTTCAGGAACCGCCCGCGTTGGTCCGATTTGAAAAATTCTTTCAGTGTTGGATACTCCATCCTTCCTCAATAAATGTAGTTCTCTAGCTATATTCGATATGACCTATATAGGTCATATCCGTAACATTTAATGTAATTTAGCCTTTATTCTTGAATAAATAATTAAAATTTCACATGGTTTCAGGTACCAAACCAGATAGGAGCAGTTCTGGCTGCGTTGCAATTGTCTCTGTTTGTGTTATACCCTTCCACACCGCCATCTCCGAGCAAGGCTCAAATAGCGTAACTAAATTACTGTAAGCAAGAAACTAGTACAAGGTATTTATATGCATTTTCCTATAAAGAGTAGTAAGTAGTAGTAGAGATACGAATATGTTTAAATTAGAGCTGTTTTTCAATCTACAGTTAAAATATATTATCTGTCGAATAAAATCTAACACATCAAAACTTAACAACGTTCGAAAGTTTCATTTCTTTTTAAAAGATTGTGTAATTTTTATTTGGTGATCTTACATTTTATTAGGCAGATTTTTTTATCTAGATGTTGAAAAAATTGCTTTTAAAGTATTATAATTAAATTATTATAAATAGTAGGTATATTTGAATTTAATCTGATTTTTCAACCTACAGGTAAAATATATCTGTTGAATAAAATCTAACACATCCGAATTTAAAAACTTTCAAACGTTTAATTTCTTTTAAAAAGATTGTTTCATTTTAATTTGGTGATGTTACATTTTATTGGACAGATATGGTTATCTAGATGTAGGAAAATTTTCCTTTAAAGTATTGCAGTAGAGTAGTACCTACCTACCTTGTAAAGTAGACGAAGATCAATTTCAATTGTAAAGTATTGCAGTGGAATACAGAGAATATTAGATTTAACGAATTTATTGCTTGTGAGAACGATACTTGCTGGCATTCACTTAACTAGACGATCGAAGTTATTATCATGCATTCTCGTTTATTCTATATGAACGTCAGCGACAACTGGAAGTCAAGAGTTGAAATATCGCCGTGGTGCAGTTTATGACAGTCGATGAAAATACATCGATTTTGTGATGCATTTTCATCGAAAATAATATCGTAAACTATCTTTTAACAAATATGATTCACTTCGAGGCCTCACGCTTAAGAACACAAGAAGGTGCTTTCTTAATTTCGGCCTAGCGAGAGGGTTACCTGTGGCGTAGAGGTTATCGCGCTGGGACGGAATACCAGTAGTCGCGGGTTCGAATCCCGCTGGGTACTAGAATTTTAAAAGCATTTTTTTCATAAATCAGTATTTTCTAAGTGTGGTAACACTAAACAAATAATGTTTACAGATATGGTTCACTATAAAATATACGTAACTGACCCTAAAATGTCCTATTGTTTTCTGTATTCCACCACAGTATCTTAGAGAGTAGCACTACAATAAAAGTATCTGAAAGGTACATTGTGATCTCAGCTGTGGTGATTATGATTTAAATGTAACCTTTCTACAGTTGGCGGGATTAAAATGAGGCTACAAAGTACCTACAATGTAATTTTAATTTTAAATTGCCAATTTTATCAATTTAAATGTGTACATTGCTCTACATAGAATGATAAAGACGCCATTTCGTTTTGGCGCTAGTCACTTTTTGTCGATTCCTGCCAGTTATCTAAAATTTAGACGCAGAATATTTTAAGCGTCTACGGAAAATTCTAATGAAACAATTTGTGTATAAGAATTCGACCAAAACAACCCCAAAAGGTTTTCTGTCACAGAAACGACATCAAGGTGATAGGTGCGAGAAGGTTAAGGTAAATCCGAGCGAAATGAGCTCTTGGTTTGACCTTCTCGAGCTTGTTTTTGTTTTAAAGCACCTAGAAAGATAATTGTTTTAGTCGAATTGTGTTAGACAATTTTCCGCAAAATGATTTTGTGTAAAACCGACCGGTATATTCTGCGTCTAAATAATAAACTAAATAATTTAAAGATAATAATATATTTAAATTACCAATATATTAAGCTATAAATGATGATGTGATGTTGCTAAGAATAATATTATTTAACCACTTTCATGACACTTTGACAACTGAATAGTCTTAACTCGATCCGAAACTCCTGCTGTTTTTAAATAATGTTTGTAACCTAGTAAAAAACCACGTAAGCTTACGTTTACAGGGTAAACCATTTAAACCTGTATATTGTATACCTACGACATTATTTATATAACAATACGAAATAATTGTAAATAGCTATTAATCTTCAAAAAGGCGTAAGCTGCTACTAATGACGAAGTAAATCTTATTTACTATTTTCACAAATATCCAAATAAGGAGGAAGTTATTAATTTAGTGTATTTTTTAGTGTGTATGTTACCGGATATCTCAGCCGTTTGAGTCTGATTGCTATGATTTTTTATTAAAAAGATATCAGCTTCTAGACAAAATAATCTCACGTAGGTACATACAATGCCACTGTCTTACCTGTTTAGTAACCTGAAGTCAGGCAACCAATCTTTTTTTTTTTTTTTTTTTTTTTACGTGGGAAAATCTGATTAAGACCATCAGGCCGCCCTCGGGGGAGAGCGGCCCGGTGAGTGGGGGTCCCCCCGGCCGAGATGGGGGTGGCCGGGGTATACCCACTAAAAACCCACGGTGTCCTACGCTCCGCAAAGTGTCGGGGCCAACGGTAACTGCGGTAGCAAAAATTCCGTCAGCCCCAACTGCGGGCGGCCTCGCCAGGCCTCCTCTCTGCCCCTTAAAAGGGACAACCCTCGCGAGAGGCGGCGTTGACACGCCGCCGCCATCTCGGGCTCATTGGTTGGCAACTGACCCCCCCGAGTCGTTGCCCGCCCGTTTTGTGGAATCTGGGCCCATGAGTGCCGGGGAGCAACTCGCGGGCCCGTTCCCCCTCTCAGGTTTGGTAAGGCAGTGTCCTCTGCCGCTTTGGTCAGGCAGTGTGCTCTGCCGCTTTGGTGAGGCAGTGTGCTCTGCCGGGCCCGGCCGGTAAAGGCAAGGCCCCCATCACCCACCGCGGGTCGCGCGGGAGTCCTCCACCCACGTGCCCGGCCAATGAAGGCAAGGCACCCACCTCCAATTAGGGCGGGTATACTCCGCACACACCAAAAGAGTGTGTGCGAAGTATACCCGCCCGGTGCGCCTCTTCGCTTCACCGCCCAACATAGCTGGATTGCTATGGTGGGCGGTTACTGAGCCCTCTCACCACGGCAAGGTGGACGCACGACGAGAGGGCAGGCAACCAATCTGAATCTACCCAGTAGAACTGCCCAACTTCAGATTACATAACAGATAAGTCAGTGGCTCTGTTTCTAGGAGAGGTTTTTTTGTGCTTCTGAAGTCAGATTTTTTTTAGTAATTATTTTTATTAATTTATGTGAAGGGGCTTCTTGGTGGGCGGCTTCGTCGTGGATAAGAATTCAAAAACATCAAAAATTACCTGAACGGTCCTATCAAGATGATTTAATTACGCATGCTAGGTATTATGGTATAAGAATAATATGAAGTTAATTTTATAGTTCAACTCGTAAGAGATAAAGCTATGTGTTTAAACTAGCAGCGCCCCGCGGTTTCACCCGCCTATCTCACTTTTTAAACTTACACGATTTCTGTCCATCATTATTATTAGACACGGGTCTCGGGTCGGGTCTTCTCGGGACCACGTCCGGTGTGACCCGTTTGCTAAAACGTTTTAACTCAATCTAGACCCGTGTCTAATAATAATGAGGAGTATCTCTTAATCCGGATCTCCAGCTATCTGCATACCAAGTATCGTCGCAATCGCTTCAGTAGTTTTTTTTTAGCGTCGAAGAGTAACAAATATATTTAGTGACACACTAATTTTCATCTTTATAACATTAGTAGGATGTTATAAAGATGAAGGTATGAAAGGTACGAAAAGCATTATGTATGGATCTGATAAAATAAAATGACAATTTTATCTGCACTGCACCACAGCTGTAGTTTTATTTTCAAAGTTAGTGATAAAACAGTAACCCCCTTACGTTTATAAACGCTGATTAACAGTTGCATAAACTATGTATCGTTTGTCTTTTACTGTCTGTGGCATGAAGTTTCAAAGTTGACAGACAGACAAACGATACATAACATAGTCATCTGTTAATCATCGTTTATAATAAGTAAGGGGGTCGGTCGATAATTATTTAGGTCGGTAATTATTTGTATTTTAAAAAGCATGATATTTTCAAGTCAGGAGCTAACGATCAAAAAGTCGAAAATTAAGCGATTTACTGTATCTAAAAGAGCTTTTCTGCTCATCACTTAAAACCTCATCTGATGTTTACCAAAATTTTATGAGACTAATAATTTTATGATCTACAATTTTGTCTGAGGTAATATTTTGATAAAACTTACCGTTTTGCGGTAATTTTTTAATCGAGAAATACACGTATTTTTTTTACATTGATCTCGGGAAGGGACCTGAGGGACATGTCTGGAAAAGCACTGGCTATACGCCTCACTACACTGCCATACAGAAGCACAGGCAGATCTAATGATGGTTTTATAGACATGTCCCTTTAGTTTTACCGGCATTTTGGGGTAAATATTAAGAAATCCTTCTATGATTGAAATTTGATATCGATGTAAACGCTAGAATACAGAATGGACACTAATGAAAATAGTTGCTATTAAAATTTATCAGGCGCTTACTTTAACATGAATATTTTAAATTGCCATAACTTTGTAATCAATGTATGTACATAGAAAAAACTAAAAGTCTGGTTAGTGGCAATTTAGTAGCATTTTTTTGTAAATCCTACTTTCAGAAACTCGATGTATTTATTGCTGAACAAAGATGCAACTAGCCATCTTGATTTCAGAATAGTTTAAACAAATATCTTTTAATTTCTCAGAATCATATATAGAATACATTATGGGTGGCAATTTTATGCTAACGCTAGCAAATAGAAGCAAATATGTAGATAACAATTTTTGAATAAAGTCTTAGTGAAATTAACGACATTTTTGAAATTCAAGACGTCACCACGACACGACACCACGACCTGTAAAAAACCGCGACCTGTAAAGGTCTTGAAACGTTGAGCGTTGAAACAATGCTAAAAATAATAAACACCACGTGATTAAAACCTTTAATTTCAATACAACATCGCAAAAACAGAAGACAAATCTTTACTCTTAGTGCCATACGTTAAAGGCAACCAGCCATTCGCAGGTAACGTTTTCTTTAATATATACAAATATCAAGTTTTTAAAATTGTATAGTTTAGTAAGAGGCAAAGCTGAAATTTTATATTCCAAAAGCATGTAAGTTCTTGTATAGATGTAAAAAATAAAACTTATAGTTTATCTGTACCACACTATCAGCTCTAATTTAAGTATCAAAGTGCTACTACAGTAGGTAGGTCGGTTTTATTTCGTATCTAGCCATGTTTAACCTTTTTACATTTCGGTGCATCGTCTCGTTCACAGAAACAGTATCCTCTATCGTACGGGTTCTTTACACAATCCCCTTTCGAAGAGTAACCTGTCATTGAATAAATAGCACCCACGAGCTCATATGCCCCATCTTCTTCTGTCACTGTTGCCTCGTAATCCGTGTATATTGGTTTCATTGTAAATGCAACTACATAAATGTTTCTATTTCGTTCTTTATATTTGTGAATTCTTAGTACTTTATCAAGTCGTAACGGCTTACATTTCTTACAGGCTATTGTCTTTAACCCGATTGCTTTATTTTGTATGTACGAAGTAGCTAATTGAAGACTTATGTTCGCTCCGGTGTCATATTTTTCAATCGGTGTGAAGGTCCCACAACTACACCACTTTGCGTCGACCCCGACGTCATCGCAGGTTCTGCTTTCTGGTATTTCTTGCATTATACTCATACACGATTTACAATCGACTTTGTTGTAGGAATTGTTACTCTTATCCGTTAATTCAAGTATATTTTGTAACGTTAAATGGAAGTCGTAAGGTGTGATTAATCTATTTTGATTCAGCTGTAGATTGTAATACTCTAATGGGTACTGTTGTCTGAAGCTGGGAGGTGTCCAAATGTAAAGCATTGGCAATCTCTCGTCGTAGTATGCTTCGAAAAGTTTTCGGGATTCTCCGAACCTGATTCCGTGATCGCTTACAAACATGATGAAGGTATTCCACAACGCTCCGATCGAATTTATTTTCTCGAAGAATTTAACCATGTTTTCGTCATGCAGACCTGGCAGATAGTTTGTGTTGTGACTGATTGAGTTCATCCAAAAAACGCCAAAAAATCTGTTGCTTTTGTACATGTCGACGAAATCGAAAGCATAATTTAACATATGTTCAGATGACCGAAGCTTTTTGGTGCAGATTAAGTTACCTGATATTGTTTCGCCAGTTAAATAAAAGAACCTTGTATAATGATTTGTAGGAACTACTTTAAATCCTCCGAAACGAAAAAAGGTATCTGGTAAACTTAATGTGTCTTCGGAGTATGCAGTTATGTATCCTGCTTTGCGAAAATGACTCCATATCATGTGATGGTTGCATGTTTGCATACCGCCAGCACATTCTTTGTTCATTGTACTGGTATTCTTTCCCATTAGCATAGCTCCCAAGTTGGGAAAAGTGTTATATCCTATCTGAAATCAAAACGATCATCATATAAGTATGGGTGAGGCACATTACACTAATAAATATTTAAATATCTTTTTAAGTATTGCGTAGTAATAAAACTATTTATCACCAAACTAAACCCATATAAGAAAATCTACACTAATATTATAAAGAGAAAAGATTTGTATTTTTGTGTGAGTCTCTGTATGTGTGTAATGAATAAACTCAAAAACTGCTGTGCCGATTTCAAAAATTCTTTCACCATTAGAAAGCTACATTCAACCTGAGTAACATCGGCTACTTTTGATCCCGATATTCCCACGGGATCGGGGCTTACGCGGGTGAAACCGCGGGACGCAGATAGAAATTCAGACTTAACCTTTTGAAAGCCTCGAAAATCTAACCATCCATGTCTCTGTAAATATTTGGCCGTTTTAGGCATGCTCTTTATAAGTCTAGCTCGTGAATTCGTATCTATTCCAACAACTAATACATTCCATTTATTATCATTATCACCCTGAACTTCGATTTTCTGTTTCCTCAATATAAGATAAGCATCTTCGTATATGACTTTCTTCTTAATTACTTTGGAAGGCTGTGTGATACACGTTACTGTGTACGCTTCGTTGGTATGTAAAATGTGATCCTTGTCTTTGAATGTATTGCATTGTGAGTAACTGAAAGAATAAATTATATTATTAGTTTTACACACACCTAACTGTTTTCAATATCATAACCTCTATCTTAAGACTGTAAGTAAAGCCCTCTAAAGGTTACCTGCCCCTCGCTATCCCTAGATATTTGAGTAGGTGCGGACTGGGGTATCTAAACAATGTCGAACTTAGGGACATAAACAATTTCAATTTATGTACAGTGCCCGACCCAGTGCCAATTTTCTTTGCTTAGCAATTTTTTGTATATCCCATTTTCAGAGACTCGGCGTATTTATTGCTGAACAAAGAGACAACCAGTCAAGCTGATATCAGAATGGCTGTTAAAAAAATCTTTAAATATCTCAGAATATATAAAAGGTAGCAATTTTATGCGCACACTAGCAAATAGATAGCAATTCTTGAATATACCCTCGTCAGCGTCTGAATGGTGTGTTGCCTATAACGTATGGCACATACGTTATAGGCATACGTATACGGTGCATCAAATCTGATTGCATTATTGTTGTTAACATTTTCAAAACTTATGCGTTATTTTTACCAATATATACTAGCACTCGTCATATACCGGGTATTTCAGGAAGTAGCATCAAGCGAAAGTCCAGAGGTAGAAGACGTAAAGCGACACCCAAATCACCTCCACTTTTCTTTAGGTCTACGCTCACTTAACGAAATTCTTTTTTTTTGTTACAATTTAGTTATACCGCTTTTTTTTTGTAACAGGTCACATGCCCTTATTCAATTCCAATTTCCCAATTTCAATTACTTATACTATTAAGTATTCTGAGCTTTAATACAGACTTGCTATCGACTGATAGATCGATAGCTATATATTTATTGCTTTCAAATTTAAACTATGTAGTTTGCACATAGAAGACAAAGTGTACTATAGGTACTTCAAGCAGTTACAGACGGACGGAAAAAACCGGAAATTTCCGAATTGGAATCTACAACACATCAAAAAAAAAAGTCTATGCGCACACAATTTTTTGTCCATGTATGCTGTAAATAAATCAAATAGAAAATTTCCGAATTGGTTCTTTTCCGTTCATCTGTGATCGTCGTAATCTTACTTGATCAACTTATCTTCAAATCCCGCTTTATTCGATCGACTAACAACACTATAACAACAATGGTAACTATCATTATGCTTATTGTATACTCTGTTCAAAACATTTTCGTCTATTTCAAACGTGAGTTTATCATCGTTTGTTCTCTTCACGAAGACTGCTCGTTCGCCACATGACTTGTGTTGATCTGGGCTTTCACGTAACTTAAAAGTTTTAATGTAGTTTGGTATAAAGCACCCTGTTGTGTTGATTAAGTAGTCCTCCGCGCCTGTTGATTTCATTTTTATATTAGAGCTGGAATCACTCTTGCGGGATCCGCTTGAAAAGAGTAGAACACGCATGTTTATTTATTTATTTGTTACCAGCTACGCTAAGTCCCGATCCCGCGAGAATATTAGGATCAAAAGTAGCCTATGTCCTGCTCCGTGTTTTATCTATATCAATACTAAAATTATTAAAAATCAGTTCAGCGGTTTAGGCGGGAAAGCGTATGCGAAATGCGATACTGTCTGTTACTTTCGCATTTATGATAAAAGTAAGAAGTTATATGGTTTCAATATAACTTCTTACTTTTCGTTCGTGGGAAACCTCGGGACGCAGCAGCTAGTATCTAATAATTTATTCGAACCCATCTTTAGGTACTTACCATTATATGTTTTTATCTCTATATAATTGGGACTATATGGAATATAATATTCATAGCACTTGTAATAAACAGACAGAATAACACACGATGTTACTAAAAGTATGATTGGCCTTCGGCGATTCATTTCATAAGGTAACTAAATTCTTGTGTTAATCTGAAAACAAAAAAAAATGTGCTTAGTATATAAATCAACACATAGCCCTCCTTTGGCGTCGCGCAGTCGGGTAAAAATCAACTTACATTGTCAGGTAAATAAAGTGTTCAATGTATGGATTGTAGGTGACATTGCATTGTTTCCTGCGTTTAAGTGCAGTCAGTTAGCATTTAGGTTACCTCCTCTACATGTGAAATGGAGGATGTTTTTTACCTTTTGGGACGGAACCCTAAAAAGGACTACCGACCCACTACAGATTGAACAGTGACCGTAGTTCTACTAATACCTGTCACTTGAACACGCGATTGTGAGTGCTAACCATACATGATTAAGTAAATGGGTGTGCTCACCAATAGATATACCTATCTGGAAGTTGATACATCATAATCTGTAGAGTAGTAAATAATTAACTTACTCTATGAACAACACACAGCCCCGTGGTAAGCTACTAAGCTTGTGTTACGATGACTCGACAACGAATATAATACTTTAAATTAATTATTTTGTAAATACATTCATATTATACATAGAGGCACACCCAGACTAGATACAAATATTTATTTTCAAGCATAAATACTTGCACCCGGCGGGAATCGAACCCGCAACCTTCTGCATTGCATTCGGGCATTCGCACGACGCGCCACAGAGGTCGTCAGAGTATGTAGGTACACTTGTTTGTGATCGAGTAACCAATAAACATTCGATCCGTCTGGCTGTCTAGTTATTCCTCATTCGCGCTGCGAATGATTGACATTAGTTGCCTGAGACTATTTCCTGTCGAGCACAATTTGGGGGTCTTCAAATTGCGAGGTATCTTCTAGGTCAGCGTACTTCATCTTATATACCTTCATATTATTATGTCGCAGGCAATTTGTATGATTTGACAATATAGATACGGCGTCGTCAGTTTACAAATGCTCAACAATATATATAATTTGAACGTCTACGTGTGTATATAGTTAACGCATCCCCTCCGTCTGGCATAAACTTTTTTGTCATAAATTCAGAAGGCATAAAACGTGACGCATTAAATTTTAACGCATATGATTCATAAACCATAAACACATAACGCATAAACTTTTTCGGCATAGAAATGCTTGAGATAATATTCAAAACGCATAAAATTTTAAGGCGTAATATTTTTATGGCATAATCAACCCACAACACCTAACATCAAAAAGCATATTTTTTAAGTATAAACTTTATAATATGCTTCGTTATCTAGAGGTCTACTTACAGATCACCGATTTCAGTCTTAACTAGTTTTAAGGTCCCAATACAAAATTAACTTGAAAAAAAAAACCTATTTAGCATAATAATAAATTCATATAAACTTAAATTTCTATACATCACGCTTTTTTGGCTAATGTAATTATGGCTAAAATGTTTATGTTAAGTTGATGCGAAAAGAAAGCATCCCATAGTTAACACTAGCAGTTATTTTTTTGTTTACAATATATACTAAGATTAGTCAATTGACTAATCTTGTAATCCATGTACTTTTTCACTCATTTATTTTATTTCTTAAATTTAAGTTTTTATAAAAATAAACTACATACAAAATATATACATTACTACAAAACCTATAAACAAAATTCCATCTAAGTAACAAACTTATATAAAATTCTATCTACAAGTCCTATAAACAATGTATAAATTTTGTACAAAAACAGTAAATTACTATAAAAACCTAAACCTAGAAGCCCGTCGGCAGCGGGGCAGGGCCCAGGCTACCGATTAATCCATGTACTTATTATTATATTACTTATTTGTCTCCGAACTAAATATTGGAAATCATAATTATATTACACGCACGTTAAGAGCCCTATACCCGCTCAACTGAAAATCCATGTCGGGTTCATCGAAAATTGTTAATTATTTCATGACGGGATGTTGTTGAACTTTTTTTTGTGTATGGATTGTAATCGACATTGTTTCCGACATTATAGTGTAGTTTCCAGAGAAATATGTCGAAACGACATTTTACCCAAAACAGAAATTTTTTGTCTAAAATTTGGATAGGCTTTGCACCAATAAGAGGTTTTCGTCTTAAAACTACACCAAAATGTAGGAAACAATGTCACCTACAATCCATACACAAAAAAAGTTCTACGACATTCCGTCATGAAATAATCCACAATTTTCGATGAGCCCGACAGGGATTTTGAGTTTAGCGGCTATAGGGCTCTTAAGCAGTTGGTCCCCCTGTTATTATCTCTGATAGCAGGTGCAGGTTGTTATCTCCGATAGCAGTCGTTAGATCAAGTTAGAGGCCTTAGGGCGACCTGAAAACTTTGGTCCGATTAAAAATATGTTTGTAAAAAAAGTAAGTCTCGCAACTCAGTTTTTCTACTGTAAAAAGTTGTGAGAACCGTGTACCTAATTCCAAGTCGGTTATCATCAGTCCCCACTTAGGGACCTGTCTGTCATAAGTTAATTATACCGTGTTTATACAATGCCTGCATGGTTACTGAAAATTCAGGATTCTAGTTTTATTCATAACGAAGTTATAGAGTTCGAAAATGGGCTGAAAATGAGTTTAAATAACGAACAACTTTAATTAAAAGAACAGTAATTATTGGGACAACTTCATAAACTATAAACATTGATAGCTGATGAGGAAAAACTTTAAATAGTTACCTTAATTTGACTAAACTGACTAAACTGAAATGATGATAAAGCAGTAGGTAGTAGATAAAGCTCTATATTACCTGTTTGGCGTGTCGGATTTGTTACTGCCTCAAAATGCCATATTAGGGAAGCGTCCATAATCTGCTGTCAAGCGAAGACGAAATCTTCAAAGCTCTAAGCTTAGTAGGTAGGTAGGTACCCTTAAATAGCCTTATTAATAAACGTGGAGTAAGGTCGGAGTACTGAGAACATGTTTTGTGTTTTTCCGTGACAAGAACTTTCAAAGTTGACAGACAGTAACAAAACGTGGTTAAATTATTCCGATCTTACTCTACGTTTATTAATAAGGCTAATAGTGTTCAACAATCAACTTACATATAGTACGTTACCATTAACTCTTGTTGAAAATCCAGATTACACGAAAGGTATTCACAACAATAGTAGGTATAAGTACCTACTAAGTAAAATCGTAATTAGCCATTAAGCGGGGAAATGCAGCCAGCATAATGCGCACTTTTGACCGTAATGGACTTAGTCAATAGTAATTTAGTTTTAGATTTAATTTAGTTTTAAGTGCACTAGACATTATATTTAGTCAACAAGAAGGTAAGTAGGTATACCTAAAAAGTTCGTTTAGTAAATGTTTAGTAAAATCTATTTTATGTTTATCTCAACTGAACATTATGTCGAACTAGATAACTGTTTTACATAGATAAAACACCACTTCCTATCCTGTTTTAGTTTTGGAGTTGTAGGTAATTAAAATGTGCCATTAATGATTAGACGTGTTACATTGTTAGATAGGCGTCCGTCCAGCAGAGTACTGCGAACCGACTACAAACTCTTTAGAACTAGTATCGATGTTGTTACGAATTGTGTGTGCTCAATGGGATATTGTCTGCATTTCGTAATAATGTCCGTGAATTCTGTGTGAAAATATTTGTTTATAAAACATCCATGTACCTATATAAAATTCAACGTCCTGACTAACTTATAATATCAACGCAGAGCCTAAACTGCTGGTCCTAGAGACGTGAAATTTAGAGAGAGTGGATTCTTTGAGGTGTGTCCTGCATCAGGGGCAACCTTCATGTCCGAGAATTGCAGATAAATTGCAAGAATGCAGCTTACGGTGGTATGGTCACGTTTTACGAAAACCGGCCAGTTACATGGGGAACAAATGTCTTGCTATGGCGCTTCCGCCCGGCCGCCGCGCGCGCCGCAGATTGGGAAGGCCAATCTGCGGCGGGATTGCGGGATAACGCGGGTTAAACCGCGGGACTCTGAGTACCACATATATGTAGGTACCTACTTCCGCCTGGGTGCATACGTGCGACTTTCTGAATTAAATCCACACCTACTTACCTGATATTTGAAAGAAAATGTCGAAGGTCCACGAGTTTTCTTTCAATGTGCGCTGTCTGGGTGGATGTCGTTTAGGAAGTTTCCGCTCGTGAGCATATACGAGCCGAAATATAGACTAAAGTAGCTAAATAAGTCCGCGTTTGTGGCGTGTCGGGCAAACTCCCGGCTGCAACGTAGAAGGTTGCGGGTTCGATTCCCGCCGGGGACAAGTATTTATGCTGACCATAAAATGTTTGTTGCTGGTTCTGGGTGTTTTCTATGTAGGTACCATCTAATATGTATGAATTTACAAAAAAAAGCAAATGTGTTGTAGGTATATCTGTTGTCTAGTGTACCCAAAGTACAAGTTTGGGGCTAGATTGCGATTTGTGCGATGTCCTGCAATATTTATTTAGGTATATTTGTTTAAGTACCTACTTATAATAAATTAATCAAAGTACTGTCGGCGCATACAGGGCACGTATTCTATAACTAACACGTCTCAACATCGCCTCAGCAATTTTAGAA
The DNA here is from genome assembly GCA_958496205.1 of Idaea biselata. NCBI lineage: Eukaryota > Metazoa > Arthropoda > Insecta > Lepidoptera > Geometridae > Idaea > Idaea biselata. The sequence goes on from OY292398.1 coordinate 9,615,397, forward strand.
ATTTTTCAGTTTCTCCGAAGCCTTTGAATCCCTTAACCGTTTTCGAGAAAAATCTAACAATGGTGAGGCGATGTTGAGATCATTAAGTTATAGAATACGTACCAAGGTAGAAAGTAGGTTAAGGCTGAAAGATTTTTAAGTTATGGCAGGATTCTAACTTTAAAAGTTCAGTTGCCTAATTAACAAAATAATGAGAATAGGTAGGTACAAAGTTAACATTACAAAGTACTTAGCGTGAAACTATGAAAACAGGTCACACAGACATCATATTACTAAACTGATTGTAGTTTGAAGATAACAGAATCCCTTGATGTCATCGATATCATTATTATTAGAAAACCGGGTCTATATAGTGGTCGCTGATGTGATCCGTTTGCCGAAACTTCGAGGTAATTAATAACATGACTATCTACAATGCGATCTAGACCCGTGTATTTAATAATAGTTATGACCGGGTATCGTGTAAGTTAAAAATCATGGATATCGATATAATGCTAGGTAGGTAGGTACTGCCCCCGAATTCCCACGCAGATGATTATTAATCAATTAGGTACGTTAAGGCATGAAGTACCTACCGAAATTAATTTCATACCGGTATACCGAAAATTCATACCGGTATATGATGCGGGAGTTCCTGACGCGGTCTTTTCGCGTCAACGCGTACCTAGTTAAAATATTTAGTATGAAATGCAACAAAATCCGTATGGCATTGGCCTAATTAGGTAGTTGAGTATATATGTTATAGGCAATGTGTATAATCCGGCATTGTATAGAATGCCTAGGCATTGTATACATTGCCTAAAACGTTCAGGCAATGTGTATAATACGATTCATTTCATACATTGCCTAGGTATTGTATAAAATGCCCGAAGCGCATCAGGCAATGTGTATAATGAACGACGGCAGCGGTCGCCGAAGCGTCTAATACTATAAATAAAAACATTATTAACATTTATTTCATATACAGTGCGATTTTTATACATCACCCCTTTTTTATTTACAGAATAAGGTGCTGCGTGTAATCATGTTCTAACATTAAGAGGAGTATATACGCCAACGACCTTGAAACTGAAAATCCCTGTCGGGCTCATCGAAAATTGTTGATTATTTCATGACGGAATGTCGTAGAACTTTTTTTATTACATATTGGTGTAGTTTTAAGACAAGAACCTCCTATTGGTGCAAAGCCTATCCAAATTTTAGACAAAAAATGTCTGATTTGGCTAAAATGTCGATAGGCTTCAATACGTTTCGACATATTTGTATGGAAACTGCACTAAAATATCGGAAACAATGTCGCCTACAAGCTGTACACAAAAAAAAGTTCAACGACATTCCGTCATGAAATAATCAACAATTTTCGATGCGCCCGACATGGATTTTCAGTTTTTCAGAATAGGGCCCTTAACCTAACCTAACCAAGTCGGGGTGCTCCGTATAGTTTTTCCGTGCTTTAGATAGATAGCATCGGGATTTTAACTATAAATATTTTAATATTAGATACCTATTCGAATACGTACCCCCCCAAACCCCCTGCTAATATATAAAAGCTTATTTTAAATGAAAACTGTTGGTTTTTTTTGTATCATGATCAAATTTCCATAATCAAGTGGTAAGAAATGAACAGGGCGACTTTCTGCAACAAATTTTTGGTACGGTCAAGTGCACTTAGACCTTTACACTTGCCATTCGATTTTGTCCTAATATCGCAGAAGATAATAGAGGTGGAAATGTCAAAATGTAAAGCTCTACGTGCACTTGAGTGTACGTTGTAAATGTAAATGTTTATCCGAAGGGAACTGCTATGTGAGAAACGCTGTCTACGCAAAAAAACACGTTACATACATTACCTATGCGTCAACCGGCATTCTATACAATGCCTAGGTTTTCCATACATTTCCTAGGTAAAGTGTAAAATAGTTTGAACATTCAATATCATTTCACACATCGCCTGGACGACCCCGGCATTCTATACAATACCTAGGAAATGTATAGAATGCCTGCATTATACACATTGCCTATAACATATACATGCCCTAATTAGGTAGGTAGGTAGGTAAGAATCTACCTAAATTTTTTTATTTTTTATATTCAACGATACTCTAACTAACATAACATATTTTTTTTTATTAAACTTGTGTTGCTTTTATCGTTTTGTACGAGAAATTAGCGTGACCCGTATCTTATAGTAGGTGTATGTATAGTTAGAATAGTTACGTACGTACGTACGTACGTACTTACGTATGTGTAAACTTGGTGTATAACTAATAGTCCATGATCCCAGAACCGGCAGACGTCACGTATTTTCTGACGAACGAAATGCAGTCGATTGAGTAGTGTTAGTATGTACTAAGAACTCATGCCTACTTCCTAACTTGCTGCGACGGCCAATTCTGAGATATTAGGTCATCAAGGTACATAAAAAAATTCCTTACCTCACGTTAATTCTCAAAGCTGATTTTCACGTACAGTTAAGGTAGGTAATATACTAAAAAATAAGTCGCCAATAATCTCCTAAACCCCCCGAATCCCTCGCGCTCCTACCCACAGAGGCATTAAAATTTAGTTTAGGGGATGATTGGCCTCTTGGATCGGTCTGTCTTTTTGTAAAAGGTTTTAAAATTGTTGTGTGGTTTAATAATAATAATTATATATAAAAATGCAACTTCAGAATTTAAGTAAAGTTCAGTAATTATTTTGGGAGCTTTAAAGCGACTGCAAAACAATACGGCCTACGGAAAGTGTCTGGGGGGATTGGCGACTTATTTTTGAGTATAATACCTAAACTGTACGTGAAAATCAGCTTGGAGAATTAACGTGAGGTAAGGATTTTTTTTGTGTACCTTGATGACCTAATATCTCAGAATTGGCCGTCGCAGCAGGTTAGCAAGTAGGCATGCGTTCTTAGTACATACTAACACTACTCATTCAATCGACTGCATTTCGTTCGTCAGAAAATACGTGACGTCTGCCGGTTCTGGGATCTTACTCTATAACTCTATGATATCATTTGCCTGTTTGTGTGTGTGATTAAATTGATGTCTCGATCACTAGGGAAATCGTCTAGCGAACCTAAACGACTAACATGGGTAAACATTTCACTTTTATACCTAGGTACTAGGCACTTACCTGAATGACGTAAACCTTGTTTGTACCTGCAGTAATGTCATACAATTTATTATTCCAAATATCTCATTATTATCCACTATATAAAAAAATAAACTGATTCATTTATTGTTTTATAACTTTTTCCCGATGTTTCGAATGACTTGAGAACGCATATCGCCACAAGTGATATTTGAAAATACCTTTCTATCCCGTAAGTATGTCCTTCATTCAAATAATTACATTCTTAAAATGTAAAAGTATCTAGGTAAGTACCAACTAAAGTAAATTTTCATAACAATTTAATTAAAACAAAATTTCGTAATAGAGCAGTTTATAGATATCACAGACAAGAAATTACGCACAAGCTGTAAGAAGTTAACAATTTTCTTTTCTTTGACAGAGACAGAATACGCGACGTCCAGAATTAACGCAATGTCCCAAACCTCGATACGGCGATATTACACTCATATCACCTATTAATTCCCTTTTATCACCTTTCAAAAGCACCGTTGCCTCATACGAAACGTTACTAGGCGACATAGAAAATGCGACTACATAATACAAGCTTATCTTATCGACATGATAATAGAAATGTATTCTTAATATTTTTTTAAGAGAAAGGTCCATGCAACCCCAACAGCGTTTAGTTTCAGTAGATTTGATGACAGACCTTATACGGGCTACTGCTGTTTGGACACTCTTCACTCCTTCGTCGTCTTCGACTGGAAGAGGATACAATTTGTGGCAACTACACCATTTATCGTGAATACCTACATCCTGGCAAGTGCGATTTGAGCTAACTACATCTAATAAACTATGACACTTTGGACACGCTTCTGAAACTGCCATTGAATTATTTCGGCACAAAGATATTTCTCTTATATCCATGAGCGTATTGTAGAGATCGAATGGAGTCAGCAGCCTAAACTGATTCTCGAACAGAGATTTAAATTTGATTACTTCTCGTCCTTTAAATTTTAGCGGTGGCCAGATGAATAGAAACGGCATCCGTTCGTCGTAGTAAGACTCTATTTTTAGCCTGTGTTCGCCAAATCTTACACCGTGGTCGCTAAAAAATATGACAAAAGTATTTGTCAAAATTCCAGTGTAAGATAATTGGTTAAAGAAATTTTCTAAGATAACGTCTGCATCCTGCGGCCGACTATTTTCGTTGTGGCTATAAGAATTGATCCAAAATAAGCCAAAAAATTGATCGCTTCTGTAGGTGTTTGCGAAGTCTAAAGCATAATTTAAAATTTGTTGTCCGGAAGTAAGCTTGCCAGCGCAGACTAAAGCATGTTTATTCAATTCTGTTTCCCCTTTTAGAAATAAAGGTCGTATGTAATGGTCTGTAGGGGGAGTCTTAAAAGCGTATTTGCTGTTGAACGTGTCTGGTAATCGCAAATAATCTTCGCCATAAGCCGTTACGTATCCAGACTTCTTAAATTTGTCCCATATGAGTAAATTCTGACATTGATCCATTTTTCCTGAGCACTTTTCTGTTATTGTTGATAAGTTTTTACCCGTTAACGCTGCCATCAAATTAGGGAAAGTATTATCTGCCACCTGTAATTAAAAACATGATATTACAAAATATTATGCAGAAGGAAAGCTAATATAATTAGTTCATTATCTACCTTATGATACCCACGAAAGCCCAACCAATAATTTTCCTTGAGCAATCTAGCAGTTCGTGGTAATGTCTTCGAAAATCTCGGTAGCGACATAGAATCCATACCGATCATCAAGACATTGTATTTTAACTTACAATCATCTTTTTTTGTTATGTTTTTACTTTTAACGAATGCGTAAACATCATCATATATAGTATGAGAAACATTCCTTTTATCGTAATCAAAACATCTCACGTTAACGAAATCTGTTTGTAGAGTTATAATAGTGCTGTCTTGAAATTTAATGCACTTCGTAAACTTGCTGAAACAAAAAACAAATATAAATAGAAAATCAGCATCATTGATCTACTTTTCGTCATTGATTAGGTATATTTACTGTGTTCCTTTAGTTCCCATGATAAATCTGTAACAACAATCGAATACAACGCTCTTTCTCAAATATGTTTTAATAATTTTAGGTTTGATCAGCGCTTGGACTTTGTCTCTATCTATTTTCTTCATGAACACTGCTCTCTTTCCACAAGTAGCAGATTTCTTATTATTTTTTAAGTGTTTCTCGTAGTCGACCATCATTACAGGTATTTTACATCCAGGAGTTTTGATGAAATTCACTGAAAATCAAGATATTTGATAATGTTGTTATGTGTGCTACTTTCCTCCACGTAGGTACTAAAACTTCATTTTGAGTTCCATCTTACCATCTGCAGTGTAATCTTCCAACTCCAAGGAATCAGTTGGATCATGTTTTGACATGTCATGATATACTTCATTTAAATCGACATGCGACATAGGTTTACTGACTATTACGTTATTATATTTCTCGGTGATTATTATCTTCTTCGGTAATGAAATTTTTCGATCAGATATTGTTGTTCTGTTCCAATAATATAACAAAAAAGTGACAAAACATGAAGTTATGACTAGAATTCCGGCTGCTAACTTTAGTTGCTTCATTTTGGTCTTACTTGTTAATTTTCTTAACCTGAAAAAATATATTGTTATGAAATGTTTACCTTTTGCTCAATAATTGTATGCCTTGTGTGTGGTCCGTAATTTACGTTGTTACTATAGTATTGTTTGTCTTTGTAATTTACTGTTGTTAGATATTATGTTATAATTGACCTCGAAACGGGGAAATATAAGCATCTTAATATCAGAATTGCGAATATTTTGCATCTTATTCCGTCCATTTGAATAATACTAGAGGTACATAGTTATCAACTTAGCACGTATAAGGGACGTTTTAGCGAAACAGCGGAGTTACAAGCTAGCTACGTATCTCGTGTAGGGTATGCTATACGACTAATTCAATCACACATCGATCGGGATGAGGTATCTTCCAATAAATCATTGTTATTAATTTACACAAACAGCAAGATATTGTTTACTTTCTTGAAAGCAAAAGCAAATACAGGGTGCTCCGAGGAGTGTTTCGACGAAGGGGTATTAAGCCGAAAGGGGGTTGTTCTAGAGGTCTAGGCGAACAACTTTTGTTCTACAAGTTTTGGAAATTCGAAGTAGTTTTCGAAAATTTTCAGTTTAAAGTTTGCATGAAAATCAGCTGTTTTTTAGAGTTTGAGGTCATTGGCCTTGAGGTGCCCTTTTATTTAGTTTGGACCACTACAATTTAAACATTAATTGCCTTTTTTTTTACAAAAACAGCTGTTTTTTTTTAGTGATACAACTTTAAAATTTTCGAAAACTACTTCGAATTTCCAAAACTTGTAGAACAAAAGTTGTTCGCCTAGACCTCTAGAACAACCCCCTTTCGGCTTAATACCCCCTCGTCGAAACACCCTGTATAGTCATGACACGAGTTATAAATATTGCACGACTATAAATATAAATAAATAAATATAATAAATATAACGACAAATTAAGAACCTCCTCCTTTTTTGAAAGTCGGTTAAAATTCAAATTATGACGGTGTTCTAAAATTACTAAAGAGGACAGTCTACCTACTCTTTCTCCGTACAAACGTAGTCGACTGTTTCCTCCCTGGATAAAGACAATAGAGCAATATATTTATGCCATAAAACCTATATCTGCCGTGACCATGCCCCTGCGTTTTGTTTTTTTTTTTCATTTTCTAATTATAATAGGAATTAGAAAAATGAAAAAATCAAACGTAGGGACATGGTCATGGCTGATATAGGACTTATGGCATGAAATTATTTTTTTAATATCTTTATCCAGAGAGGAAACAGTCAGCTACGTTTGTCAAGAGAAGAGAAGAGAAGAGTATGTAGACTGTCCCCTTAATTACTAAAATTGGGACCTGGTAAAGTGTAGATTACTATCTTAACAAATCCCGTAATAAAGTTCATTTTATATCTAAATGCAAACAGGACCTTCTTCATCATTCGTCGCGGCAACTAAATAAACTTGAGGTCAAAAATGTTTCAACAAATCAAAAAATGTTGCCGCTGTCATTGATTTAAGATTTTTAGGCAAATTACAAATCATTAGATGTACTAACATCGAATCGAATGTTACTTACTGCACGTTATTTTGATTAAGGTCATGGTTAAGAGTGATTACGGTCATAAAATATGTATGGGGAACTAATTGCTTTAATTAAGAGCTTAGACGGGCTCGCGCTTTCCATACAAACGTATTTCCAGATCCCGTGGGAATTTCGGAAAACCCTTTTTCTTATCTTATGCCTCTATTAAATATTAATCATACTAGCTGCGCCCCGCGGTTTCACACGCGTAAGTTCCGATGACAAGTTGTAAGTTACAACACCGTAAGGGTGTTGTAACTTACAACTTGTAGCCGAAAACTGCATAGGTTGCTATTATTGATACGTTATCTACCTACCTACGAGTATAAATACTAATCGACACATGCAAGTCTACAATAGGTTACGCGCGAACGGGAAATATCAATTAAGTACCTACCTACTACGCTTTAATGTCGTGGGTTTTGTATTTTTAGGGTTCCGTACATAAAACGGTAAAAAAGGCACCTTTGGAAGATTACTCGTTTGTTTGTCTGTCGGTCTATTACCACCTATTTTCTTTCGTAATGGGTGGTAAAATGATAATAAAAGCAAGAATCAAAATACTGATGTAGGTATCAATATGGTTACCTCTTTATTTTCCTTTTTAAAATATTTGTTTAAAATAGCAAAAAAAAAGATTCGGAAGTATCTTTATTTAGATACTAAACATCTAAAAGTAGCACCTATGTATTGATGTCAGCGATAAAGGAAAAAAGTATAGGACATAGTATTTATTAAATCTGCAAAAAAATAACTAAATAAAAACAAACTATACCTACTTACATGAATCAGCAGCTTCATAACTTTTCATATTTCCCCTCCCCAACCAAAAGTAAGACTGTTTTTTAACGAAGATATTTTTTTTCACGATTTTTATTAAAAAGTCTCGTACGAGCTCCACAAGTTTGAAACGCGGTCGCTTCAGTAATTAGGAATCACAATATTTACACTTTTGATAGTGGCTTCAACGAACTTCCTGTTATTGCCATTTTACGAAATATCATAGATCAATTTTGTTATTTTATAAATGGCCCCAAATATTTATCTCAGATACCGTAGGCACCTCTCAATTTAGTTACTTCACGTATGTTAGGACTTACCTGGTAAACAATATTTTAGCAACATTGCGTCTGTATCTTTCTTTCAATTGGCACTTTTTCCTTTGCGTATGGTTACATCTTTGACTTCAAGCAGTATCTATCGGATGCTGGAGCAGCCATGTTTGTTGGGATACACGCGCATGCGTATTGCTCGCATGTTATTTACAGGCTCGGTAGCCCGACACACGAGTCGGAGTTACCATACAACACTGGAATTATACATCACGCGATAAAAAATAAATAAAAAATAGTTTAATTTCAATCCAACATCGCGACAACAGAAGAAAAATCTATGAACCTGTTCATTTCAACACTTTAATGTAGATAATAACATAAAAAACAATAAATGTAGGTACCTACCTGCAGAGAATAACTAGTTTACCTACCTAGTAGTTGTGCGCCTCTGCGCTTGTAACGACAAATATACTTACCTAGATAATATAATAAGTTATCGGTAGGTATAGGATATTGGTCAGTCTCTTCGATGTACTGCGCAAGTTTTTGGCGAGCTCTGGGCCTGTGGCGCTTTAGTGGGTAAAACCTCTGGCTGCCCACCCATTATAGGCCAGCACACACCATGTCACGCGCCACTCTTCCTCGAGACCGACGCGACGTGAAAGTCTTAAGAGAACAGTCTACCTACTCTTTACCCATACAAAAGTAGTCCTAATGTAAAAGTAGTACTAATGTCTTTATCCAGGGAGGAAACAGTCCACTACGTTTGGAAATTTTTGTATGGAGAAAAGAGTAGGTAGGCTTAAGATGCATGCGATAGTGAGTTGTGGGAGCGGGAGCGGATATGGATGCTTAAGGGTGAGGGTATTACTAAGTAAGAGAGTGTGCGGGTTCGGATGCGGATACATAACACGTGCAGTGTGGGTGTGAGTGTGAGTTCGTATGCGGGTGGCAGGCAAATTAATACCAAACGCAGCGAAAATCTACCGATAAAATTCTTAAAATAATAGGTTTCGTAACCACGAAACTCCGTACAATCGGAACTATTTTTTGGGTATTACTAAGTAAGAGAGTGTGCGGGTTCGGATGCGGATACATAACACGTGCAGTGTGGGTGTGAGTGTGAGTTCGTATGCGGGTGGCAGGCAAATTAATACCAAACGCAGCGAAAATCTACCGATAAAATTCTTAAAATAATAGGTTTCGTAACCACGAAACTCCGTACAATCGGAACTATTTTTTGGGTATTACTAAGTAAGAGAGTGTGCGGGTTCGGATGCGGATACATAACACGTGCAGTGTGGGTGTGAGTGTGAGTTCGTATGCGGGTGGCAGGCAAATTAATACCAAACGCAGCGAAAATCTACCGATAAAATTCTTAAAATAATAGGTTTCGTAACCACGAAACTCCGTACAATCGGAACTATTTTTTGGATTTTTTTTTTAACGGACGGATGGATTTTTTGAAGTAGGCATGTAGGTTACCCTTATTTGTTCTTCTTGACAAAAACTATTGAACCGATTGCGATAGAAATGACAATTAAGTAAGTAGGTAGTTCAAATTAAAATCAAAGATATTTATTTAAATCTTTATTTACCAGAAAATGTTTAATAAATATTTTTTCACATTCACACACGACCATACCCTATTATTATAATACATTGTCGGCCAAATACTGAAACTACTCAAAACTTAAGGGCTACTTAAACAATTAAGCAGCTCCTAAACTAAAAAAAATATCCATACCTATTTTGAATGTAGAAGCTTCTCAACTAATTAGGAGGAAAGGATATCTACTCTTTTCTCCGTACAAACTTTACAAACGTAGTCGACCATTTTATCTCTGGATAAAGACATTAGAGAATATATGAATGCCATAAAACCTATATCAGCCATGGCTAAGTCCCTACGTATTGTTTTTTTTTTTTTTTCAAAATTTTAATTCTATTATAATTAGAAATGAAAAAACAAAACGTAGGGGCATGATCATGGCAGATATAGGTTTTATGGCATACACATATGATTGCTTTTATGTCACTATCCAGGGAGAACAGACTACGCCTGTATGGTGAACGAGTAGGTATCCTTTCCTCTTAAGTAGCTCTAAAAAAATGGAGGTTTCTGTATTCGGCCGTAAGTTACAAACATACAATTGACTTGCCTTGCAAACTTTACTTAACCTTAGGTACTCCTAATTTCCTTAACATAGACAGCGATAAGTATAATTACTAACATAATCTACTTAACAAGAAAATAATATTATATGGACTGCCTGCAAACCCGTGTTCGTTAGTGATTTGATTATACTGGCCTTAGGTAGCCTTCCAATCACAGCTAAGCGAGGCTGCTTTGCCACCAAAAGGACGGCTCGATTCTAAAATCAAATTTAAAATCAAGCGATTTGATTGGTTCTACCAAAACCTATCCGTAGCTACCCGCTTAGGTCTAATGGAAATGACTCAAATGACCTTACGGGCGATTCAGATTCTATTTTCGATTATTTCCGTTAATAAAAGAAAGGATTGTTTGTTGTTCTTTTACCCAAAAATCACTGATCCGATTGCGATGAAACTCGCTGAATTAAGAGGACAGTCTACCTACTCTTTCTCCATACAACCGTAGTCGACTATTTCCTCCCTGGATAAAGACTTTAGAGCAAATATGTTTATGCCATAAAACCTATATCTGCTATGACCATGATGCCCCTACGTTTTTTTTTTATTTTCTAATTAGAATATGTGGGTGGGTGATATAGCACTAATGGCATAAACATATCTTTTCTATATCTTTATCCAGGGAGGAAACAGCCGACTACGTTTGTAAAGTTTATATGAAGAAAAGAGTAGGTAGACTGTCTTTTTAACACATACATACTTTTCCCACCGACTCAGTAATTACGCGGGTGAAACCGCGAGGCGCTGTAAAGTGGTAAAATAGTTTGTTTTCCAGTATCTAAATATTGACTAAGTATTTAACTTGATATTTTTAACTCTAATTATGTACAAATGTACCTACCTATTTGTTTAAGAAAGAAAATATTATTTTCGATGTTTAAGCGACTAACATTACATAGGTATTTAGGTGCAATTACTACTTAGTATAAGTATATTGTATCAAAATGAAATAAATCAATTTACGCGCATTTTAACTAAGTTTCACGAAAGTGAAATTTCAGCAGCATATTTTCTCAACGCGTTACCGCCAAAACTCCTGTTACTAATCGCGTATTTATTCGTGAAATAAAATTCGTATTCGCAAAATTTATTTATTTTATTACCTCGACGTTTCAACCATGTTACAATGGTCTTTGTCGCGAGGAGACCAAGACCCTCTCAGATCAGTTCAGTCACATGGTTGAAATGTCTAGGTAAGAAACTAAGTAATAAAATAATATAATACTTGATTTTAAGACCGGGAATTGTAACTTTGTTAACAAATCGTGTGAATTAAAAGTTTTAGGTACTGTTACTGTTTTGAAAAAAGAAATTAAAACTAAGTTATATTTATCAGATTTCGATAAGTAATAACAATAATTTTGACAAAGGATCATAAGAATTACTTTCTATATTAGTTTCGAAAAAGTAAAATATTGTGTTTATTTACAATTATATAATTTATTTTAACCTATTTATTTAAACTATAAAGCCTCGTGCACACTGGCGTTATTGGAAAAATCGAGATAAGTTAGAACGAGAGTGGAGGTAGGTAAGCCAAAGTTAAATTAAGTAACATAGAGAATAAAACTCACTTTTTGATCGCTCGTTTTATCTACCGTGAGCAAGTCTGCTCTCACAATCGTGTCTCAATAGAGTTTCGATAGAATAGTAACGCCGACTAAAAGTAGTCATAATATACTACTGTAATGAAATAATTACTAACAATAGTAATTGTCAAATTTGACGTGTACTTATTAGACACATTTGTCCATCGGACATTAAAAATGCTTAAAATAATAAAACTAATAAAAGCAACGCAAAAAGCATTCTGGGCACTCCACTTCCCTCCACCAAGAATTTAGCTGATTTTGATTTAGTTAGTTTTATTTAAATCAGTTTTAGTTTTAATTTGGTTTTTAAAATCAATTATGTTTTATAAGTTTCAGTTTCAATAAAGTTAAAAATAACATAAAAGAAAAACCTACTTTTATTTCATATCGACAACGCGAACACCAAAGATAAATTAAAATAACCCGTTTTTCTCCATTTTATGATCGTTCCTGTGTGCGCGAGGCTTTTCTTGTAATCAGTGATGGAATCCTGATCTCCTATTTCGTAGAAAGTGGCAGAGTATAACTCTTCAGTCTTATTGCATAAGAAGTGGCTTTACTTTGAGATTTGTGTCGGTAGCCTATTGCCTTGTTGCTGTAGCTTTTATAGAAGGTAATAATAAAAAGTTTTGTGACAAATGCCGTGAATTCTCGAGACATTTGACAATATCATAATTGAGACAATTTAGAATAAATACCCCGGGCGCGTATTCAATAACTAAGTCGTCTCAACATCGCTGCAGCATCACTAGCTCCTTCACGAAAACAATTCAACATTTTTTTAATATCTTGCAGTTTCGTTAGTTTTGTAGTTTTGGTAATTTCATCTAAAATTGCCAACACTTGCTGCATTTTCGAGAAAATCGAACGATGCTGCAGCTATGTTGAGACGATATAGGTAGAATAGGTGCCGGCCGCGTCTCTAAGTCGATAAAATTCATAATAATATGCTCGCCAAAAAATCTCGACTTAGGTACAGAATAACTTTATGTTTTATTGTTTTAATTATTATTTGACTAAACATCTAGAAAATTTCTAAAACAAATTGGTTGTTAGGTAAGCATTGGAATTGTTTTTATTAAAGTAGTCGTATTCGTTCTAAAATATATGCTGTAGTATTACATACATTTTAGAACTAATTTTTGTGACATAGGTACGCAAGAATGCATAATTACCTTTTACAAACATTTATTATAGCCCTTTTCATAATAAATGGTATTACAATACAGATTATATAAATTAAAAAAGCTCTACTTACTTATAAAAAGTGTTACAGATTGGGCTTCATTATTATTTCCTTAATAACTAGATTCTCCTTTTTTCTCTCTAAAATACTTAGTTGTTTTTCTCAATACACGGCGATGACCTAAGTCATGCAACTTTCAAATTAAATTCTTTTTCTCGAAATTTGAATTTGACCAATTGTAGAGTAGGTTCGAAAACATTAAAAACCGTAACTAAGTTAGGGTTTTTAATGTTTTTTTTTAAATGATCTGACTTAATATTGAGGCATGATGAAATGATGTTGCAACAAAATTCTACTACCTATGGTTGGACTACTAGTCCAAATTGATATTGTTTTTTTCATTAAAAAAGGAGATCCACAACAATTAGGTGATTGTAAGTACCTATTTTAGTTTGTTTCGCCACAAGACGGCGCCACTGACAAAGATACCAAATGTTAAGTCGTCCCTAGCGTTGCTAGTAGCGTATCTAGCATACCCCATTCGAACATCTATTTTGGTGTATGATCTTAATGATGATAGTACCTATTTGTTCAATGCTTCTTAAGTGGAGTTGGACATTCTGTAAAAAAGTAAAAACAAAACAAGTTATTCAACAGGCCGATAAAATAATTATCAATTAAAAAAACACAGCCACAACCGAATTAAGAACCTCCTCCTCTTTTTGAAGTTGGTTAAAATGCTGAAAAAATCATTTTTGTAACATATGCCTTAAACGATCGTCATTAATATCATGTAAACACTATCTGCGCCCCGCGATTTCACGCACGGGAATATTGCGTCGCAAAAAGTAGCCTATGTGTTAATCCAGATCAGCTATCTGCATACCAAGTTTCATCGCAATCAGTTTAGTAGTTTTTGCGTGAAGGAGTAACAAACAACGTACACAAAAACTTTCACATTTATAATATTGTCCCAAAAAGTTCACCTGACCAAACAATGTGCGAAGACTCGTAACATCCAAATCCAAACTAATATTATAAATCTGAAAGTTTGTATAAGTATTTGTTCCCTCTTCACGGTCGAACGGTCCGACCGCTTTGGATAATAAAATTGCATAGAGATAGTTTAAGTGATGGAGAGTAACATAGTAACTTTTGATGCCGATAAATCAGCGGGATCCGAATTTACGCGGGTGAAACTGCGGGACACAGCCAGTATGATAAAAACCAAAAACGATATACAAATATGGTTAAACTTTTATCGGAACAAATGTTTAATTACCGTATTGAAATGCACGCCGTAATTTGTCCCTATTGTTCGAATAACGGAATCAAACAACGTGTCCAAACTCAAACCACATCTTTACTTACAATCTTGTGAGATAGAGATCAAACGCTTAACTTCTTATTAAAAAAAATGTATGTGAAATAAAATAATAGAACTTTTATAGAGAGTGCCATAGCTAGGGGAAGTTAACTCAGAGCGGACATCTCATATTTTTTGCGGAAAATATTTTTAAAATTGCCGGCCGAGACCGAATTCTATAATTATGAGACATTTTAGTAATAGAATAGGAGTCCGGCTCGCAGCCGGTGATTCAGTATAAAAATATTTTCCATAAAAAATATGAAAATTATGAGACTATGCCTTAGCTCCGTTAATTTTATTTCGAAAACGGTTCAGCAATAGTTAGTTACTTTGCAAGAAATCGCTAGCATTTCAAAAGCTTTAGCGAAACGTTGCAAAATTTCCAAAATTTAATACTAACTATTTTCAATTCAATTCATTTAGTCACAAATAGAGTAGGTGTTACAGATGGTGTTTGACAATATTTGTTCTATGCTATTTTACCAATTAGGCGTGTGAAATGAAAAATTTACATTTAAAAATCGGTTATGTCAACTTTATAGTAGGTATTTTCAAAGATTCTTAAAATTACAATTAATTACATCCATTATGAAATGTAAAGTTATAGATTAGAAATTCTCTATTGTCAATTTAGGTTACAGTATTATTCAACGTCAAACAAGTTAAAGTTATAAAAATGTCAAGTAGGTTAGATTATATATAAATGTCAATTGCTTTAGGAAATTAATTATGATGTAAGTAATAAAAAAATCAATAAATAGTTATCGGCTTAGCAGACAAACCCCAAACCATTAAATTGATGGTAAGGAATCTTTTAGAGCATAGTATGTATTGTGCGTCAAAAAACTGTGAAGCTCTCTCTTAAAAGAATCAGTCTTCAAGTAGTCTAATATCATTAGGGAACCGATTAGGGTATCGAGAACCGGGAACTTTTTTGAGAACCGGGATTTTCGGTACCAGCCTAAGAAAGAACCGGGATTTCCCGGGATTTTCGGTACTTTCGGGATTTTGTGTAAACCTCTGTAAGATGCTTTAAGATTTGCTTTGTAACATCTGTACGATGCTAAATTTAGCTTCATTTTTTATAAATAACCTTTTATATGTTTCCGTATCCCGGTAAATACTGGACTCTTTTACTAAGACTCCACTGTCCGTCTGTCTGTCACCAGGCTGTGTCTCATGAACCGTGATAGCTAGACAGTTAAAGTTTTTATACCTACATGATGTTTTTCCGTTGCCGCTATATGCAACAACAACATTAGTGCGATTTATTTTTACCATCTAGTAAAATACTCGCGCCAGAAGTAGAAATTAATAACATTGCGTTCACGAATTTCGATTGGTCCAGTGTTCATTTTAGAGTTCCGTCCCAATTGTGATAAAGGTACGGAACCCTTTGTGCGCGAGTCCAACTCGTACTTGGCTGGTTTTTAGGGTTCCGTAGCCAAATGGCAAAAACGGAACCCTTATTTACGTCATAAATCAATAATTAAATCACAAATTATAATTAGCTAGACTAGCTAGCTAGAAAAAGCTAGACAAAATCAAATTCTAAAATCACATAATTGCGTAGTCTCTCATCATTTAGTAGTATCTGGCATAAAATATAGTCAAAATCAGACTAATCATTTAAATGAAGTAAATCAATTAGTAGGTACTAAAATATGGTTTAAATATAAAAACAAGTTAGAAAATAAGAATGAAGTGTAAAAATAGTAGAAAAATACATTATTTTTGCTTTCCATCACACGAAATATATTTTTCCCGAAAGTCCCGGTTCTCAGATTTTTATTCCCGGGATTTCCCGGTTCTCTAAAACAGCAAAAGAACCGGGAAATTCCGGGATTTTCGGTACCGGGATTTCCCGGTTCTATACCCTACAACCGATTGTACATGATTGGAGCCATCATCATGAAACTCTTAGAAAAGAACGCCGAATAAAGTTGAACAGAGCTGACGCATATAGACATTTACCTAAGTCAAATAACATTCCGGCGAATTGAGAACTTCCTCCTTTTTTTAAGTCGGTTTTAAAAATAGGATTTCAGACTTTAATTTGACTTAAATTTTAATGTGTCAGCACAAAAATTAATATAAAATCAATTTAGAAAAAAAATATTTTTCTCATATACTCACTACAGACATTACAGGCAATTTCATCAGTGTTATCACCGCAGCCGTCTTTACCGGAGCAGGCTATCGCCGTACTCCTGCAGCGCCCGTTACCGCAGCGGAGTGGACAGAAATCTGCGGCTCGCCATCTGTTAACATAATCATAACTTCATATTTAACCAATAAAATAAAACTATACAAATACGCTGTAATTGCTATACCTATCATACAAAATGACATTAGATCTTTGTGCCTATTTGATTTGCGCCATGTTGGCCAGCGCAACATGGCGCAGATCAAATAGGCACAAAATTCAGTGCGAGACCTCCTGTCCATATAATTCAGGTCAGTGTATTTAACCGTTCTTCCGTTGCGTGAAATATATATTTTTTATTCATTAATTTAATGTGTATTTTATAATTAAGTATATCCATGGAAACACCCACGTAGAAGCTACGATGCATAGATCTATGTACGTAGTTGCAGAATAGGCACCCCGAGATTTATACTTAGGCTTCGTTTATAATAAGAAGGATAGCCAAATTCTATTCGAGAGCGCATAAAAATTAATAATGTAACGAAGATAAGGATACGATACATTGTTTTGTATTAAAAAATATTTACAACAAAAGTTAAAATAAAACAATTACAAATTACGACGTAAATAGACAGAAAAGGATTTTTTATAACTTAGGTACATTTATCGCTAAAAGCGATCTCTTCCAGGCAACCTTTGTATGAAGAAGAATTGAAAAAGGCGATGAGTGGGTTGTTCAAAACGAAAACAAATTTAACAAGGTTGGCTGTACCAACAAGTGCCTGCTATACAAGGTCAAATATTTGGCCAAATCCAAACAATTATAGGTCACACGTGTTCCAACTACGAAGCATATGAAAAACAGTTAACTCTGCAATCCTATGACAAGTCTTCAAAGAAACAGTGTCGACGGTTTTGTACCTATCAGCCTTAAAAGGCTTTATAGCAAGTCGCAAACGGATTGGCACGGTTCATCTGACCAGGTCAGTGGTCTCTGTTTCAAACAAGATAAGTATATATTGATAGATAGATAACTTATACAGTCAGAACCCACAGTATGGTACTCCGTAATCCGTAATCCGAGATAAGGTGTTTTGACACGATTGCGAGGGTAATGATTTTACCATGTAGGCCTCGAGGGCGCGTAGGCCGAAGACCCGACTGCAATGCAGAAGGCTCCTGATTCGATTCCTCGTAAGCTCGTAAATATTAACCACCGATGATTAACAGATTACTATACATGTAAGTTATGGCCTGCGACAAAAAGTGGAAAAATTCTTCCGACCTTACTCCACGTTTATTAATAAGGCTATCACAGTTTTAATATTAGTACTTAAATGTAACGTTTGTTTCTGTCTATCAACTTTGAAACTGCATGTCACATTAAAAGACAAACAATAAATAGTTTATTCGTCGGTTAATCATCTTCTATATGGCTAAAATTTAATGTCCTGACTGAGTTATATATGACCGCCGAGCCCAAACCGGTGGCTCTGGATACATTCAATTAGGAGAGTGTGTTCTTTGTGGTGTGATTGGATCCACTAAGAAAGGGATTTTGGAAAATCTCGCGTGATCGGGACTTACGCGGGTGGAACCGGATTCTGGTTTCGTGAGATTAGTGAGTGAGATATCGTCGTTGTTGTTATATAAATTAATCATGGAAGTATAATCAAATCACTCACCTAGATTGTTCATTACAGAGATGCGGTGGTTCATCGGAGGCATCTTTACACGTGATTATGGCGTTGCAGAATTCGTACTCCGGGATGCACTCCCCGGAACCGCACCTGAATGTATGTCTTGGACATCTGGAAACGAATATATACAAGAATAGAGTAAGTGAGAAGCCGTACCAGACGTCAGAAAATCTAAATACTTATATTTATAAAAGGAACTATACAGGAACTAAGAGTGGTGTCTGAGGGTGCCCTTTCGATCGCATAATTTTTTTTTTCATAATGTTGTTTGGCATAAAAGTTTCAGCATAAAGTTTTCTCGCATAAATAGTGATCGGCATAATGTTATAATCGCAGAATGGTTTCATTGGCATAACGTTAACTTTCTCTAATCTTCTTTATCATAATTTTGAACAGCATAAATGTATAGGACATAATTGTTATACGCCTAAAGATGATTTATCATAAAACACAAAACGCATAATGGAGGTATCCATAACCGCTAAAGTCATAAACATACATGATAATAAATTGGACTAAGTCTATTTAACAAATGAAAAGACACAATGGTAATAGTCATCTTTAATCAAACTTTAGGTGAGAAGATTGGTGGCGAAGTTACGTTTCCCCATACGTAATACTGACCAAACCACGTCGCTATATCGTCTGTAACAATCAATGAAGAGTAAAAGTTTTAAAGAGCTTCATTCACTGAATTCTGTCATATTAACGGGCGTTTTACCCAAACTAGGAGTACGCAGAAAACTATACAGAGCACCCCGACTAGGATAGGTTAGGTTCATATTAGAGCCCACCAGGCGGGTAGCCTCCTCGTGGCGTGGGTGGAAACGGTGCCAATTCATGGCGAGGGGAAACCTCCCATTGATTGGCAACGGCCAATGATCCGTCATAGTAGGTATACTTCACACACATCTCTACACTTACACACATACAACACACACACTCATGGTTCATCCTCGTCAATGGCTTGCCATCGACGTGGAGGAATCATTCACACAGACATACACTCGGTTCGTCCTCGTCGGCGAGCTTTTATCGTCGGCTTGGCCGAAACGCTTACAGTTACACTACGCAGCCAGGTGGGTGTCTTGCCTTAATTGGCCGGGCACGTGTAGCGCAAGAGCCTCCCCGCGAAAGCGGGGGATGGGGGTAATGGGCCTTGTCTTAATTGGCCGGGTCTGGTGGAGAGACCACCTTAAAAAACCCGAAAGGTAAGCTGGTGGTGCGGGGCGAGGCCTGTGTGGCCGCCCGGTGGCGGTCGTAACCGCACCCCCAGGGGGGGTACCTGCCGTCCCCTCCCTTGGGTTATCAAATAAAGGCCCTTCAAGTGCCGACCGGCTCCGGCCTTGATGGAGTATAAAACCGTGCTCTCGTGGGAATTTAATGGATAGCCAAGATAAAAAACCTAATGACGAAGGAGGAGTAGTTGAGGAAGATGTTGGGCCGAGAAGGCCGGAGGATGTGGGGCCGAGAAGGCCGGAGGATGTTGGGCCGAGAAGGCCGGAGGATGATGGACCGAGAAGGCCAGATGAAGAGATTCAGGTAGTACCGAGGGAGACACGCCTGCGTAGCCCGCATGTGGTGTTGAGGAGGCTGAGTGCCGATGACCTTGCGGCTGCTGGTGTTACAGGCGATGTTGACATCGCTGTCACCGGGGCAGGGCGCGATGACCGCGACCGCTCACCTATAAGGCAGTACGTGGCCAGCGAGGAGAGTCTGTTTGGGTCCATCACGGACTTAGACTCGGAGCTCGACTACAGTGACGACTCGTCCGTCACCATGAAGACCTGCAGCAGCAGGAGTAAGGCCAGCAAGGCTACAAAGAAGGCCGAGAAGCGTCCCAGGACGCTTGATAACGAGGGGGACGATGGCTCCCCGGCTCGCAAGGGCAGAGGCCAGCCCTCGGGCGAGCATCTCGGTCTCCATAAAGAGATCGAAGCGAAGGCTGCGGCGGAACGTGCCATGATCCGCCTTCAAAAGGATAAGGGGTTGCCTATTAAGAAGGCGGCACGGTCTTCCACCACAAACACTGTAAAAATCGCGGACCTTATCGTTCCCATCGGCGACCCGAAGGCGCAGACCGCTGCGGCCATCGAAGATAAGGCCGCGTCCAATCTACTGGCGTTGGTAGAGGTGGCTCACCGGAGTAAGAACCTCAGGGGCGAATACATTGGCTACGTGAACGTAGCCACCACTAATGTCAAGGTCGCCCTTGAGGAGTTGTGCACCCGGACACACTCCGAGGAGATGGCGCAGCTGAAGGCGGACAACGTCCGGTTAAATGAAGCGATGAAAAACCTTCGCCGCGACGTGGCGGAAATGACTGTGGAGATGCGCAAGCTCCGCGAGGAAAAGGCACAGATTGAGGCCTCTCTACCTCAAGCCCCCGCCAACCGAATCGGGCCTACTTACAAAGCCCGACTTGAAGCGTTGGAACAACACCTCCTGCCGGAGAAGAGCCTCCGTCCCCCGCTTGCGGCGGATAGAGGCCGAGCGAGGACTACGGCTACGCTGGCCCCTGTGCAAGCCACGCCGCAACCAGTGTTGCCAGTCGCCACAAAGGCAAACAAGAGGGGCAAGAAAGGGCTTCCCGTAAAAGCAGCCGCCTTGCATGCGGGTCCCTCGAGTCAGCCGCCTGCGCCTGCTCTGTCGGCGTCTCAGGCGTGGACTAAAGTAGGCAAGGAAGGCAAACCGGCCAAGAAGAAGGACAAGCGCGGAGGGCAGAAGACCCCCAGGAAACCGCGTGTCAATGTGCCTAAGACTGCAGGGGTCGTTTTAACGATTCCCCAGTCCGTGCAGGAGAATGGCTTTAGCTACGCCCGGGTGCTTACCATGGCCAAGTCCAAGCTGGACCTCAGGACCATCGGCATTGAGGCGCTAAGCATCCGACACACGCAGACTGGCTCACGTATCTTAGAGATTCCCGGCGAAGACCAGCAGGGCAAGGCGGACCGACTTGCGGCAAAGCTCCGTGAGCTGCTAAGTGAGGAGGTGGAGGGCTTCCTGGTCTCGAGACCTATCAAGTGCGCAGAAATGCGCATTTCAGGTTTCGATGACTCAGTTGAGGCGGCCGACATCGCAGCTGCAGTAGCTAAAGTGGGCAACTGCACCATCGAGACCGTAAAGGTGGGCACTATCCGAGTGTCCCCCCGAGCAACCGGATCAGTCTGGGTTCGATGCCCAGCAGAAGCGGCTAAGACGGTCAGCGTGGCAGGCCGCATCCTAGTTGGATGGACTTCGGCCAGGGTCGAAGTGTTGGAGCACAAAAAGCTACGCTGCTTTAAGTGCTTACAGCTCGGCCACACAAGGGTAGTGTGCACATCCGTGGTGGACCGCAGCGATCTTTGTTATCGCTGTGGCCAACCCGGACACAAAGCGGCGTCATGCAGTGCGGAGGCTAAATGCTCGGTGTGTGCAGCAGCGGGCCTACCGGCGAATCACAGGATGGGGGGCAAAGCCTGCTCCCCTCCTAAAAAGAAGAGAGTGGCCAAAAAACCAGCCGGCAATGCGCCGCTGGTGTCGGATGCTCCTGGGTCAATCGACACGTCCATGGACACGGGAGCACCCGATTACTCTGAAGTGCCCTGCCCTTAGGCGCTTCACCTGGCCGGCGGTGGGTGCGGAGAAATCCGTATCGAAGTAAGGGCAGTCTTAATCTGCCCCAAAAGCCTGGCGGTGATCTCGGGGGAGTTCACCGTCACTGCAAAGGCTTCTGAAGGCGGCGGGCGTACTTTACGCCGCCTCACTTATGGTGGATATAAAAACTTGGTTGGGTCCGCCAAGGCCAACCACCGTCGGGGGAAGTCATATTATGTGGAAACGTTAATGGTACCCCCGGCAAATAGTGGTGAGATTGAGCGTCGTCAGGTTTTTAGTGGGTAGGCCGGCCCCTTCCGGGTCGGACAACCCCACATAACCCATCTCTCTCCCCCGGAGCGATGGGTATGCAATTTTATGCATTTTCCTGACGTTAAAAAAAAAAAAAAAAAAAAAAGGTTCATATTAGAACATGATTACGCACAGCGCCTAATATTATAAATAAACAAGGTGTGGTGTATCAAAATTGAATTTTATATGCAATTCATAGCAAAGTTTGTGAACTACTACATAATATGAAATGATATTCTAAATTTTAATATGATATTAATTTTAACTTATTTTACATTTGTTAACATTATGGTTTTTTATGCTTATGACTTGTAATCTTTATGCCATAAGGTGAGATGCCAATAAATGTTATGATTAGTAATCGTTATTCTAAAAACATTTATGCAAGAACATTTTATGCTAATATATCATTATTATAAACGAAGTTATGCGAAATTAAATTATGCCTAATGATTTATTCTAAATGAACGTTATGCGAAAAGAAGAGTATGCCAAAAAACGTTATGCAACCTTACATTATGCCTCTTAAATTTATGCAACCCAATATGGACCCGGTGTCTGACCAGTGAGTCGATGCGTACTTGTACTTCTTCATACAACAAGAGTAAAAAAATAAACCTCTTTTCCACCCTTTAGAATTATTCGATTCTAGTGTAAATGAGATAGGAGTTATGGCATAAACATATTTGCTCTAATGTCTTTATCCAGGGAGGAAACAGTCGACTTCGTTTGTATGGAGATCGAGTAGGTAGACTTTCCTCTTGAAATAGCAATAGAAAACGTTTCGCTAGCGTAGATTCCGATCCCATGGTTATTTATTCTAAATCCTAATTACAAAAGGAAATGGTGCATAATACAAGACGGCTCATTAAGCAGGCCTGCTTTTGTCACCGAATCCCCTACTTATTGCTTAATTAAGGGAGGTCAAGTCAACCCTACTTTAATAATTGGGATTGAAGTGGTTCATTTAATTGTGTTACGAGGTTTCTGTTAAATTAAGTACATAAAATTAATTATGTGTTTTACTTAATACAAATTCAGTTGTTTTAATAAAATTAACTCTTTTTTAAAACAATTTTCCATTTCAATTTGTCATTGCCGATTTAAACTTTTGTATTTTCATGTCATTAAGCTTAATTTATCTTGTCATAAATTAAAGACTTTTTCGGTTTTTAATCGCGTGGTGTCTTAATTTATACCGAACATCGCGAAAAAAGAAGGAAAATCGATGTTGTCATAAATTAAAATCTCAATCTGAAATTGTATGTAGCAACATACAATTTCAGATTGAGATTGTCATATCCATCGTCTAATTTATCCGTGATTTTGCAAATCACCAAAATTATAGTGAAAATTTACGAATTTACAGAGACACCTTTTATAAATAACGCTGATCTTTAATGATTGAAAACTTAGAAATATTTTAAAGAAAGGAATAGTTCTATGAACCCTGAAAGCAGGCCCTTTATTGCATTTTAGTATATTATGTAGCAATTTATGAAATTTTTCTACTGTTGTTTTCTCCTTTGTCCCTGTTTACTTTATTACCTTCCTCTATTGTTCTGTCCTTGTCCCTGATATCTGTCGGCAGAGAACTCTCTATACCTTATAGTATTTATTTATATTATGCCTTTTATTTATTGTATACAAGCCGCGGTATCACCCGCACAAGTTCCGATCCCGTGAAAGTGTAGAGATAAAACGCCTATGTTACTCCCAAAGATGCAATGTATATCTTTATACCAAATTTCATCAAAATCGATCTAGTGGTTTCGGAGATTACCCCCAACATACATATTACCTAAGTTACCTCTTTATAATATTAGTATAGATATCATGTGTAGGTACTAAATTGATAAAATTAAATAAGCAAATAGGTTTTAAAACATATTTCACAATTTACATTCGACATTTGTTTTTGTTTTAATAAAATCATCGTACGACAAATTCAAAACTTACCCTTTCCGTTTAGTGGCCCTGCAGTTTTTCTCGTCCTCTCCGCCGGGGCACTGCGGGGTTCCGTCGCACCGGGACGCTCGCGACACGCATTTAGACCCCGGACCTCCGCAACGGAACGAGTTCATTGGGCAGCGTTCTACTATCGCTTCTGAAATGTAAGCACTTATAAAATAAACTAGCATATACCTAATGTATAATATAATATAGCCCATAGCCTTCCTCAATAAATGGACTATCCAACACTGAAATAATTTTTCAAATCGGAACAGAGCGGTTCGTGAGATTAGCGCGTTACTATTTATTTTAAGTCTGTCTGTCTGTCTGTCTTAAATATTCCTCTAAAAATGAACCTGAACTACTCATGCGGCATGTAACATCGCAAACAAAACTAGGGGTATGCTAATGGGTTGAGTTATTTGGGGATGCATTACGATTAATCTTTTTAGGGTATCGTACCCAAAGGGTAAGAACAGGACACTTTTACTAAGACATTACTGTCCGTCTGTCTGTCACCAGGCTGGACCTATCTCATGAACCGTGAAACTTAGCTAGACGCTGAAAATTTTCACAGATGATGTATTTCTGTTGCTGCTGTAACAACATTTTACTATAAACAGAACTGAATAAGTAGGTATTTAAGTGTGGCTCCCATACAACAATTGTTTTTTTTTTTGTGATAATGGTACGCAACCCTTCGTGCGTGAGTCCGACTCTCACTTGGCTGCTTTTTGTATTTGTATGTTTACAAAAACGAATATTTGGATGGTTTAATTTGTAATTGAAGCTTGGGGTATTTAAAAAGAAAAGAGTAATGAAATCTTACCACTGCTGTCACTCCTGCCGTTGGAACCCTGGCACCTTTCATCTGATCCATCAGGGCAGTCCTTTCGACCGTCGCAAACGAAATACCAACTTATGCATGTACCGGTTGATCGACACTGTAACAATAATTAGTTAAAAAATACTTAACAGTTTTTGGGGAACTAAATTTATAAAAAAGCATCTGGATTAACTATAGTTTATGGTCAGAAATCCAAAATTTACCGCGACGTTCATAGTAAAGTCATGACACGAAATCTTTAAATCTATTGTCTATTCTATGAAAATGTATACTATACTTTACTGAGGGATTACGCGCCGTGCTTCCGCCACAACTTTCCGATGAGCGTCTCGGCCCTTTGTCCCCTATTCGGTGCTCTAACCAACTAAGATGCAACTGTGCAGACCACACAGAATTGTTACAGTTTGTTTATTGTTGTTGAATATCTAAATTCCTTACTTGGAAAGTTCCCGGCAAACAACCTCGATTCCTTGCAGAGCACGACGATGTTGAATTGTTCCCAAACGCACAGTCACATCTCTTATTCAAACACCTAGTGTAAGGGTCCACTAATTGACATTGCGCATCGGTTAAACAAGCCATTCCGAGCGACGCCGGACCTGAGTACACCACATCGGCTCGAATACGGTGTTTATCTGCAAATAAATGAACACCTCTTAAGTAATGGCATAAAACAATAATGAGAAATATGAGAAGTTCCAAGATCACTGACCCTTAGCTGAAGATTTTTTCTGATGACTCGCCTTTTGTGGCTTGCCTCCTTGCTCCTTTGATGTGCTCTTCTTGTTGGACTTCTGTTCGATAGAAGGTTGTGTCACAATTCTGTAAACAGGTTGGTCATTCGCATGCAAATTGGCAGTCATGTCGTCTACTCCAATTACCTCGTTAGGATCACCATCTTTTCTATAAACTTGCTTCGCTGGTTCACCAGTAGGTAATTTAAGTAGCGCTTGCATTAACGGGTTGTCATCTTCATTGCTTAGTACATCATTTGATGAAACTTTACTGGTTTGAATGTAATCTGGTTTTTGACTGCCAAAAGTATCCGTTACTGACGGGTATGTATTAGTTGGATTAGCCGCTTTGTTTGATGCGTCCGAAACGATATTTGTGTAATCCATTGCATCTTCAGCTACGACGGCTTCGGGGGCGTAAGTAGGCGATCTGTTAGCGATACAGCGCTCTCCATGTAGTTTAAAGTTAGGGTTGCAAGCACATCTTCCAAATAAATCTAGAATAACGAATTCACAGCGGCTTTCCTTATCCCATAATCGGCAATGTTCATTGCTGTAGCAGACGTGACTGGGCGGTGCGGCTGCAATTTGAAAAATACATATTTACAAATCATCTCAGTGTTTGCGGTAAACGCGATTGAATGTCAATTGAGTGTGGAAAGTCGCCTATTTGTTGATCTCGTGATGCAATGGATAGATATGGTTGACAGTAATTTTCTTTACACTGACCATACGGTTTCCCATCACATGCTCTACTACTTCAGATACAGTTTTAATTTGCTTTATGTATGCCGAGTGACATTCTGTTTCTTACGTAGTTATTAAGGAAATTATAAGCTGGTAACTGATACATATCTATTTGTGGATATACTTTACACGCTGTTATGATGTGTAGAATAAAGAAATAGTTAAACCATAGGTCAACGCTAATTTATATTTAGAATGTAATCTTAAGATCATGGGGCAGTTCAAAACCAACCATATAAAGACTTGATAGCATAAAGTAGGTTTTCTCGATTCTTTGTCTCGATACAATAAATATGTTTTTGAAAGTAATACTTTTCAAATATAAAAAAGTAAAGAGCATAGGTACCTTTTGTAAAATAAAGCAATAATGATTAGCATCACAAAACATTCTTGTTGGCACAATAATTACGCTAATCTACGTTATGTCAGTAACCCAACAAGTATTAATAATTATAATATCAGTAGGTAATTGCAATTTTCATTCACGATTTGTAAATTTGTTTAAGAAACGCTGAATGTCTCCGCCAAGTTAAGCGGTAAGTACCTATAATACTAAAGGTTATTACCTTAAATGCATATTTACTATTCATAAGGCTCGGTTGCCTAGTGAATAACAATGTGATTGGGCCTGAGAATATAAAACCGGTCAATTGCATTGTATTATAAATTATAATATTAGTATTACAAACAAAACCTCTACAGCAGTAATTGAGATAAACACGAAGCTGTGAACTGATGACCCGAAAACAGACGAATGACTTATGATTTTAATATAGGTAGGCAACAAAAAGTGTACGAATGTAGGTAATATAATAACTTAATAAACAAAATTAACAATAATAGGTAGGTAGTAGGTAGGTATAGTAGATTTCTGTTTTCGCGATTTTGGGTAGAAATTAAATTCATTTAACTAAACGTTGAGCATTGAAACAATGCTTAAAGTAGATTAAGGGTCTACCTACTATTTTCTTTATACAAACGTAGTGACTGTTTCTTCTCTGGCTAAAGATATTAGAATAAATATGGTTATGCCATAAGTCCTATATCAGCCATGACCATGCTCCTCTATTTTTTCTGAATTTTATTTCTATTCTAATTAGAAACTGAAAAAAAAACAAAACGTAGGGGAATAGTCATGGCAGATACCTATAGGTTTTTTAAGGCATAAACATATTTGCTTTAATTAATCTCTTTATCTAGGGAGGAAACAGTCGACTACGTTAGTATGGAAAAAGAGTAGGTAGACTGTCCTCATTAAACCAAAAAAATAGGTTTAATTTCTAGGTAGGTATAGGTTAAGACTAAAGCAACGGAACTTTTAAAAGATACATTTTACAATAAGCCCTCTTGACCTTTACTGTAAACAAGCAATCAACAAATCTTATTCGATTAAGAGCGATCATTGTGATGCCATGCGTGATAACTTGAAATTCTTTTTTGGAGCTCTGTGCCTTATAATTTGCAAAACGGGGTCAGTAAGGAGTGAAACTGTCAGTATACCGTTTGTGGAACAAATATTAAGATGCCTGGAACCTACAATCAGTGGGAGAATTTGAAACAGTTTACGCTGCATTTCTCACAGTACGAAGGAACGATAATGCTCGGGTTGTGAGTGGTAATAAGTGCGGTTCTCATGAGTTAGACGATTTGACAGAACAATCAACTCATTTTTCTCATAGAATTACGATATCTCGCGGAAATGGCTACATTAGTTGATGCGCTCTTTATCTGCCTTTTCTAAAGAGCTTTACACGTTTTATATACCTACTTATCACTCTTGTTTATTGCCTTATAGGTAAGGTATTCTCATTAATGTGTTGGGATTACGTTTTCAGGTTGTACCTGTGCGAACATTATTGCTTTTTGTAATAAATGATTAGATTAATTAAAGGTTCAGTTTTACTATAAATTCAACCGAAATCGAATTATTTTATGATGATGGGCACATAAATCCGGTCCTTTTAGAGGTAGATAACTAAGAACGTTTTTGAAGAAACTAATTACGACGACGCCGTCGCTACAAATTGCCCATTTCATTGTCGTGCCAAACAGATTACGCCGTGTCCCGATACTTAGGCCGGTGCAGCCACTTAATAAGATGGGCCATTTTTTTATACTTATGTGTACCTTCTCTCGCAGCCAGCAAGTCACAAGTGAATAGGTATGATCCTCTAGCTAGGTAAGGTACGAGTTGGCAACGGTTGACATGAGGCGGCAGCAGACGACGTGTCGCGGCGACACTATTGGTTTCTATGTATTTCTACGAAGCTCCCTACGTAGTCAGCGACACGAAGCTAGCGACGCGTCGTCGAGCAAGCGTAAGATATTTCATAGATATACCTACATAGAAACCGCGACATGTCGCCCGTTGCCAACTCGTACCTTAACGTTCTAACATCTAGACGCAAAAACTGAAACGAAGCTAATTTACTTTTCACCATAAAATAACTGGGTATTTTAATAAAAGTATCGTGTTTTTTATTCCATTTAGAATTACACGGCTTGTTTGTTTCGTTCGGGTGGGTAGCTCGTGACCCGTTCGATGTGGCACGAGATTCAGTATTTGAAAACGAAAGTGTAGAATGCCGGTCGCTAGATTATTATATTTGAAAAAAAAAAAAACAGATTTAGGTTACTTTTTATCGTATTTTATCATCCCAATGATATTTTAAATGCGAAAGTTTGTATTTGTTTCTTTGGACGTTAACGGCTGTACAAATGACCCTGGTTTAACACATAGGATTTTTATTCCGAAATTGTGTGTGTGGCAAAAAAAAATGTTTTTAGTATTTGTTGTTATAGCGGCTACAGAAATACATCTTCTGTGAAAATTTCTACTGTCTATATATAGCTATCACGGTTTATGATATAAGTACCTACAGCTTGGTGACAGACGGACAGGCAGCGAAGTCTCAGTAATAGGGTCCCGTTTTTACCCTTTGGGTACGGAAAACTATTAAAACTGTGTTAATAATTAACTAACAACATCGATATCGCATGCAAAATAGAACAATGTCACGTTTAAATCACCCGTTAATGTTAAACTAATAAACTAACCTACTTTTTTTCCAATTAAACATGCAAACAGAGCATAAATTATTCAGTAGTTATTTACCTATAGATTCTGAATGAATAGAGCTAGACTATAAAACATAATTATCAACAATGAAATTGAACATTAATCTTTTATTCAGTTGACACTTGAATTAACGTTCTAATCAGGTAACTAGGAGGTACAGTTATCGCCAAAAATGGTTCAAACATAATTTTATTACAATATTTGGTACTTATATAAATAATAATTAGCATAATTTAACAACGGTTTAGCATTGCGCTGTTACATCTGCGCGCGCATAGTATATAGAAACTTTAAATAATTTAAATAAAAAAAATCTGTTCTCAGTGGTCGGAAATGTATATTTGTTACAATTAATTAATAACAAATATCTGCACCCAATTAATTTGCAGATTTATTTTATAAATATTGTTGTTGATATACTTATATTTATTAATATTGCCATTAATGAAGAAACAAATGCGTGTTTCGTTTTCAATAACTCTAGTTTAATTAAAAAAATAGCTACCTACACGATTTTAGTAAATTTCAAGTAGTGTCACCTACCGAATTCTCTCGAATGAATCGGAATAAAATGAAGCCTACGTTATTTTTAAAGAATTCAACGAATCATCCAATCCGACCATTTCAAGTTTGCTCTTCTGCTATAATATTTAACTAATCTAAAGAGAAGAAGAATAATTATTTGTCTGGTACTGATCATGTATGCCAGCGTGCTCTGCCGCATCATCCCGCATCATCCTAGTACAGCTCTTAGTGGAAATAATTTTATAATATAATCTATTTAAAATTATTATAGATTATAACATATTAATGATCTATTACTTTTGACGGTAACTGTACCTCTGTTAAATAAAATAAAAAGCAGGAAAATTCCACAATGGCTGTCTAGAGGCGTTTTCTTGAACGACACTTTACTAGTTCCTATTCCTGTTCTATAGTTAATGAGTTAAACTAGCATTTTGTTTAGAAATGATTAATGAATAACATCGTTCCGCTTTTTAAACAATCATTATAATGTTACGCTTAGGTATACTTGTAGGTAGGTAGGTACCTACTCTTCCTTTTTGTTAGAACTTCAATTTGGTAAATCGATCGTGAAATTAATAATCGAACTATCGTTTTTCGGGTTGTAATCAACGTAACATGAATTGGGTTTTGTGGACTTTAAAACATATATATAATAACTTACGTTTATAAATGACTTTCTTCTAAAATAATTAATAAGTAATGCAGTTTTTCCTCATTACTTATGCCTATTAGGATCTGTGCTTCATGCGTCCGGCGACATTGACTGCGACGTTAAGTCTGGCATTTCGGCAGCTTGGGCCAAGTGGCGAGAGGTAACTGGTGTCATCTGTGACCCCAAAATGCCGGTTAAACTGAAGGGACAGGTCTATAAAACGATCATTAGACCTGTCCTTCTGTATGGTAGTGAGGCGTGGCCATTGCGTGAGCGACATAAGCAGGAGCTGCATGTTACGGAGATGAAGATGCTGTGCTAAATGTGTGGAGTGACGCGAAAAGACTGCGTCAGAAACTCCCGCATAAGGGGCAGCCTTCATGTCCGAGACATTGCAGACAAATTGCAAGAATGCCGCTTACGGTGGTACGGTCACGTTCTACGAAAACCGGCTAGTTACGTGGGTAACAAATGTCTTACTATGGCGCCTCCGCCCGGCCGCGGCAGATTGGGAAGACCCAGGAAGTGCTAGCTTGACGTCGTAAGATCGGATATATGCGTGCAAATGGTCTCACTACGCGGGATGCCGAAGATCGTGCGAAGTGGAGACGTAAAAGTAGGAAAGAGGCCGCCGGGCTCTCGAGAGGAATGCAACCGGGAACATCGCTCGGATGATAATGATTAGAATGTAGTAACTACGTAGTGGTAGGTAGGTATTTATAAACTTTTTAATCAAGTATACCTAGTAATCCGTACAAAATTGGCACATTACTTAGATAATAAATCATTTACTTACTTAGAATTGACTATAAATACGAGTGTAATTATTTTTTTAAGTAGGTAGGTACCTACATGCCAACATATTTACCTATTGCATGTCTGCAAAAGCTAAATAAGAAATAAACAACAAAACATCTTTTAAAACACATAAGAGTTTACGTAGTTTGCGCAAACAGCAACTTAACTATGCAAACTAGTTGATGTGATAATGCGCCTTAATTGAGAAAGCTCCTGACAAACTTCACCGGATGTCGTGGGACGCCCCTCATCTCGTAGATACAAGGGTCAGCCGATTGTTTCAACATTATATCTCATGTATTGAATTCTTTCTTGATGTTTCTATTCAAAAATCTTTGAAAAGATTTCTACGAGGTGGAAACGCACACAATTATTTCAGTAACTGAATTAGATACATTTAGAGCTGATTTTTCATAGAAAATTAGATATCAGAGGAATAAAATCTAACGCAACCAAAATTATAAAAACCTTCGGAAGTATTTTTTTTATGATTGTAACGTTTTTATTGCATGGTGTTATATTTTGTTAGACAGATCTCTTTTGCAGATATCTGCGGCGCAATTGGCTAGCGCAATACAACAGTTTTGTGATGTTGCAGGTTCAAGTCCTGTCGGGTGCAAAATTTGTCCAAGTTTAGGAAACACTTTAAAGCAGTGCAGTGCAGTGATTCCCTAAATGGGGGGAGACCTTTCCAAGGGGGCGCGGGCCACGCGGGATCGCTGAGAGAATGCATTCCAGACTGCTCGATATGACTGATGAAAATATTTGAAATTGACGCCTGTCAGGAATCTTTGGTACTAC
Organism: Idaea biselata; assembly: GCA_958496205.1. Classification (NCBI taxonomy): domain Eukaryota; kingdom Metazoa; phylum Arthropoda; class Insecta; order Lepidoptera; family Geometridae; genus Idaea; species Idaea biselata. Next base: position 9,647,898 of record OY292398.1, read on the forward strand.
TTGCCAAATACCTTTTGTATGGCTTTGTAAAACTTCAATGAGCAATAAGAATACTTATTTTGTTTTTTTTTTTTTTTTATTCAGACCTGATAATCTGGACTGTAGGACGGGGGGGGGGGGGCGGATTTTTTTTATGGTCGAAGGGGGGCGTGGCTCAAATAAGTTAGGGAACTTTAGGGAAGGGAAGTTAAGTAGTTTATTGAAAAAAAAAATAGGTATTACAGAAAAAAACTTGATGGATTCTTAGTTAAAATAGTCTAGAAACTTAAGTTAAATACTCACGTGATAGACAAGTATGTTTCCTGAACTGTAAATGTCCATCGCTGCAGCGACACACGCCGTCTAAACAAGCGCTGTACGCGACCTTCATTGTGCACTGTTCTGAGACAACGCATTCCGAACCCAGTAACGTTGCTGTGGACAACAAAACAAACAAATTATTATAAGAAAGTCTTGAAAAAAACCGGCCAAGTGCGAGTCGGACTCGCGCACGAATGGTTACTTACCTACCATTATCACAAAAAATACGTTAAAAATCTCATTTACTCAAATATTTTTAAATTGTCTAGCTATCACGGTTTATGACATACTAGCAGTGCCCGCGACTTCGTCCGCCAATTTATTTGAAAATATAATATAGCATAAGCCTTCCTAAATAAATGGACTATCCAACACTGAAAGTTTTTTCTAATCGGACCACCTGAGATGATTTGTTTGTTTGAACGCGCTATCAAACAAACAAACTCTTCAGTTATAATATTAGTATAGATAGCCTGGTTACAGACAGACAGACGGAAATCTGAGGGCTCCCGAGAGGGATGCAACCGAGAGCATCGCTCAGATGAGAGAGAAATTAAGTTTTATAAAAAAAATGGCCAAAAAAAGTTGAAACGTACAAACAAATTATACTCGTGTTTAATTAGGAACTTTTAGAACATAGGTACTTAAATCACAAAATAAAATGAAAGTTTAAATAAAGATTAAAATGATCAATAGATCAGACAAAGTTGTGAATATTCATATAAATCTTCTACATTAATTAGCATTGTTAATAGCTTTTACCATATTAATATTATGTCTATTTTATGTTAACGACCTCAAGCGACACGCTCCATAATTAATTATGATGACGTTAATCGCTTAGTCTAACTATGGTCTTACCATGGGCTAAAATTAGCACGCGTAGGTACTTGGCAAAAAACGCATAGCCATGGTACTATTATAGTCACGTGGTTTTACCCAAGTAGGAAACTCCTGATCCTGTGGGGATTTTGAAAAACCCTTTCTTTCTAAATTTCAGATCTATACCTATCAGTTAAAAAAGTTGTTATCAGCTCTAAAGTTGCTTACCTGGGACATGTCTTGCGATATGATAGGTACGATCAGTTGCAATAAGCAACTGATCATTATGGGAAAAGTCGCGGGCAAAAGACGTGTCGGTCGAAGGAAGAAATCTTGGTTACGTAACATCCAGGAATGGACGGGGATAGCGAGTGCAGAGGAACTATTTCGCCTCGCCAGGCGTTAGGTCAAGTTAGAGGCCTTAGGCCTTAGGGCGACCCGAAAACTCTAACACCAGGTGAGCCACACCACTATACGAAAAGAAGAAGAAGAAGCCTCGCCAGGAATATAGAGGAATATTCCAAGTTGCCCCAACCTTCCTTAATCGGAGAGGACCTCAAGAAGAAGAAGAAGACCTATCAGCGGTTTAGGCTGTGCGTTGATCCGTCAGTCAGTCAGGACAAGGTATTTTCAAGGTATAGAAGATGTGTTGATTTAAAGAAATGACTGAAGTTGTGCTTAAGGTAAACTAATTAAGCTTTAAAGTAGGTTTTAGTTAAATAAGTAAGTAGGGAGTAAATGTACATATACATTCATTTTCGTTGTCTGATTGTTGAAGACTTGTTTGTGAGCGACCCCTTTTCAAACCAAGTTACATAAACTACAATTCAAGGGCCGTTTTGTGGCTGTTTTACGATAGGTATGAATGCGGGTAGTCCTAAGTGTACTTAGGACCGAATGTATTTGGGCACACCTAACTTTGACTGGGCATGGGCACTAAGTACTGGGCAGGGCAGGTTACTTACAATCATCAATACACGATGATAGGGAGCTGGTGATGGTGAAGTTTAGGTAAGTAATCTTGAATGTTATTAGAGCATGACATTAACAGTTATTTACCAGAAACAAAGGTAGGTCGCATCAAGTGTTTGATACACTTATGTCTGCCTAGAGCCTAAATTAAGGTTTTACATAGTAAAAATATAAGTAGAATTACTGACAATTATTTATTAAAATGAAACGTTTCTTAAACGTTTCTAAGCTAGCTTCTTAAAAAATGGTAAAGCAATAAGCGAAAATGTCTAAAGCAGCTGTAGGTACTTAAATAAGTCAATTTGGCAGCACTTATAAAAGAAATAAGTTATAAAAGCTCGTTTAGACGCCGTTTATTTCTAAATTAGATAAAACATCTAAACATAAACAAATCCTTTTGAAGAACCATTAATGTTTATGCATAACGTGACTTTCCTATGTTCTTACTAAACGATAAATAATAGAGTCACGGTGTAATTTGTATGCTGGATTAGTGGAAGCTTAGAGTTGTTAATATCTCCCTGACAATTTATAGCTGGTGAATTAAACATAGTGGTAAACACAGAATTCCGTTCGATGACTTAATTAATAGTGACTTTGAAGAGTTCTGTCGCTGGTAATTGATTACCAGGAATCATATTAATTTGCATCTTTTAACACTTCTCCTTTCCCCATTCGTCTGGTGATCGCTATCTTTGAAAGGATTTATATTCCTCAATCAGTTTAACATTATTATCGTTTATTAAACGCACGCAAAACAATTTTAATAGCATTCCACGCTTTTAAGACTTTGACAGTAATGTATTATGGGTAGAAAGATGGATAGACAGGAATAAATAAGGCACGATACTCTACTTATCATTAATTCTTAACGCAATAAGACGATGTTCTCTAGAGATAAGTAATGACCTTAGTAACACGGATCGTTAAACCCAAGATCAGGGTAATTGTCGACAAATTTATTTAAATGAGCTTTTTAGTTCAAGGGAAAAAATATTTTAAGATGCAACTTTGCTATAAAGATAAGTAAAAATCACCCATACAATTTCACATTCACACAAATTTGAATAAGAATAGGGCAATGCGATGTAATTTATGAGCTAGATTTCTTCCTATCGATATATAAATATCTACTTACTATTAAGTTTCTTTTACGTTTATCAATTGAACAATCTTGGACTCTGGCATATTAATCTAAAAAAGTTACAATGAAACACTTGCGTTTATTACAATTGGCACGAAACTACGAGCTGTGAAAAACGAGCATGATTCAACAGTTTCACATCGATGGCTATCTTCTCTAAGTCAAGGTCGATTTGATTCAGCACAAATAAAGGTCTCTGCGGAGTTATTGTTGACTTCTATTTCGTTTCACCTAAATGATTTGAATACTTGCACTACTTTCTAAGGGAGTTATTCGAAGTGTATTATTAACATTCTTCGGAAACGGGGCATCGTGTTCATTGAGATACGCGAAATAAATATTAATCGTCTTATTAATAAAGTTTGGGTAAGGTCGGAGTAATTTTACCACTTTTTGTTTATGTCTGTCAACTTTGAAAGTTCTTGTCACGGAAGATGACAAAGCATGTTCTCACTACTCCGATCTAACTCCACGTTTATTAATAAGGCTAAAAAAGCCGCTGCAGTTAATTCAGCGCTGACAATATTGTAACATCTCTCTAAAAATCAAATGAGCATCGCCGCGGGCTCTAGGATGGAGCCGATGTCTGACGATTAAAACGGCTCATGCGCAAAATGTCTCTTTTGCTATTCGCAAAACGTCTCTTTCGCACAATGTCTCTTTCGCAGAAGGTCTCTTTCGCACAATGTCTCTTTCGCATATTGTCTCTTTCGCAAAATGTCGCGACGGGGACTTTGAAATAAATTGCGTTTTCGCAAAATGTCTCTTTCGCACAATGACTCTTTCGCACATTGTCTCTTTCGCACAATGTCTCTTTCGCAAAATGTCTCGATAGGGACTTAGAATAAAATTTCGATTTTATCAGAAAAATCATATATTAAAGTTACATAGTAAAAAAAGTACAGTGTGTTTCGGGAACGGTAATTAAATAGAAAGGGGATTGTTCTAGAGGTGTTCAAAAGTTGTTACAACCTCCTTACGGTTTAAATCGCCGGCCTCGAAACACGCTGTATAGTTAATAAAATGTTGTACCAAACAAAATATTTTGATTAGAAAAATCTCAATATTATCAGAAACATAAAATATCTTTTCATTTTGGGTATAAAATTAACTTTGATTGTAAACAAAAAAACAACTGAAACGTAATTTTACAAAAATAATCATAAATTATCGTCATTTTAGCAATAAAATATTTTTTACTTCTAAAATTACTTTTGTTGAAAATGGTAAAAAATGATAGATTGCCAAACAAAAAAAATCTAAATTTTAATTAATAGAATACAAAATGTACCTGTACCTACTTATTTACTATTTGAACATTTGTAAAAAAATATAATTTTAAGCTTTTGCATAGCTTTTATCGCGGGCTTTGAGCTTGGCGACCGAATCAAGAAATTCCGTAACGAAAATAAAACCTTACTCTAAAAATCTCAATATTATCAGAAACATAAAATATCTTTTCATTTTGGGTATAAAATTAACTTTGATTGTAAACAAAAAAACAACTGAAACGTAATTTTACAAAAATAATCATAAATTATCGTCATCGTAGCAATAAAATATTTTTTACTTCTAAAATTACTTTTGTTGAAAATGATAAAAAATGATAGATTGCCAAACAAAAAAATCTAAATTTTAATTAATAGAATACAAAATGTACCTGTACCTACTTATTTACTATTTGAACATTTGTAAAAAATTATAATTTTAAGCTTTTGCATAGCTTTTATCGCGGGCTTTGAGCTTGGCGACCGAATCAAGAAATTCTGTAACGAAAATAAAACCTTACTCCCCTCACTCCGCCTACCATGTATCGCGGTAAAGTTATTGCATAGCAATCCCCGACAGTCCCCGAGTGCCAGTGTTTTTTTTGCTTAACGTTCACGTATTTTTTATTAGTATACAGGATGTTTCGACGAGGGGGTATTAAGCCGAAAGGGGGTTGTTCTAGAGGTCTAGGCGAATAACTTTTATTTTACGACTTTTGGAAATTCGAACTTTTTTTTCGAAAATTTTACAGTTGTATCACTAAAAAAAATAGCTGTTTTTGTAAAAAAAAAGGCAATTAATGTATAAAATGTTGTGGTCCAAACTAAATAAAAGGGCACCTCAATGCCAATGACCTCAAACTCTAAAAAACAGCTGATTTTCATGCAAACTTTAAACTGACAATTTTCGAAAACTACTTCGAATTTCCAAAACTTGTTGAAAATTGAACAAAAGTTGTTCGCCTAGACCTCTAGAACAACCCCCTTTCGGCTTAATATCCTCGGAGCACCCTGTGTATTATTCAACGCTCATACCAAAAATATGTCTTAAAATTGTATAAAAAAACGAGTCACCTGTGACTCCTGAAAGTATTCCTAAAGTTCAGTATGAGTCGTATGTGACTCACTGGACAGTTAAGTTGTTAAAAATGATTTTTCTGATAAAATCGAAATTTTATTCTAAGTCCCTATCGAGACATTTTGCGAAAGAGACATTGTGCGAAAGAGACAATGTGCGAAAGAGTCATTGTGCGAAAGAGACATTTTGCGAAAACGCAATTTATTTCAAAGTCCCCGTCGCGACATTTTGCGAAAGAGACAATATGCGAAAGAGACATTGTGCGAAAGAGACCTTCTGCGAAAGAGACATTGTGCGAAAGAGACGTTTTGCGAATAGCAAAAGAGACATTTTGCGCATGAGCCATTAAAACGTCAAAAAAATCATTAAGTTTGCGGTAGCGTTACCGTTTGTTGTTTACAACTGTTTTTCTTCTGATGAAAAATCTACTGTTTTAAGGTTCAGATCAATTATCGTACCATAGTTTTATAACAAGGTACATTACCTATACTTCGTTTCTTAATTGTAGACTATGATTTGACACATCTTCCTGAAGAAAAAAATGACAAATAATTACAAAGAACCAAAACGTCAGATCGTAGTCTGAAATAAAAAAAAACGAAGTATGTATGTATATGTATTTTGGACTTCAAAATATGTACCTATGTGCACTTAAGTAACCTAACCCAAGTACCTAATTATTGACAATACTTCAATGTAAGTTTGCACTTTGATGACCTGAAAATATCCCAAGTCCTCATATTTAACTTTATGAAAGGGCCATAATATAAGCCTGCGGGGCGTGATCTTGAACTTCTGAACACTTTAATCCGTTCCGATTACTAGGTATATTATTATACAAGGCTACATATAGGCTTCGATAAGTTATTCCTTTATTATTCAAATTAATTTTAAGCTTTATTCATAGGCACTAATAAATATCGGAATTAATTAAAAAATCTGCGAACTATCTTTACGACCCGCAAGACCTCAGGACGCTCAATAACATCGTTTATTATTTTGCCTTATTTTGTCTTGTGTAAGATGGTATTTAAAGTTATTTTACTGCATTTATTTTGTTTTGTCGTGTATAATACTTACTGATTACAAATCACATCATGTGGATTATAATATAATTCTTTCATTACCTAATAATGGGCGATTATACGATCATGTCCCTAGCTATATTAAATTGTCCATTGTTTATTAATTCTAAAAATGTATTCTGCCGTTACTGGTAGGTATTATGGTTTATTAAGTCATGTTCTACTGCCTCTCCTAAGTGACCTAGACTCATTTTTTATTATTTTGCGTCCAAGTACCTACATACTTTTTGTCTTCTCTTTATTATAGGTAGGTGTATGGATTATTACAACAATGCCATTATGAAGCCCTAAGCAATCAGGTTTTTAAGCCAGTTTGTTTTGTTTGCAGTTATGAATTGTGATGCTGTAAAGTAAGTACGTGAGGAAAGGGCCATCTATGCCTATAGGGAAATATTAAAACGGTTTCACGTTTTTCCTTGAAGTTATCTTTTTAACTTTTATGTTTTACTAGCTTAGGCGTTTAAAAGCCTGTTTGGCACGGGACGGGACAGGATAAATATTTTTTCTTATTTAATATTTAACTCGGTCCGGGTTTATTTCCAAACAACCAAACATCTGTGCAATGTGCGTTGACCTTAATGATGCTGATTTTGCCGTACTCGATTCGTATACTTATATTTTTTCTGGGCCAAAAAAATCTTGAACTTAATTGACACGAAAAGAAGAAGATTAGGTTAAGTACCTACCTTCATATAACTCCAAAAATATTAATCGTAATCATTAAATCATATAACAATTCACGTAACAGTTATTTGCGTAGGTGGATAAAGAATGGTTACAATGTCGATTGGTACAGTACGTCGAATGAATAGTCATTACCACAGCATATGAACACTTAATAGTCCCATCGTCAAATTGGTTCTACAAATTAACCAATTATGTGGAAGGGACATGGAACCAAGATTTATGGATATACCGAGAGGAAACTCCGTTTAGCAGTCATGATGATAATGACTTTTGTAAATCCTTTACTCAAACCACTCAATGAGGACAAATCGTTCAAAATTGACAGCGAAAGCAAAGTTTAGAAAAGCTCCGTTAAATAGTTATGCGCAGAATTCGGTTAATTATTACGATAACACATCTGTGCTAATTTATATCGTTGATTCCAATCGCTAGAATATAAATGAAAGCAAATTAAAAGGTAGATATCTAATTATTTCTGCATGTTACTGTCACAGAGAGACAGCCCGTAATCCTTTGCGGTAAGATATTGCCCGTGATATATCCGATGATTGCTCACGCTTGGCACACTGACCAGGGCAGATTGAATGAAGAAATGACAGCACATATCCAGTCTAGACAACCGTGAAAATCTCTTTCAGCTTGATATATATTTGCTAGCATTTTATTCGCAAGTCAAGATGGTTGTTGTTTCTTATTTATGTAGTTAATAAATTTCAGTAGTAATATAAGAATTTCGCAATGGCAAGAACAAATGACTATAAAAGTAAGAAGGATGAGAAATATTATTGGGATTCTTTGAACATTTTAGTACCTACTAAACAGTACTATTACTAAGTTTTTTCTTCTAGACAACAGCACGTCAAATTAAATGCGTCGGTTAACCACAGTCGTAAAGAATAAGCTTTCCACGAACACATTTCATACCGCATACACATCCTTATAGAGGCAGGATGATGGAATTATGATTATTGATAACATCGTCCAGTGCGGTCTAGCGGGGTCCGTACGACCCTATAAAATGCCGCCCGACTGGCCACGCAACTCTGTGAAGTGTGTTACCCATATCCGCAAGTGGTTCCATATAAACTTGTAAGTCGTAACTAATCGCAGGCCCGTGACCAAGTCAATGAATAAATTGTTTTCCATATACACATTTGCACCGTTACATTCCAAAGATTCAACGAATCCTTACAATAATAAGGCTTTACTCATTTCGATCCACACTACTCCTTCGTAGCCATACACACACAGTTGGTACCGTTGTAATCCATGATCCAGATGCTCGTTTTGGTCCGATCAAAGAAAGTGAGCCAAGCGTGGGATTATGGAACTATCGGAACGAGATCTTCGATTCCATACATGATATAATATCGATTCGTATTCTGTCGGGAATGTTCAGATAATCAGAGTTTAGTGAAATATAATCTGCGAAATTAAGCGCTAGTCTAGACGGAATCGATTTTCTTTTAAGGGCCAATAGTAGGTCAGCTCGAATACAAATTTTGTCCCCGCCTCAGGTCCTAGGCCTTACAGTCCCCGCACCGCGCACTCGCAGCTACTCACTCCGCGAGTCAATCACGCGGCACAAAGGTCACGGAGTTCACCGCACACATCTATAGTATGGTGCATTACAATGTATTTACAGGTAGGTATCATATCGTACAGTAATTTTTTATAGTGTGTAAATTGGGTACGTAGTACCTACTTAGATATACTATACTCTATTTCAGAAACTTAGATCAAAAAATTTAAACAAAGAACTGTCGATTTTACAGGAAAAAGTAAATAAAGAGCTGTCACTTTCAAATAAATGTACCTATATGATTTTTGTTTACATTTTTGATGTAAGTTTCTGTATGTATATAGATATACAGATACTATGAAATTATGGTTGAAAAACGCCGTAAAATAGGGTAAACACAGTTATTATAGCCACATGAATAACATAATATAAGTAGTACAAAATACTACATAGGTAGATATGGAAATAAAATGAAGTCGGACTCGTAGGCCGGTGCAGCCACTAAAAATAACGGTCGGATTTTGTTCTTTGCGCGCTCATCTTTTAGATTAGCGTTCTATATCTTAGATCAGATAATCACTTACCATATTGATTAGCTGATCAGGACAAACACGCTCATTTATCATCATCATCATCATCGTCATCATCATCATACTTAAAAATGCAAGTGTAACTGACTGATGGACAACGTACAGGCTAAACGGCTGAGTGTAGAGACTTGAGATTTGGAACATAGGTTCTTTAGGGGTTGAAAGTGAGCACTAAGAACGGGTTTTTGGAAATTCCACCCCTAAGGGGGTAAAAATGGGGAAAAACGTTTGTATGCAACTTCGTAATGGCTTGACCTAGAAACTTGAAATTTGACAAAGATATTGATATGGGGTAGTAAGTGAATCTCTAAATTTTTTTTTTCCAAAATTCAACCCCTAAAAGTATTCGATTGGGGATGAAAGTTTCTATGGGAATTGATTCAAAGAGATTTTGTTATTGTTTTCGGGGGTACTATCCGAAGCCCGACGGGTTTCGGGTTCCCATCTTGTACTTAATAAAACGCAAGTGTAACTCACTGACTGATGGACAACGTACAGGCTAAACGGCTGGGTGTAGAGACTTGAAATTTGGAACATAGGTTCGTTAGGGGTTGAAAGTGAGCAGTAAGAACGGATTTTTGGAATTTCCACCCCTAAGGGGGTAAAAATGGGGAAAAACGTTTGTATGCAACTTCGTAACGGCTTGACCTAGAAACTTGAAATTTGACATAGATATTGATATGGGGAAGTAAGTGAATCTCTAAAAGTTTTTTTCCAAAATTCAACCCCTAAGAGTTTTATTGGGGATGAACGTTTCTATGGGAATTGATTCAAAGAGATTTTGTTATTGTTTTCGGGGGTACTATCCGAAGCCCGACGGGTTTCGGGTTCCCATCTTGTCATTTATAAAAAATATTGCAGAGTAGTATCAAAGCACAGTGGCGTATTTAAAATTTTTTATCCCCGGGACAATTTGGTTTTTCCCTAATAAATCAGGGTCGACAAGGTTCGAAAAAGATAAATTATAGTAGAATAAAACCCACTGGAAAAGAAAGAGCATATAAAAAAAATGACAGGAAAAATAAATTACGGGCGATCTGAGGTCGGGAACCTGGTGGGTTGTTGAGAATAAAAAACAGTTTATCTTGATTTCCAGCCAAACTACAAGTCCTATGGAAAGTTGAAAAAAGTTGAATGGCAAAGTTGTAATAAAAAGTTCTACAACTTTTGCATACACAATTTTTTCATGTATGTGAAAAATTCAAATAACTACGTTTTAGGTTTTTAATGTAGGTATAACTTAAAAAAAAAAGTTCTTTTTTTTCACCAAATTTGGTACAAGCGTACCTATTTATTTTTGATTTAAAATATTCATTTTCCACCTTAATATGATTTAATATTAAAAAAAACTTTTATTTTCAACCAAAAATTCTTACGTCAAATTTTTAAAAAATGTCGATGGCTTGCGGTATTTTTATTGATAGAGGTTTGCTGTTTTTAGGTGGAACACTCGACGCAATTGTTAGGGTTCCTATTAGGGCATGCAATATCGGAAGGTTTTCAATCTCGGGACGATATCGATATTAAGAGCTCAATCCCGGGATCCCGGGATTGATACTGAGATTTTAGATATCGTTAAAAAGGCGAATTTAATACAATAAAAATGTGTTAAATTTAAAATATTTAATATATTTAAGACTCTAGTGGTTTCATTACGTAAATAAGTTACCCCGAGGGCCGTCCACCCCATCATTTTGGAAATATGGCGGACAAATACCCTAAACCCGAAAGTGTCTTAACTTTCGCGCCAAATTCTAGGCGCACCACTAAAATGATGTTAGCAGAAAAAAATTGCATGCGAGCTTGTATAAAAAATAATTGTCTTAAAAATTGCAATGAATCACGTTACTTTTATTGTTTTAAACATTTTACCAATTCCCTACGCTTCTAAATCTTTACAGATCTCTTCCTCAGGGGTAGACTAATTTGGGTTTAATTTTAATAGTTCTATTCAATCATTCCATGAGGAAAAATATAGCTAAAAACCTTAATTTATACCCAAATAGTAAATTGCTCAAATCTCGATATCGGATCACTCAATCCCGGGATTATAATATCGAACTTTTGCGTCCGAGATCCCGGGATTACGATATCCCGGGATCCCGGGATTCATGCCCTAGTTCCTATGTTAACTACGCCACTGATAATCAGGGCACCTATCACACTGCTGCATCTATCCTGGACTTACCCTACTTACGAAACATAATCGATTATCTGTAATCGGGCCACCTATCCCACTGTCGCATCTATCCTGGACTTACCCTAGATAAGAAACGTAAATATAAAACGGAGTTACGGGCACGGATCCAAATCCAGTACATTTTCTTTATACGAGTCAGTTTTGACCAACATTTTTTTATTTCTGAAAATGAAAAATGCAGGTACCTAGTAGTTATATAGACAGTAATATGCTCAGGTGCGTAGTAACATGGTCACCTACTTTACTTACGTACCTATTAGGTAGGTTCCTACTCATGATGCTGCACTGCACACCTACCACCGAGTATCTAATTCAGAGCAGCTACATACAAAGCAGCAGCTTCATGCAAGCGCGCGGCAGTAGGTAGGTACGGCAGTTATGTGTGCACAGTGCACGCACACACATTATCACTGGTATAATAAATAACAGTATGATAGGATAAAAAACCACTAATTATACTCAAAATAGACAGGGTAAAATAGCCTAAACCGCTGAACCTTGCCGGGTCACGGCAAACGTTGTTTTGCCTTATAAATTATAGATAGTAGCCGATTCTCAGACCTACTGAATACGAAAATAATATTTCATAAAAATCGGTCAAGCCGTTTCGGAGGAGTACGGTAACTAACACTCCTCCGAAACGGCTTGACCGATTATTATGAGATCGGTTTAGCGGTTTAGGCGTGAAAGCGCTGTTACCTAAGTCCCAATCCCGCGGGATTTACGGGATCAAAAGTAGCCTATGTCCTTCTCCGAGGTCCCATCTATCTCTATACCAAAATTTATCAAAATCGGTTTAGCGGTTTAGGCGTGAAAGCGCTGTTACCTAAGTCCCGATCCCGCGGGATTTACGGGATCAAAAGTAGCCTATGTACTTCTCCGAGGTCCCATCTATCTCTATACCAAAATTTATCAAAATCGGTTCAGGTATACGACCTAAGTCCCGATCCCGCGGTATTTACGAGATCAAAAGTAGCATATGTCCTTCTCCGAGGTCCCATCTATCTCTATACCAAAATTTATCAAAATCGGTTCAGCGGTTTAGGCGTGAAAGCGCTGTTACCTAAGTCCCGATCCCGCGGGATTTACGGGATCAAAAGTAGCCTATGTACTTCTCCGAGGTCCCATCTATCTCTATACCAAAATTTATCAAAATCGGTTCAGGTATACGACCTAAGTCCCGATCCCGCGGTATTTACGAGATCAAAAGTAGCATATGTCCTTCTCCGAGGTCCCATCTATCTCTATACCAAAATTTATCAAAATCGGTTCAGCGGTTTAGGCGTGAAAGCGCTGTTACCTAAGTCCCGATCCCGCGAGATTTACGGGATCAAAAGTAGCCTATGGCCTTCTCCGAGGTCCCATCTATCTCTATACCAAATTTAGCAAAATCGGTTCAGCGGTTTAGGCGTGAAAGCGTAACAGACAGACAGACAGAGTTACTTTCGCATTTATAATATTAGTAAGGATAGTAAGGATTATTTCCAATTTCGAAGACAAACGTGCACTACTTATAAACAAACTAGCAGCTCCCCGCGGTTTCACCCGCATAAGTCCCGATCCCGTTGGAATATCGGGATCAAAAATAGCCTATAGCCTTCCTCAATAAATGGACTATCCAACACCGAAAGAATTTTTCAAATCGGACCAGTGGTTCCTGAGATTAGCGCGTTCAAACAAACAAACTCTTCCGCTTTATAATATTGGTATATAGAGTATAGATAGAAATAGATGTAGGTAGGCGCGAGAGCTAGCGACGCGGGTACTCCGCTTGAATGTCACGGCGCGACTGAATCTGTTCGGCGAATGTGGCGGCCGCGAGGCCACTGGACCTCATTACTTTATATTTCAGAACTAACGAAATTAAAAACTGTATTTTGAAATTTAAATCATGACTGCACTGTATTGAGCTAAGTTCAGTTCTTATACAAAGTTTTATTAGTTTACGTAAAATATTGACTGAGTACAATCACTTATTTGTACAATTTAGAGGGAAGTTTGGGATTTTTTTCTATCGAGAAAATTTTCAGGAATCGTGTTTTCACGTCATGACTGCATTAGCAAGCATACTCGACTTTAATAAATATGGTTTCAAAAACTTTCGTTTCTAATAACTTTTGTAGTAGTCATCCTAGAAACATCAGTTCTGACCTACTACGAAGCCTTAAAGATGATTGTTTTTTTGTTACAGCTTAAATTATATGAAATGCTCTATCGTAGGTAGGTATAACAATATGATTTCAAACGAAAGGTTAACTTCTAATCTATGTACACTATTATTATTGCCGTAAACTGAAATGGAAAGTGTCGGTAAGTGATATTTTATGTTATTGTTTATGTAGAAATAGACACATTAGATCGATATAATAGAGCAATAATAGAAAGCAAAATCTATTTTGTTTCAAATAACAGAATTAACTTTTGTTCAAGTGCCTATCATGGGTGCTTGATAGGAGACGGGAGGTACTCGTAGTGCTGAGTGAAAGTAATTTGACTCTAGAGTTACCACACAGGAGATTAAGTAAGTAAAGTGGAGGAAAGTGGTGTTCTGATGGGATTGTGGGTGAAAACCGCAGTTAATACTTATTGTGATGATGTTAAGTACGTGGGGAAATGACCATCCAATAGGAATAAATAATAACATGGCTTCAAGTTTATCCTTAAGAGGACAGTCTACCTACTCTTTCTCCATACAAACGTAGTCGACTGTTTCCTCCCTGGATAAAGACATTAGAGCAAATATGTTTATGCCATAAAACTTATATCTGCCATAACCATGGTTTTATTCATTTTCAACTTAGAATAGAAATAAAATGCAGAATAAATTGACATTGAAAAAAATCAAAACGTAGGGGCATGGTCACGGCTGAAATAGGACTTATGGCACAAACTTATTCCTTCTAATATCTTTATCCAGGGAGGAAACTGTCGACACCGTTCTACGGAACTCGGTCTAGTATATGTATAGTACGACTTAGGTCAATGAGTGACTAGTCGAGACCATCTCCATTTCATTTTTCTTTTAACTTGACCAGTTGACCGTAATAAAACCCCGCGAGTACCTAATATCGGATGTCATTAAAAGTAAAGTTACTTCGACGAGAAAACAAGCTCCCTTAGATGAAAAATTGTATGGGAAAGTTGCATTTTAGAACAAAATTAAAATTTTAAGATTTTTTGCCGAGATAAAGTAATCGACCGTTATCAGAAAAATTATCTAAGTTACTGAATGATTTGTCTTGCTCTTGTGAGCGACACGTTACTTTTACAAGCCTCTCATACTTTTTATTGTGGACTAGCTGCGCTCTGCGGTTTTACCATCTTAAGTCCCGATCCCGCGGAATTTTTGGGATAAATTTAGCTGGTCCTAGAGACATGAAATTTGGAGACTGTGTTTGTATGGTGGGTAGGTACCTATCAAGTATTAACTTAGAAATAATTTTTGGAAAAGCCCCCTACACGGGTAAAATCAAGGGACCCCCCAGCTAGTTTCCAACAAACCTGTACCTTAATTCAACCAACATTGCGAAAACAGAAGAAATATCTAAATTAGTTCCTCTACTAGATTATTTAAATACAAAATTAATGTACACGCAGTGCAAAAGTCAGCAGGAAAGCTTAATCTTAATCTACAATCCAAGATAAGGACAATATTAATTAACGTGTGTACAGTTTTGTTTTCCCATTAATTAAGAATAGACAAAGCTTGTAGAACAAGTTAGATACTCGTTTATATTTGTTTAAATTGTGTCACTGTCTTTTATTTTAATTAAAACAGCGACAGATTTGCTCATTAAGGAGTAGGTGACGCTAAGTTTAACAGTTCAAATCAAGAAAAAAAAATGTTGTTGAATATGGTATACGCGGTTGTAGTTATTTTCTACATTTTGGTGTAGTTTCCGACAAAAACTCCATTAAACGTCAAACCTTTTCTAAAGAAATGCCCAATTTCAGGTTTTGTTACTTGAACGTATATATAAACTTCCACATTTATATTGCTAGAAGGATGATTATTACTCACATTCAAGACAAGTGGAGTTGTCGACTCGCGCGTAGTAAGGCTGGCATGCGCAAACGCCTCGATTGCAATGCGCATTTCCCACCTTGCATTCCGCGTGCGTCCGACATCGCACTCCCAGTAGACTTGCGCGGCATTCTTCAATCACCTGAAATTAATTTAACCGTTGATTACCATGCTTTTATGATTTGGGTATTAAATGTGAGCTTTTGACCACTATCTCATCAGATGGTACTTGAGTCTTGACTGATGAAGCGATCTAGGATGTAGTATACGCTCATCTAGTTTTTCTAGATGAGCGTATACTACATCCTAGATCGCGAAAATAAAAAGGTAGATGCATAGTCATGACAGATATAAGTTTTATGGCATAAACATATTTGCTCTAATGTCTTTATCCAGGGAGGAAAATTTAAACTACGTTTGTATGGAGAAAGAGAATGGAGCCTATCCTCTTAAGGCTACGAGACTGTCAAGGACATGGTGTTTGATAATAGTGTTGTATTATCTATCTATCTCTCCTGGCACCCAGTAGAGTAGAAAGATTATTTTCATTGCCACTTTTAAGGAATGCTAAATACGTCTTTAATACGATTCAGAAGCCTCAATCAGGCCTGGTAAAGTATTTTAGTACTCAACTTACATTAACTTTTTTATAGCATGACATTTATTTTTCACTTAACCAGATTTTAAACTTGACTGAAACTGGTGCAGTAAATCAGTCTGTCACTGGATAACTCGTGCAATTTATTTTAAAATTCCATTTCTGTGAAACAGTTATAAATGCTTTAGGCTGCTCCATAAACGGATTTGACGAAATTTTAAATGACTTTCAAGATTTATTTAAGTAGGTATTATTTATATGTGGCGGTTAATTTATTTAGGTAAAAGTGTTGGTCAGTTGTGGGTGTTCTCAGTAAGAGGATTTTGATTTAGGGGAGCAGCGAAGAGGGTCGTCTTTGTTATCTTACATATAGATCTGTCACCTGGATTCTGTTAACGTAATCTGACTAATCTATTTGACGATTTTTCTCTAATTTATAATTATAATAAGGAACGTTGTTTTAAAACTTTATTTTAGTATAACTCTATCTTCTATATCTTATATATAAAATTTCCATGTCACAGTGTTAGTTACCGTACTCCTCCGAAACGGCTTGACCGATTTTTATGAGATTTTGTATACGTATTCAGTAGGTCTGAGAATCGGCTACTATCTATAATTTATAAGGCAAAACAACGTTTGCCGGGTCAGCTAGTAGTTATATATAAAATTCAAAGTCCTGACAGATCTATATATCAACGCAGAGCCCAAACCGTCCTAGAGACATTAAATTTGGAGAGTATTTTCTTTATGACGTATAGGCATCCACTAAAGAGTTTTTGGAAAATTCCGTGGGATCGGGAGTTACGCGGGTGAAACCGCAGCTAGTTATATGATAAGCCTATGGTCATCGTTGTTGTCTTAGCATTCATAGATCTGGCTAAATTGCGACTATTGAACTTAACTATTTTATACTTTTACAACTACCTCCCTATTTGTCCGACTGTAAATAACTACGACTCCGTTTATTTCCTTTAACTTAAATCGCCTATAAACCGCTAACGAGAAGGTACTTAAACGAAGCTGGTTTTGATTTATAATAACTAAATCCCACAATAAAAATTCGATACTAGAAAATGTTTAACGACTCTCTGGATTCAGACTGCGACTAGCACAGTTTAAGGGGACAGTCTACCTACTCTAATCTCCGTACAAACTTTACAAACGTAGTACACTGTTTCCTCCCTGGATAAAGATATTAGAAAACATATGTTTTTGCCATAAGTCCTATATCAGCCATGCCATGACCAATTGCCCCTACGTTTAGATTTTTTTCATTTTCTATTTTTTCGGAATTTTATTTCTATTCTGATTAAATTATAAATAAAAATAAAACGTAGGGGCATGGTCATGGCAGATATTAGGTTTTATGGCATAAACATATTTGCTCGAATGTCTTTATCCAGGGAGGAAACAGCCAACTACGTTTGTATGGAGAAAGAGTAGGCAGACTGTCCTCTTAAGGTGTTTGTATTTTAATTTAATGCCGTTTTATTTTTACACAAAGGGCATCGTTCGTGTTTAATCTCACACGTTGACCTTGGGAACTAACTGGAATGAGAAATTCAGCAAGCAAACAAGCATAATAAATGGCTACGCATTTAGGTCTCCGTACCGGTTGCTTAAAATGCATGAAGCACCATTTTAATACCTACTGGCACATTTGTACCGCTTTAATTAGACCCGGTTATTATGACATTGTTCGCTTAATCTTCCGTTTTGTGAATGAAATTTGTAATTAAATGGTGCTTTGTTTTAAGGTCTTCATCTATGAGATACTTATCTTTACTAAACTTTTATTAACAAAAAGGTAAAGCTTGCATAATCCTATTGAGTTTGTAACAAACTTCAGACCCTTTACGGTTTTATAAATCTTTCATCCTTTACACCCGTACTATCCGATAACTTAATAAACGTTATCGGATAGTGCGGGATTAATATTAGATGCTTTTATTCCCTTTGATTGAAAGACTTTCTGGACTTGCCCCTTTTTTCCCAAGAGAATTTTATTTACGTTCACTTTTAGATGATATTGATGGGTACTTTCATATTGGTAGATGTTGATATTATGGTAATGCAAAAACTTATCAATGTCTTAAAAGATTTTAATGAAGGCTTTTGCATCTAAATGCTAGATTATAGATAATCAGCAGCTTTTAATCCTTGATTTTTAAAACAAACACGTACAGGGGAATATTTTACAATTGTCGTCTCAGGTAGGTATGTCTTTGCTCAGCTATGTTCAATTATTGTGTTCGGAAAATAACAATTATTGGTAATTTTGCAAGAAAAGCAAAAGCTCTTCAAAAGCTTAAGCGTAATTTTGTAATAAGTATTAACAAAAAATGTTCTTTTTGAAAACAATTGAACACAGCAGAATGGTAATATCAAATATGAGACATACTTGACACATAATGTTAATAGAATAACCCCTTGATGTTTCAGACATTGTATCTACCTATACTTCGTTTTTTTAATTTCAGACTATGATCTGACGTTTTGGTTCTTTGTATTTGACATTTTTTCTTAAGGAAGATGTGTCAAATCATAGTCTACAATTAAAAAACAAAGTATAAGAAGTATAGTGGGTACCTATTAAGGTTCTAGTATAAGTACTAGAACCTTAATAGTTGATTTCAGACTTTCTTTTTGACACTACTCTTAGGATAAAGTTACCTTAATTATTTTTTGACAAAAATAGATTTCAATGACACTCATTTCAGACTAGCTTTAAAGTATGTTGCATTTCGTCTCATTTTCAGCACATATTATTTATTGTGCATTATTGTAAATTATTCTGACATTCCTAGTTTGATCGTGTTTTTCTATATTGGGACATCCGGTCCACCACGGTCGCCATCCATCATCTTACATTCAACAATTTAAATAAGCCGTTACGTCTTCAGTCTTAAATCTTATAATAAATAGTAAAATAAATGAAAAATGATCAAGGAAACCTAAGAATGTTTGTTAAATATCTATTCGACGATACCCCACTCGACATAGTCAGTCATAGTCGCAGAACCATTGGACTAATGAGACGAATCTAACGATATCCTAATTAAAGAAATCCGTTGAGTGGTTTGGAAGATACGAGGGAACAAAGAATATTACAAACATACAAGATAGGCGCGAAAATAACCCTTTTCTTGCAGTCGGGTAAAAACATGAAAACTAGCTAGACTATAAAGAAAGATTGACCCAAGGAGCTCCCTTTTGGGAGTCCTGTTATCCTTCTAAAAAAGGCTTTGTTATACAAGTTATATTGTACTGATGGTTTTTGTCCAGATTTGCACCATAAATCTAGGCAAGTTAAAAGTCAACATGTTTATTGAAATCGTGATCGCGAAATGAGGACATGGTTTTTGCACAATTGACAAAGCACCGGTTACTTTGAAACATTCTAGTGCCTGTGATGGTATACCTTCTGTTATATTATGCAAAATAAGACCGTATTGAAAAACTATTTCTTCAAATCACGGCTTCGCACGACTTGTAGTTACATTGTAGATAAGTAGGTACGACTTTTTAAGGACCTATATTGCCATCGAGGTGCCGTAAACATGCCTAAGTTGTGTTATATGGAACAATACGGATGCATAGATTCAACGTATGAGTCGTACGCAGGTAGTTTGTCTAATTAATCAAGTCAGTGCTCCCGGATTGAGTAAAGATGCGTTGTTGGTTCGAATCCCGCTCTCCGTCGATCATGCGTTGTTTTTGCAGAAGTATTGTTCCTTTAAAATATTTCTAAGAAAGCCCAGGCTTAAGCACTTAAAAATAAAATATGACCTATATTAAGATATATCTTCATAATTTATAGATACTTAAATTCATAAATAAATACGGATAAGTATCTAAAAAAATATCTTCAATCAATCGGCAATAATAAATAGGTGAAAGTGGCATCACTTTCCTCTGAATGTGTACTCTACTAGATATATTGTAGGTACTAAATATTTCCACCGGAAGTAGAATATATACTTAAATATTTATTTTTATTACAAAAAAAAGCATTAGTTAGATACCTACCATCAAAATCGTGCCTCATTTGTGTAATTATGCAACTTTCGAGACTGCTGTATTGGTTTTCATTTTTTTTTATAGCTTCTTGTTGTTGTTTGGTATAATATCAGAGATTCATAATTAAACATACAGATATAAAACAAAAATTACTTCGTGATATTCTACATCCAATTCAGGCTTTCATATTTAAAGGTAGCTCAACACAACAATATCATACCATATCGGAAATCATGTATGCACCAATTATAGTAAAGTGTGTAAGTAAGTTTGAGAAATCATTGGCCTAGCGCTCCTGCTAATCATGTATGATCGTGCGGATTCGATTGTGCTCCGTGATTCGGAAGGTAGGTACGTTAAGCAGGTGGTCCCGGTTGTTATCTCTGATAGCAGACGTTAGGTCAAGGCATTTAGCCGAACTAGAAACTCTGACATTAGATGAGCTAATAGGTACACGAAAAGAAGAAGACTCAGGTAGAACCCATATTATTAGGTAGGTAATTCGTAAGTAGAGGTACTAAAAGTGATCCCGCAGTAGCCGTTATATCGGCTTCTATCGACCGAAATTTAAAATTTAATGTGTTACGGAATTGTGGTATAACTTATTCAAGTTGGGTCGGAAACTTGAAATTATGCTGCGCGGCGTCCGTCGTAGAAGTGGGGTTCGTAAAGTGTAGATGCAATTATTACCTACTAAAGTAATCTATGATATTATGACATCGAATACTACATTTATAATAATTACTTGAATAACGTGTTAAGTTTAATAAAGTGGTAGACATCATAAAATTATAACTTCGTAATGTAGGCAAGCATGTAGCTATTCTTAGTTATGTTCGTTCGTTCGTGGAATTCATTAATGAGTCTATTAAAATACCTAGTAAGGAATTATGTAATTTATCAACTAAATAAATATTTTCATTAAAATATTTCTCACACGTTTCTTTGAATATTTTGGAATTCTTTTCGAAGTTTTTGATAAACACTTTTAGCCTTATTGATAAACATGGAGGAAGGTCGGAGTAATTTTACAACTTTTTGTTTATGTCTGTCAACTTTGAAAGTTCCTGTCACGGAAAAAGACAAATCAGGTTCTCACTACTCCAAACTTACTCCACGTTTACTTATTATGAGGCTATTTAGTAGGTAGCTATATTCCTTGGAGGGATATGACAATCAGTGTAATTCGACTAAACACAAATAGCTAGTTGATTAAAAGCTCATTCATAAGGTAACTTTGTATATTAACTGGCAAATAGTCCTAAGTAAATGGAAGACGTATGTACCCATTTTAAAACTTTATCAATAACAATCAAGTTTTTTATGGTTTATTGTTAGAATATAAACGAGTTACCTAGTTAAAAACAGAATTCCGTTACGCAGACATTCGGTTACAATTGCGGTTTGTATCACTGTGTTACAAATTGTTATCTGGTAGATCGTTCGGGTGAATGTTTTGGTTACTTCCGTTATCAAATTAGATGTCTGGCTATTATAGCTGCGGTATCAATGATCTAAGAATCTAATAAGTCAATCATTTGCCTACTTAAATTTGTTAAAGTTGGTCAGGAGTACGAGTTATAAATGCACATTTTAGGTACCTATCTTTCACTCATCTGAGTGATGTTCTCCTTTGCATGCATGCCGCCCGCCGTCTCGGGAGAGGGTCCGCTAAAACCCCAATTTATTTCGGGTCGGCGCAGTTGGTAAGTCTTCAAAGTCATAATTGACCATACATACGTACCTACTGCAAATAGATTTGTCAATGTTTTTACGGCCGGCCGCCTGCTTGACACAAAGTCTTCTTGGGTCTTTGTGGGTATCGAGGAAAAAAACATACATCAATAAAGGAACGAAATTTTTCAAGAGAACAACCTAATCACCTGCTTGACACAAAGACTTCTTGGATATATTTGGGTATTGAAGAAAAAAATATACATCAGTACTAAAGGAACGAAATTTTTCACAATAACAACCTAATCAGAAATCACGTATTCGTAAACACAAATTGCATTGTAAGTATTTAAATCGAAATCTATATTTACATTTCTCAAGATAGCATTTCCTATATGACAAAACTTGAACTAGGGGAGGGTATGGGGCAAGTCAAGACTCAAGAAGATTGAATATCAGATACAATACAAAGTCAAATCAGTTCACAAACGGTTGATAAACTTCTCTTTTTGCGCCGGGGTTATGTCCGAACATTAGCGAGGTTTTATTCAATATAAGAATACCTAATAGCTCAGGATTAGCTACCGGTATGTCTTTAATTGAAGGGGCTACGCCAAATTCATAAACTAATTGCCTATTACCCGTGTTTGTACCATAAATTCTAATTCGTAGCAATTAAAATTCACACAAAATTAAGCATGCAGTCTGCGTGTAGCGCCAACGACCTCTTTATAAATTCATTGGCATCATTATCAACACCTATAATTATTACTGCCTCTCGTGATTATGTAAGAACAAGTAATAATGTCTTAATAAGTAACCCTGAGATGGTATCTGAAAAGCAAAACGGTTTAAGTATGAATTCTCTTATTAGTTGACTTAGGAGAGCGTAACTTGTAAGTATGGAAAACGCATTGTGATATGATAAGTATGATATGCAAACATATAATTAAATGAAAATGACAAAGAACAATTGTGTTTGCAAAGAAATGGAAGCTATCAGTACCCCATTATAATGACAATTGCTTGAAAGTGAAGACGGGCGATGTCTTAGAGGCAAAGTAAAAAGCATAGTAGGGAAATGAGCGCCGATTAGGTATTAGGTCATTCATTATAGAACAATGTTGAAGAGTGGAGTCTTCTAGCATAGGCATTTCTTGCCTAAAAGAAGACTCCCACCCTTGTCTGTAAACTAGGTATGCATAGTTAAATGAAAATAAACGAATTTATTTATTTATTTATTTATAACTGTGCTAATAATGTCGTGTTTGTTGTCAAACCGAGATCGCGTCTTCCGCTACTTTTGACCTACGGGTAAGTCCTTTAGCCATCTAACTGTAGGTTATAAAATTATGTCTAAAATACCAAAATCCTGCAGTAAATTTCTTTTTATAGACACTATTTTACATTAATTAAAATATATCTTACCGTTTTTATACCAATAAAAGATGTCCGAATATTTTGGCAAAACTACATTTTTCCGAACTAGAACTCGTTTAAATGTAGGTAAAACTCTAAAGAAGTCAATACATAAAGGTGCCGCTACTATTTATTAACGGCACAATAAAAATGTAACTGTATCCCTTGAGGATACCTATTATTGTTGGATAAAACATTCATTACTTAGGTACTGAAATAAACAGAATAATCCTGAGTAATGAACTTAGAAATTATGTGTAAATTTTGTGAGTGTGTGTGTATTTACCTAAATTTTGAAAACTTCCGAATTTCTAGAATTTGGAACCTTCCTCTTTCCTCTTAAAACTTTTCAAATTTTTTTTTTTAAATTTCAAAATCTGATTTTAATGACTAGCTGAGTCCTGTGGTTTCACCCGCAAAAGGCACCATCGTGAGAATTTCGAAAATCCCTTTCTTATTGAATGCTTACCTACATCATTTACTTATAAAGGACGCACTCTCCGAATTTCAGATCTCTACTCTCAGCGGTTTAGACTGTACGTTGATTCAAGTCAGTCAGTCAATCATATCAAAACATTTTATAGAAATAAGTAAGATATTAGATTACTATTGCCAATAATATTAATCAAAATTTTTACAACCTATAAATTTAGGATCTCCGACGTCTAGTAAACCGACATTATTTTCCAAACCAGTTGGCAGCTAACTGTATTATCGCCACAAAATTAGTTTTCGACCGAAATACTGATTTTGCACGATAAATTCTATCTAGGTGGTACCTATTAACATAATATTAGGTTCCTATATGGCCATAATATAGTCATCAAGGAAACGTACCAGTAAATTAATATGTTCTATTCCATTGTTGTTATGAAATATTCAAGAAGCAATAAGACTTGTGGAAAGCTGCATTGTTTGCTAATCAAAGCACATCCCGACTGCATACGTCGTGGAACGCAGCAGGTATTTATGCATTAGCCACACTTATCTAAGCTATTATCATTTTTAATGCAACTACCATAAAGCACACTTTTCAGTAATGATGAACGTATAATCTATCTACCGGAAGCTATCGTGCTTGGAAACATTTCGAGCTTTAGTTCACAAAGTATAGTATTTGTAAGTTTTTACTTGCGTGCAAGAATTATTGTTGTATCAATTTCTTTGGATCTAAGGCGGGTGTCTGACTGCGAGCGAGTGTGAGAGTATTTACTCGCCGGCTATTTTTACGTCTAAACGTACCCAAAATATATACATTGTTTTCCGGGTTGGATCTTGTTCCACTGCCGTCGTATTAGACCATAATATCACTTACCATCAGGCGTGATAGTGAACAAATGGTCATCAATCTACACAGACATATTCAAAGTCCTGACTTATATTGTTTTATATTGTCGAATATAAAACAATAACATTTCGTGTATACAAAAGAAATGCACGTAGTGCGAGGACAGTATGCCACCGAGCGTAGAGATGGTCTCTAATGTCCTTTTACTATATTATTTAAAAAAAAATCTCTAAGTAAATAATCTTTTGAATATTTAAGCCATTTCTACTCCTCCTAGCTGTACTCGCCGCTCGTTTCACGCCGACTGTGGAACGCTCGCCTAACATGGAAGCTAATAAAAGCATTGATTAGCGTACGGGTTCCTTGAAACGCGGTGGTTATCTTTACCAATTACTTTCCTAGTCGTGTGTACGATGAATTTAAAGGAATATCGTTAAATTCATGGCAAAGACTACAAATTACATTCGTGAAATGCATAAAACCGTCGTAGTTACTTTAGTTTGAATTTAATCACGTAATAAATATTCTAGTATAATTATTATTTATAACAAGTTGCGTGCACTTCATGTTTTAAACCGCGTAAGTTTCGATCCCGCGGGAAAATATATATAATACTAGCTGACCCGGCAAACGTTGTTTTGCCTTATAAATTATAGATAGTAGCCGATTCTCAGACCTACTGAATACGTATACAAAATCTCATAAAAATCGGTCAAGCCGTTTCGGAGGAGTACGGTAACTAACACTGTGACATGGAAATTTTATATATTAGATGGAAATTTTATATATTAGATTTTGTTCACCCTGCGGTTTTAATACCCGATCCCGTGGGAATATCGGGATTAAAATCAGCCTACCTTTATAGTGTATTCAGCAAGGGTAATAAACTGAATTGGGGTTGATGTAGACGCCTAGGCTACAATTAGCCTTTACAACCTTTAAAAGTCGGCCTTGTTTTTATTAGTAATATTGTATATAGCTGTTTTTTAGAAGTAAAGCCAATTAATGTTTAGATTTTAGAATAGCTGTAGGTACTTAGTTCAAACTAAAAGAAAACCATGAATCCTCAAGGTTAATGACCGCTGGATCCAAGAAGCAGAAGATTTGCGAATCAACAAAACCTGAAAAATTTCGATAAAAGTTCTAATTTTCAAAAAATAACCCCTAGAACCAAAGTAGGTTTCCTCGACACCCAACTCCCTTTGGCTTTGATTACCTTCGCCGAACACATTGTACACGTTTCCAGGCCCACGTGGACGAGTTTAATTTACACCGTGTATTTGTGTGCGGTCTGAATCCGGAAGTTGCGAAGAATCTAAAAGGCATTAAGCAAAGACATATCATTACAATGCAATACGTAGAGAAAACATCTAAGTACCTATGTACCTACCTAAATCTTTAAGTAGGTAGTATCTACTTACCTATCATGCTGGCCGAGTTTTGAATCGGGACTAGCTTTGTCCAGTAGGTACAAAGCTAGTTTCTTAGTTCTATAGTATACGGGATATCGGGATCAAAAGTAGCCTATGTTACTCAGGGTGAATGTAGCTTTGTAATGGTGAAAGAAATTTTTAAATCGGCACAGTAGATTTTGAGTTTATTCATTACAAACATACAGACACACAAAAATCTTTCCTCTTTATAATAATAGTGTAGATGAATAAAAGTCTGTATCAGTTTATACTGTGGGGTAGGTACCTACTTTAGCTAGCGGTCAAAACGAATTCTAATTTAGCTTCTAATATTTTATAGAGTTTGAAGTTAGATGAAATTGAAATAAAAATAATTTATCAGAAAGAAAACAAATACTAGGTATTCGTATTGAACTACACATAAAATAAACGACAAGCTTTTTCTAACAAAATTAAAGTTTAGCTAAAGCCTATACGAGACGCCATAGGTGGCTTGTCTCTAAACATTCTCCTTTGAATATCTTTGACATGGAGACAACTCCTCGCCCGCGCCGGTGTAGAATACTCCATGCGCGGAAGAACCTGCCTGCTGGTGTCGATGACCGGGCACGCGCCGCACACATAGTTTATTTATGTGCTTAATGCTAACATGTTTATATAGGTAGGTATATTATGGGTTTGTTGTGACGAAGGACATATTTGTGATAGATTCTCTCGCTGGAATTTTCGCTTTCACTAGGTCGCTTTTTAGGATTCCGTCCCCATATGGTTAAAAAGGCAACCCTATTACCTACTGAGGCTCCGCTGTATGTCTGTCCGTCTGTGACCAGGCTCACTCGCCAGGCTGTATCTCATAAACTGTGATAGCTAGACAGTTAATTTAAATTAAACATTGTATATTGACCTACCTATATTAGGTAAGTAGGTATACTCGTTGGTTAGCGTTTGAGCACTATCTCACTAGGTAGGTTAGGAGATAGGTATTCTGTACTTTAGGTCTAAAAGAGGAGCCCTATTTTTAAACCGCTCGGTTCACGTCACTTTAATAAAATCGCTCGATTTCTTTTCGATTTCTACTTAGTTACCGTCACACAAGCTTAGTCTTATACCTTGGGGCTAGATGGCGCTGTGTGATGTTCACAAAATGTATTTGTCTATAACACTGACGAAACCACAAATGCACAACGATAAAAACAATTTCGAAGCCAATATCAGATAGCAAACAAAACGTATACCTATATACCTACTTTGTATGTACGTTTTCGTACCTAGTCGTCGCGAATGTAATCGCGTAAATCGCATCGTCTACTTCATTTGTTGCCGTTTTTGTAAAACTTCCAAGGTTGAAAACGAACTATCGTGAGATCCTTCGACAATTTGTGATAGTAATGATAACTTACCGCAGATAATTTTTGCTACTTTGTTTGAAGTCGTAAAATGTGTAAGTATCTCTAACTAAGTATTTCTAGATTTTTCTTCGGTTTTCGCGATGTTGATTTGAAATAATAAATATTAGTCTTTACAATTGAAAGTCTGCGTACACAGCTGCGTGTATCTAAGTAGGTAGTACCTACTCGGAACGTCGCCGACGACGCCGAACGCGTCGGCGCGGCGTCAGGCGTTGAAAAATACTTTTAAAATAAAAGACATGGCAAAAAAACCGACAAAATGTGTTTTAAGTATTTCTTGCCTGGAAAAAAATTAGATTACCTACCTATCTTACCGCTCAGGTGGTTATTGGACCTAAATAATGAAATCCTTAGCTGTATGTAACAGGCTGTATAGACTGGACACAGCCATAATGAGTTTATGGCAACGGAATGCGAGTAAACATAAAAATATGGAAGTAAAAATTCATTAGCTACCCTAACCAAATTCCATCCATATGGGGTGGAATTTAAAAGTTGGTATAAATCTCTCAATACGGTAGGTAGGTAGAAGGAAGGTATGTTAGTACTTACTTAGGCATATTATCACTCGGCAAAATTCATAAAAATGTACCGACTTACGTATAACCAAATAAAGGTATAAAAAAAAACGTTACAAAGTTTTAGTTTTAATGTTTTTGCCTATAACTCGTACCTACCTACCTACATAACTATCAATTTTATTTATAGGTACTCGGTTTATACTCGTATCTACTCGTTCGTACCTACCTATTTTATGAAAGGTTCTAACTGTCTTCGATCAGAAATAAGGGTTCTGTGATAGCGATAGCTGCTGTCATCTGCATACATTCTGTAAGTATGCGTTTTTGTTATGAATTTATAGAAAGTAGGTAATAAAATTGTTTACAGTTGAGAAAATGATCATAGATGTTTTGCTAGTTACTAGATACAACTAATAAATAAAAATAGTTCTAGTATCGCAAAACTAAAGAAAACACCAATCTAAATAGAAAAATATTACAACGAAAGAAGGCACTTAGTAATTGTAGTAGCTCTACTATGAGTTGATATGTAGATAAATATGTGCATTGTAACGTTAACAGTTTGGCTGTTAACATTACAGTGCACGATTTACGTATGAACTCTTGGTATGGGTACTGTTAACGTTCCAACGTTTTTATTAGTGTAATTTATAACACCTTTGTTATCGTTTAATTTCAATAGGTGGAAAGATTTTGTGGGATGTGAACTCCAGTATTTTCTGTGTCAAAGTGGCACCGTTAAATGTTATAGAGTTCACGATTCTGCAACAATGATTATACCTATTATTGTATCTAGATGTTACGTTAAGTCTTTATTCTTCGTAAAAACCTGTCGTCTCTGATAAAAAAAGGTGGTTCACGATTTACACCGGCATTTTTGTACGTGACGCTTCTGTTACTTGAACTCTGACTAGAGGGTGCAAGAGTCTTCCTTCAAAAGTTTTAGTTGGTAAATTGTGTGTTACCTACGAAAATCTAACGGTTATATTTGTAATAGATAGATTTTTCTTCTGTTTTCGCGATGTTGAATTGAAATTAAATTACTTATTGTATTCATCGCATGATGTTTATTATTTTTAGCATCAGTAATATACACCACGCGATTAAAACCGAAAAATGAGTTTAATTTGTACCTACTTGTAATGTTAACATTTATAAACATCATTGTTTTTTTTAATTATTTACATTTTATTTTATTTCGCGTAAAAAGAACATAAAACATTGTATTGAGACCTCTAGTACTAGTACATAATAATGTCAATAGTTACATAATATGCTACTTTTATGTTATTCACATAAAAGCCCTGCGGCTCTACCGATTCCCGAGTTTGTTTGAAAATGAAGATATTGTAATATCTTACCTACTTTAAACGACAAATTGACTGATGTTTGCAAAGGAGATTGGGTATGATTTTATTGGTTGGTAATATTATCTCCCCGGAGCACGCACCCTCCTGAGAACCGTCTAGACAATCGCGTGGGATCAAATAAAGTACCCGTGTAAACGCACTTTCTAAAGGATTTCAACATTCAACTTTCACTCTCAATTTTCACGAACTTGTTCACACAACGAAATAATTTTATAAACCTTCGTTGCTGGACTGGGAATTTGAAACTGGCAAGCACTTTCTTTTATACCACCATTTGGTTAATATTAAGCTAATTAATTGCACTTGAAACGGAAAAGGTAAAACGTTTTTAAAAGAATCTTGGATATGAATACCGAGTAAATACCTACCTTCCTACGTCAAATATTGCACGTTCGGCAATTAAAATAATTACAAAGTGTAACAATATCTTCCTTATTGCTTTTTAACAAACCAATATAAAAATCTATAATTCATCTGAAAATGTGTTATAGACACGTTTTAATTGTCACGTTGCCTCGTGATTTACCATTTATTCCAAAACACTAGTTTAGGTACAGCAGGCAACAAAAGTGGATAGGTAGGTACACACAGTAGAGTTATAAAATTGTTACCTAGATAATACATAATTACAATTATTATTATTTTGTGGTGGTGCGGTGTTGGTCTAGTGGTAGATACCCCGACTTTCATTTCGAGGGTCGTGGGTTCGAATCCATGCCGACCGCGTACCAATGTCTTTTTCTTTAAGAAAAAGTTATGTATGCTAATAACATCGCTCTTACGGTGAAGGAAAACATCGTGAGGAAACCGACATGTCCTAGGACTCAACACGGTCCGAAGGCATGGGACATTCGCCAATCCGGAGTAGGCACCCGTGGCGTCTTACTGCCTAACCCCTCTAAGAGGAGGCCCTTGCCCTGCAGTGGGGCAAATTAACGGGCTAATTATTTATTTATTTTATTATTTTGTACCAATTAATAAAATAAATGATGTTCTGTTTGAATCGCTCGCGACACTACTCTCTTACTAAGTTTAAAGTTCTGATATAGATATTCGAATAGAATGTAGTCTAATAAAATTGACAATTTTAAAACTCAATAGTTGATAACTTTGTTGTCTAACAGTACTGAAAAACGATTCATTGAACGTTTAACGGTCAATTAAACACAAATTGTATTTACCTACAAGTCTAGGAAACAATTTACCTGCTCTGGAAGGTAGGTAACTGTTTAATAAAGCTGTAGACGTGAAGTTTATGAAGTTCTATGTTATAATCTTACTTCCCTGGTTCGTGAACTAGTCGGCGGGACTCTATAATTGGATATTAGCGTTAATAGCTCTATTACGAACCTAATATGGCTCTAATACGACTAGAAAACGTAATACCTATCAAGGGTGCTTTGGAATCTAGCTCAAATTTGTTATGAATTATAATTTTTAGTCGGGTTTTCCAAGATATTTAAAATCCTACAAATATTTAATTTACTTTACTACCTCTCTTTAAAAGTATGCCTATTATTTAAATTCACTTCAACTAGTTCCACATAATGTAACACGCGACTAGCTACGACTGAAGCATAAATTGATAATGAGCTCGCGAGAAAATCAATATTTGTTAAAAACGCATTTAAGTGTTTCCCTGTTGACACAACCAAACGATGACAAGACTTGTTCCAATTAATATACAGTCCGCATGGGGTAGGGTGTATCAATTGTGTTCCAAGATCGCTTGTCGTCCGAATGTCGGATTACAAATATTATAGAAACGCAGTAAATCGGACAGTGATTTATAGAGCGGGGTGGGCCACCCTCGCTAGGGGCAGTGGTTCGACCGCCGTATCGCAAACAACATTGATTTCTGGAAACCGCTGAGACAAGTTTTGACTTATTTGACGATATTGATGTGGTATGTCACAACTTGGGTAAAGAATCTGAACATTTGACAAGTAACGTGATCATTTGTACCTTTACTGATCTTAAAGACAACAAAGTTATAAAAGTAGGCTGTGTTAAATCTTAAATTGCTTCTATAAATTTTAGGATTCCTGGTAGCTACGGCATCGATATTTAACAGCGGCTAGTTAATTGATATAACAATTGACCTATTGGCTGCTGGCGAATACTAAAACAATAAAATCTGATTGAATGTTCCCACACTGAAACATGTTTTCATCGACACCATAGCGGAACACCCTAGATAAACGAGTAATACCACCTATATATGGAGGTTCTAGCCTTTACTTTGCTTAGAGATCATGATAAAAATGTAGGTATAGCTTTAGGTACGTAACTGTTTGGGACAGCATACCTAATTTCATTTATCAGTCATGTTCATGTCATGAGAGAGTGCAAATTCAGATGATCCGTGGCGGTAACGGTAATAGAAAACCTTGACTGACTGCATTTTTTGTGCGTGTAAATGCTCTTTGTGTTATAATAAATGCTTAATTTAATTAATTAATTTACAGTCGCTTTATCGCGATTAGAAGATAATTGCCAATCGAAGCAAATAGGCCACACACGTCAACCGTTTCGGTGTAGAGATAAACGTCGGATCACTTTTTCTAAGGCTTCTTACGACGCTTCAAACGATCGTTGATTACTTAATTGAATTCATTACAGATAAGACGCCTGACCGTAAGCTTCGATACACATTACAAACGCGCACTTTTTGCACTTATATAGTGTACACAATTAACGAACAAGATCGCAAGTAAATCGGAACTGATAATTCCTGAGAGCGATCTTATAAAACTAGTTTAGACGTCAAATTCTGACAAGATATCATTATCTCTATTCATTGTGTTTTAAAGATGACACTACAAACTAGGTTAGGAATTAGAAAGTAATTCTTTGTAGTTATTGTAAGGTAGGTAGGTAAGTGGGTAATTCCCATGGTTTCGTTGGCGATATCTGGAGGCGTTTTGCACGCTTATATGGATCGATAGGGCATGAGGGTCGTAGGCACGGTGCGACCTCGCCATTGACGCCGATCGACGCAACGGTACCCTGCACTGACCATAACCATTCACCATGCATGCTCCGGCCTCGCTGCACTTACCTAAGGTATCTACTTGATTATACACTTGTTCATTTTACACTAAACTTACCTACATTTATCTTTACTTCAGCGATATTAATTTACACCGTTAGAACTATTGGCAGCTTTCTTAATTATTAGGTCGACGTTTAACCAGTTTTTACTACATTCTCATGCCTTTTGCAATGCTAGGTGCATTGCACGTGATTGTCATTGAATATTCAGATTTTCAGTAACAGATTTAGGTATTCTCTTCTCTACGGTACTTCACCAATGGTTAGCACTTTTATATTAAAATGTGTAATAAAATGAAGTCCCATTTTCATCAGATCAAAAGGTATATGACCTGCAAAGCATTAGCTTGCCATATTGAAATGTTCTAGTTCTACTTCCTTATAATGTATGTAGATAATAAACAAATCAATAGCTAATTAATTGGGTCCGATAATATCAAATTAATTTAAACGCCGTATTGTTAACTAATTGCAATAAATTAAAGTTTAATTTACCCAGTTATATGGATATCATCAGACTATTATCACTATCACGCATATCCCGAACGATCTAACAGCCGCTGACACTATCTGGTTAGCCATCGTAAATTGGCTCACGCCTGAAAAACCAATTTAAATCAAGGAACAAAAAAACTTCCATTATGCAACAATAATTGGTTTGGGTCGATGACTTGGAGATGGCACAAACATAATGTTATACGATATCACACGTGTTTTTTCCTTGCTCTTTTTTTGCAAAACACTTTCTCGCTAGGTTTTTACGACATTTTATATCCTAGGAATAAGGCGTGGTAAGTAAAATCAATTGGATACGCATGCATGAGCAATCGATATAGACTACAAAAGGCTCTAATTAACGGGAAAAAGTACTCAATCAATAGAAGTAGTGTGTTGAACGAAATTAAAATCAACTACCCGGCTGGCCTGTAAATTGAAAATGGGAGTTTGCTCTACCTTCCTACTTTGTTAAGTAACTGTTACATTTCTACATGTAGATATAAAAGGGCTTTTAGGCCGGGACAGGTAAATACAAGATAAACCAAGAAAGTCCTGAGGAAAACAAACACATTAGAGTGGTAAAGTTTACGAGCGCTTACATAGGCACAGATGTATTTGTTCCGCTGACGCCTGTTCCGTTGCATGGACAAGGCGGTTCGCAATAAAAACAGAGCGCATGGTAATTGAGTACCCTTGGTGGTACCCTTCGCTCCCGGCGTTCCCTAATTGTACGGCCGGAGACGATTCCCGCAATTCCCACGCGCTCCTAAGATCAACCGCGCCGTGGATACGAGTACGCCGGGTATTAAGTAACTTCTAATCAAAATTCCGTGAATCGTGTCGGTGAACTGTTATATTTTATATTTATTCATCATACCTGATGCTTCTGGTTCTAATAAGCACTTTGCTTTTAATAATCACAGCTTGCTACTGCAAATAACGTATTTTTGCACAGAAAATACATTTTCGACGAGTTAATGGTAGGTAGGTCTAACATTATCAATATTGGCGGAAGATATTGCGATTACGCGATCCCGAAACTTTGTACTAAAATTACCGAAGTTTTCTTTATCACGTTGCTAAAGTAGGAAGTCTGATTAGAGTTCCTAAGTTTTCTTGACCTCTGAGATTTATTTGATTGAGATTGCAATAAAACACTTTTGAAGAACGCGCCTATTGTTGTTATTTTGGCGAAACTTTTTCGGTGTTTGACTACACTGATAACTGGGCCATGTAAAATGTTAGGTAGATTTGTAGGTACTGTTATATTATACCTACTTATTCGTTACTGAATAACAATTTAACCGTTTCTGGTACAATATTTGGACACTGACACAGTAGCTGTGGTTTATGAGCTACCTATGTCATAGTGCGCCGAGCTTTGGGTAACTGACTTGCAATACAGCTCTGCAATCTGCAATGTTATTGTTGCACTGTACTCAAGTATACTACAAAAACTTGCAGCGTAATAGCTTTTACTCATTACGAACGGAAGAGAAAAAAATATCATTTCATATTTGTGTAGAAATGAACTCACTTTTACCTACCTAGGTACGTACAACAATGTTGCTACATGCATAAAATCATTATGGATGATGTTTTCCTTCCTAATGCAAATGACATTCTTAGTTGCCGGACAAATGAT
Organism: Idaea biselata; assembly: GCA_958496205.1. Classification (NCBI taxonomy): domain Eukaryota; kingdom Metazoa; phylum Arthropoda; class Insecta; order Lepidoptera; family Geometridae; genus Idaea; species Idaea biselata. The sequence goes on from OY292398.1 coordinate 9,682,501, forward strand.
AACGCTCGCTGCGATCAATGGCAAGGAAATAGAACGCCCGCACGTAAGAAACTAGTGCTACTTATTCGAAAGCCGAATGACTTTTTAATAGATACATGAGTAATCCTGAGGCGTAGTATCTACGATGAATAGGAATCATGTGAACCAGAGCTAGTAATTGGGTGCACCCGAGTAGCTTTAGTAATTGATACGGAAAGGCAATATAGCGGTTCTCTATCAGCGTTTACTGGTATGTCCTAAGGTGAACTTGCGCGCACAATTGCTGGCACGTACGTTGGTACACCCACGTTAACACTGTAATGGTGTATCAATTGAGTTTACCTGTTAAATTTAATGTTGAGTGTTGATAAATGTTGTCTTTTGAAGTACCTTCCTATTGCGTAAAGGCAAGCGCGGCGCGGCGCGGTTGGACTATGCATCTTTAGATGGTGCAACGAAATTTCGATGTAAGTAGATAAATTCATACAAAAAAATTGGTAGTTGCTAGAGCTTTAATATCCATCTTATGGAGCAGTTTCGAATTTCAATTGTTGAGTATCAACATACCTATCGTTCGAAAATTATAAAATCTAAGTAATTACCTTCGCTTTGTATCTAAGCCAGGCATACAAATCTCGGCTAGCCGTTTATTAATCCAAGAGAGTGATTTAATAGTGAGCTTTCAGCAATGAATTAAAGTTGCTGTATTGTTGCCATGTTGATTATGTGTAATAAAAAATGTACTTATTTGCTAACATAAATAAGTTTATGTTAGCATATAAGTATATAAGTATATAAAAATTGTGTAGGGATTTTCTTGAAGTAGGAGTCTAATATTTTTCAAGCATGTAGCTTTACTTCACCTAAGTACTTATCAAAGGTGTATTAAACATTATTCAAAGTTGAGTTTCGTTTAATTTTTTTAATTACAGTCTAAGACAGATCGTTTTTGAGTCCGAGATTGAAGTCGGAAGTAACGTTTGGTGTTGCAACGATTACAGTTATCAACTGCTCCGATATAATCTTATGTTAATGGGATTATACTCATGTCTTGTTCTCTATTAACAGATCGTGGTTATAAATAACTTGTTTGTTGTGTTGTGATGTGATGTGATGTGATCGTCAAGTTAATGTTAAACATAATCATTATTTAAGCAGATAAGTAGGTATTAATATAATGTTTATTAAGTAGCGTTAACAAAATTATAATTTTAATATTAAATTAAGTGTTAACCTAGCCACCTTAAGGTGCATTTAGACCAAACGAAAGAATGCTCATTCTAGCCGCACTACGTAATATCCTTTAATGTAAACGGACGTAGAGCATTCTTTCGTTGTTCTGTCTATGTCTATTTCACTAAACATGCACGATAGAATGCTCGTGTTCTAGCTCTAGCTCTGTGTTCGTTTGGTCTAAATGCACCTTTATTGCATAATGGTTTGTTTGTGACCATGAAAATTGTTAAGTCTCCGAAACGTCATTTTAAAAAACGCAGTTAGATAGCACACAGTAGGAATAATAATGTCTAAGTAAAAATAAGAATTATGTAGATTCTTCTTCTGTTTTCGCGATGTTGTATTGAAATAAGAGAGAAATAGAAACGCGATAAGAATTATCACCAAAATGATAATGTCATGCCTTATTAAAACATCATCTGTGAAAATTTTAACTGTCTAGTTTTCACGGTTCACTGGTGGCCTGATGATAGACACACAGAGAGACGGATAACAGAGTCTTACAAATAGGGTCCCGTTTCTACCCTTTTTGTACAGTCATAATCAACAGTACAGAACCCTAATAACGATATGTCAATAATTAAATACGAACAGAAGTTTACCAATTTACAATTTAAACTTAAACGAATAAAGGTGTAGCTTTTTGAGAAAAACACAATACCGAGATGACAATGATAAAAGCAAATTAATTGATAATTAATAATGATTGAAATGAGAATTATATTTTACAGCTAAATATATTATTATCTACTTATGTTTACAGCTAAAATTAATCAATATGTTTCAAGAATTTTCTATAAAATATTTTACATTTTACATGTCGATAAATATTTCAAATACAAACTTACATATTATTGGTAGTGATCTATAATTAGTGTGAGCTAACTGGACTTGATCGATAATCTTCCAAGAATCAAGAGTATGGTAGTAGATAAATAACTAAGTATTTATCTACTTTCCTATCTAGCTGACTAGGCTGGAAGGGTTGTATATAGGTGCTGGGAAAGCCTACTCCACATTACAATGTCTCGGGCACTACATCGCCATCAAAAGCATGGATTGAAAGTTGCTTGTGCTGATAAATCATCTAAAAATTAGATGAAAAGGCCTTTCTTCTTATCTAGGTACTTATTGTTTTAGTTATGTATGTGAGAGGTAATTTTATTTGAAACACTATTTCCAGACAACATTAAACACAATCTAACATTAGGCTCAGCTACCATTCTCGTTAAAAACTGAGTTTGATAGACCCAGATACCGACAATGCACATACTGCATGTGCCCATCAAATTGAGTTAACAACGGGTTGTTAATACGGATACAGATAACGTTTGATTATGCCCAATTTCGTTATAAATTTCACATATAGGTACTTAAATTGAAAATCATGTTACATAAGAACGTAGGAAGATATGTGTATCTTCCTACGTTCTAATGTATGAAGTGTGCTTATAGATGAAGCAAGAAAGAAGTTTTTGATAATTTAATTTTCTTAATAATGCTAGAACAGTGCGCAAACTACTTATACTTACAAGTAGTAAAATGTAGTATGGTATATTTTTGTGCATAATAAGAATGTTGATTCAGTTACAGTAAACCATACCGACGTATTATTAGGTAAGTACCTAAGGTAAAGTTGCATATATGACATCAATTTTAATATAAATAAACAGCAATCTTACCACAATATTTAATACCATCAACCATGGTAGAAACATGGACATCTTTGATTTAAACATTTTCACAGAGAGTCATAAAGTTGAATCGGTTTTCACGTTCGTACGTTCCCGCCAAAAGATCGCGTCAGTGGTTCAGTACCGCTCGGCTAGCGGCTGTTTGGTAACGCTTTGCCCGCCAAACTGAAGCGAGTAGTGAGCTTCGCAACGTTTGAATGACCCACTCGATGGGGAGAAATGGCGGGAGTCGCGGGAGGGACGCACTGTAGGGGAAACCGCGTCAACCGCCTCCGGTAATTCACTAAGAAAAGTTATTTGACGACCCATACGGGGTTCCGAAACGTAATAGAATAGTGAAAAAATACGTTTCATTGTTACCTAGTAGCTTAGCTTACCCAGTATTGTTTACACATTATTGGTAATTTAAATAAATTATTATTGACTAAGAATCAATTCGGTTTTAGGTTTTTCTTACTTTAGATTACCTACGTAGGTACCTAGTACCTAGGTAGTTTATGTTTATTTATTACTTACTAGCAGCGCGCAAATGTTATACCCGCGTGAACTTAATCTCATTTATAATATTAGTAGGATAAATATAATCGGAAAGTATTTAAGCTCTCAAGGTCAAGTCTACAATTCTTTTTTATTTACCTGTTCGGGATGAAAGTAAAAACCTATTATAGCCTATAACCTACCGTATGCAAATTTATGATACACAAATACAGCGATTACAGCGACTTTGCTTTACAATTTAGAGGAGAGAAGGTGCGTTGAGTGAGTTTTTACTTTCATCCCGAACAGGTAAATAAAAAAGAATTGTAGACTTCACTTTGAGAGCTTAAATACTTTTCGATTATATTTATCCTACTAATATTATAAATGAGATTAAGTTTGTGTGTAAGTAAGAAAACGAGTTATGTTTATTACTCCTTCACGCAAAAACTACTAAACCCATTGCTATGAAACTTGGTATGCTTATAGCTGGAGATCTGCTAGACTAGCATAACAGCACGAGATACATTTTATAGGTTACATCACATTATACCTAATAGTAAAATTACTATTTTTCTTACCCAATTTCCACTGCGGGATTAAATTCTTAGTGAACGCCTTGTGAACGCTAGTCGCCTGATAGTTTTATTCAAGCAACGCGTTTGGTTGCGTCGTCATTTATCGCAGTTGCTGCAAGAAAAAAAAACACAAAACTTGGAGTTGTTTCACAGTTACTAACTAGGCGCTACGACTTGGCGATCCGATTCCATCGTAAAAGCAGCGAAGAGTGGGTATTCGTAAATCAAAATATGGGAAAGGGTCAAGTCAGATGCTCCGGATTCGCACGGTGGTGATAAGTATCAATCCCTTTTATGAAAGTGGTGGTTGGCTTACCTAAGCACCACTGAATAAATTAATATTGAAATTAAAGACATTTTTCGGTTTGGTTTTTATTACTTTTAGCATTGTTACAACGCTCAACGTTTCGAGACCTTTCCAGGTCTCTTCTTCAGGATAGACTATCCTGAATATAATAATATAATAGGATAGTCTATCCTGAAGAAGAGACCTGGAAAGGTCTCGAAACGTTGTGCGTTGTAACTATGCTTTAAGTAATAAAAACCACGCGATTCAAACCGAAAAATGTCTTTAATTTCAATACAACATCGCGAAAACAGAAGAAGAATCTAAATCAATTTTGCAAAACGCAAAATAAATAAATATTGCTTACAGCAATCTAACCCCAAATTAAGCTACAGACAACAGCTGATGAACTATGAGTTCATGCGTTTATTAGTGCACTGTAACGTTAACAGTTTAGAAATGTCCGCAATGCATAATATGGTTCACGCGGCTCATAAGTGGCTACCGATGCGGCAGAAAACGGACGTAGAGGGCGTGCTGTGCACAAGGTCAAACCCGGTAACAATGCACGTATTTTTGCGTATCAACTCATGGTAAGGGACTACAGGACTAAATAGGACTACCTACAGGACTAAATAGGTAACGCCAAAATTGTAGGGAAAGATAAAAATTTAGCTCTAGCGGACGTACTGCGAAACTTCTTTTACTTCTTCGATAAGTTTCGTGTGAACAGAAACTAGCACTACACTATCTCTGTGGCCCGTGGTCTGGGTGTCTCTCTATGCACAATAATTATGTACTAAGTAGGTACCACCTATGTATTTACAAAAGAACTATAAATATAAGTAGTACCTACCTGTTATATTTTATATCTATTGTCTAGTCACCATAACACAAGCTTAGTAGCTCACCATAGGGCTAGATGGCGCTGTCAGTTGTACACATATAATTTATTTAGTCTTCTTGAAATAGGTAGGTAGACAGACACCTACTCGAAATGAAAGAGTTATAGAAGATTCTTCTTCTGTTTTCGCGATGTTGTATTAAAATTAAAGACATTTTTCGGTTTGAATCGCGTGGTTTTTATTACTTTTAGCATTGTTACAACGCTCAACGTTTCGAGACCTTTCCAGGTCTCTTCTTCAGGATAGACTAAGATGTGATAGATGGATGGATGTGTGGTGTGTGTGTGTGTGATGTGTGTGTGTGTAAAGTAATAAAAACCACGCGATTCAAACCGAAAAATGTCTTTAATTTCAGAGTTATAGAAGTCCATCTAGACTCAATAGCATTTCATATAGGTTCCTACTCGTGGACTCGTGCCTGAATTTCAGACAAAGTACCTATACCTACCTACACACCTATTTATTTATCAGTCATCATGACACTATCTAATCTAATCGTAGAAGTTTTTCTGTGTGAAGCGTAGCGTAGGTACCTATTGCGTAATAGTGGTTTTAGTTGCAAGCTAATCGTAATGCTACATAAATTATCCACGATACGATAATATAACGCCCCGTAATAATGATATTTTTGTAGATCATAGTACCAAGACTTGATTATAATATTGTGGATCATCCGAAAGTAGGTAAGTACATCGCAGAAAGCACCTCTACTTATAATTTATAATCGAAATTATTTACACGATGACTATTGGAATTTGCATCTAGCCAAGTGATAATATGTTTTCGACAGTAACACATTGCCGATAATGGAAGATAAGAGAAAGATCGACGATAATGTGAGTTGGAGGACTGTTTTTTAAATCTCGAACCTTGAACTATGCTAATCAAACACGTAATTGCAAATCGTAATTTCCACAAATGCGTAAGTATTAGGTAAACAAGAAGTTAAGTAAGAATACAAAATATAAGATGTAGGTGCCTACCTAATTTACATTAAGCAGTAGGTGGTAGGTAACAGATCTGTAATTTAAAAAAATAAAACAGTTTCAAGTTATCAATATATTAAATTTAATAAATAAAATGAAATAAAATACCCTTAAATCCCTTGTGACGTACATAAATAGTTGTAAGAAATTGAGAAATACATGCTTATTCAAAGCTTACAATAGGTACCTTACAGTTTTGGCTTAAGTAGTCATTTTCCTAAGGCTTTCTTAAGATTCTCGGCTAATTTATCCATGAACTCGAATGTTTCATAGTAGTCAGCCCTTTTAACGCCGCTCATGCCCTTGATGCAAATGGCAAGATCTTTAGTCATAATTCCAGATTCAATGGTCTCAATGCAAACTTTCTCAAGAGTTTCGGCAAAGTGTTTGAGTTCGGCGTTGTTGTCTAGTTTAGCGCGATGAAGGAGACCTCTTGTCCATGCAAAGATGGAAGCGATGGGGTTGGTGGATGTCTCCTTCCCTTGCTGGTAGAAACGATAATGTCTGGTCACCGTGCCGTGAGCGGCTTCTGCTTCGACGGTTTTACCGTCTGGACAAATGAGGACAGACGTCATCAGACCCAACGATCCATATCCCTGGGCTACGGAATCTGACTGCACATCACCATCGTAATTTTTGCAAGCCCACACGAAACCACCCTCAGATTTCATGGCATATGCTACCATATCGTCGATCAAGCGGTGCTCATACCAAATACCTGCAGCCTCGAATTGCGATTTGTATTGCTTCTCGTAAATATCTTCAAAGATGTCCTTGAAACGACCGTCGTATTTCTTAAGAATGGTGTTCTTGGTACTCAAGTAGAGAGGGTATTTCCTCTCCAAAGCGTATTTGAAGGATGAATGGGCAAAATCGATAATGGACGCATCGGTGTTGTACATAGCGAGGGCAACGCCGGCACCTTTGTACTCGTGAACTACGTGCTTGATCGGTGCTCCAGAGGGTGGTGTGAAGATTAATTCTAATTTACCTTCACCGGGCACGACAAAGTCAGTTGCTTTGTATTGATCGGCATGGGCGTGACGTCCGATAATGATGGGTTTCTCCCATCCGGTTACTAGACGAGGGATGTTTTTGCAAATAATGGCTTCTCTAAAAACGGTACCCCCAAGAATGTTACGAATGGTTCCATTAGGGCTCTTCCACATCTTCTTAAGCTTGAATTCCTCAACTCTCTTTTCATCGGGAGTGATTGTAGCGCACTTGATGCCGACATTGTATTTCTTGACCGCTTCAGCACAGTCGATTGTGACTTGGTCATCAGTCTTATCACGGTTTTCCATTCCTAGATCGTAAACGTGCAATTTGATGTCGAGGAATGGTAAAATGAGTTTCTGCTTGATAAGATCCCAGATAATCCTGGTCATTTCATCGCCGAGGATGTCTACTACGGGTCCAGACTTTATTTTCGACATGTTGGCAAATCTGAAAACAGAAAAGTCCCATTTAGAAATAGGTACTTGACCATTAAAATCAATTATCAAATCAAAACTAATTGTGGTCAACACAATTGGTGCTGAAAATTTGATAATTGTATTGATAAATAAAGCGTGAGGTTAAATACATTAATTATCTAACCAAGATTGATAACATTGCTGTAAACATTCTTGATATGCAAGACATGAAGTAACATCAAGCATTATTGTAACTGTAATAAATACTGTTCCTCGAATATGCTTAACATCTGCGACACAAAGGACAGTTTTATTTAGGTATGGAGTATGGACGTATTGTAGGTACCTAACTAAAACTGGATTAATAAAAACAAAAAATATAATTATTATTTGCTCTAAATTGCTCTACAATCTATTATTTTAGGGTTCCATTCCTCAAAAGGTGAAGAAAGGAACCTTAAAAGATTATTTGCTTTGTCGGTGTGACACCACCGTTTTTTTGTGGCAAGATCAGTAGGTCTTAAGATAATAAAAATTCAAAACTTAATCAAATTTAAGAGACTGGACTTTGGGACTGGATACCAAGTAGATAAATATATAATAACAAACTATTTTGAACATCACTCGGCGTCATCTAGTCCCGTGGTAAGCTTACCTAGTAGTAGTAGCTACTAAGCTTGTGTTACGGTGACTAAACAACGGATATAATAGGTACTTAAGTATATATTTTTTTGTTAATACACACATATATTATGGATAGAGAGACACCTAGACCAGAAACAAACATTTATGTTTAAGTATAGATACTAGCTCCCGGTGGAAATCTTGCCCGCAACCTTCGGTATTGCAGTCATGCATTCGTTCGACGCGCCACAGAGGTCGTCAAAGATACCTTATTTATTATCAATCCAATGCATAAAACAATAATTTTTCAGTGACGTAAATAACCCTTTCAAGTTAAAGTGAAAAGTATTTTATAATGAACATATTTTAGTCTACAGTTAGATAACAGTTCAATTGTTATTATGCTTATCACTTGTGTTTTATAAATAAAAACTTCTAATGAAAATATTGTGCTACAATAACAAGTGTAAAAGTGCAAAACAAGATTCAAAACAATATTTAAAATTTAACTCCTTACATAGTCAAATAAATATTGATTCTTCTTCTGTTTTCGCGATGTTGTATTGAAATTAAAGACATTTTTCGGTTTGAATCGCGTGGTTTTTATTACTTTTAGCATTGTTACAACGCTCGACGTTTCGAGACCTTTCCAGGTCTCTTGTTCAGGATAGAATAAGATGTGATTTGTCATTCTAATGTATTAAAAAGTTACAGTGAGACTACCGTCTTATTATTAAAAACTATTAAAATGTTATCAAAAACGTTCTTGTCTACGCAGGTTCCAAAATGGCAATGATTATTATTTACTTTATTGTTAAATTTTATTATTAAACTTTATTATTTAATTTTAACTCTATTACTTTTATTTACTTTATAATTATTTTACTTTATTATTTACATTTTATTTAGCCTATCATTACCAACTATGCACAAATCACCTTTCAACGATTAATTTATCACTACGTGACTTCGCAAACGCGCCCCTTCATGAGAAGAAGTCACAAGAAACTCCTGGGGGTTGTTTTATGGTGACTCATGCTTATCCTTTTTAATACATTAGAATGAGAAATCACATCTTAGTCTATCCTGAAGAAGAGACCTGGAAAGGTCTCGAAACGTTGAGCGTTGTAACAATGCTAAAAGTAATAAAAACCACGCGATTCAAACCGAAAAATGTCTTTAATTTCAAAATAAATATTGCTTAACAACTTTTTTTTTTTCATTTCACTATTGGCTCTTTAAGCTTGAGTTCCCAATCAATATCTATAAAATGCTTTGTCCTGACTGACTGATCAACGCACAACCTAAACCATGGATAGTAGAGAGCTATTTGGAGAGTGTGTTCTTTGTGTGATGTAAGCCTGAGTGATGTATCCAATAAGGATTTTGAAAATTCCCACAGGATCTGGACATAAGCGGGTTAAACCGCAGGATACAGCTAGTAATGGTACAAACATCAAATCTATCTCCATCTATACTAATATTATAAAGAGGTAATGTTGGTAACATGTATGTATGTATTTTCCGGGTAATCTCCGAAACCACAGAACCAATTTCAAAAATTTACCACTAGAAAGCTACATTATCAAGGAGTAACAGGCTTCTTTTGATCCCAATATTCAAATTTTATCTCAATCAAAAGCAGTCTGAACTCAATTAAATGAAAAAGGAGTCCAGTAGGTCTTGCTGAACTGGCTGGGTGCAGGTACCTAGTACCTACCTACTGTTTCTATGTCGATCTTTTGTAGATCAAAATTGTAGTCCCTGTTATTGTATTTAAATCATGCACACAGTTCAATTAAACATTGGGTAAAGTTAATCTATTAAATACAATGTTTTTCACATTCTGTGACAATTTAAAAGAATAAGGTAAGTTACTAACTGCCTGGTTTGTATAACAAGTTAACACTGCATAAGTAATTGAGTCTGGTACAAAGTTCAAGATCAAAATGTCTGTCTTCATAACGCCATAGAGGTAAATTTGTAGGTATCTACCTAATTTTCCTTTTTGTAAAGTTAAATGGTTAGGTTAATATCTCAAAAACACTTCTTGAAAGATTATTAGATAATATACCTAGAGTTGAGTAGTTATTTGTGAAGTAGGCTAATTGATCTATTAAATCTTAATAGTAAATAGCTCAAAATACTCACTAATTAGCGTAGCAACTTATTGGAAAAATCAGAACCGAGCAGCTACGCCCACTCCTCAACAAAAACTGATTGAAATCAAAGCGGTAGTAGTCTAAAAAGCCGGCCGACCACAAACCTTGATAAAACTGTGACGTGGAAGCAGCGCAAGTACGTGGGAATGTAAATTTAACTCGAAGAATCCAACAAAATAACTTTTGATTTCGTTCACATCACAATACAAGACAGACAAGCAAAGCAAGTGAGTGGGCAAGCAAAAGAATTTGACGTTTTAATGACAGTGACAATTATTCAATGCTACCAGTGTAGTAAAATAAAAGTGACAAAAGTCTCCGACACCAATATTAGGTGACGTTAAATAAAGAAGATCGGCGTTTTTCCTTATGGATTTTACCTGGGGGTTAGAGGTACCTTAATTTTATTCTATGTGCCATCGCAAATTACGAGACATGGATTATTCAATTGATTTATGCGAGCTAAAGCCATGGTGTTAGTATTTTCGTCCTATTCTTATTAAGTTAAAAGATATTGGGTGTTAAAGTTTCACATTTGGGAGTTTCACACAAAACACCACTAGATGTCGTTATTTGTCTTGAATATCCATAAATCTGAATTGGTATACCATTATGGCAGTTAATCAAGTCATCTTTCAGTCAACAAATCTTATTAATTAAAGATAATTATTTTCTTTATAAATTCTGGACTGATACGTGGAATTCGGTAGTCATTTAATGGTTTTACAAATTCAGATTTAAGGACATTCGAGACAAGTAACGACATCTGGTGGTGTTTTGTGTGAAACTCCCAAAAATGTGAAACTTTAACACCCAATATCTTTTAACCTAGTAAGAATAGGACGAAAATACTAACACCATGGCTCTAAGTTTACGTAATCAATCGAATAATCCATATTTCATAACTTGCGATTGAAACAATTTGTTACAACAAATTGTTTGAAGTGTCGAATATGATATCTGTGGAACAAAGCTGGTCCATTTTGAACGGTCTTCTTAATGATCCAGTAAAACTGTAAATTTGGTCAAGAATAAGTTTGGCCCTTCGTTGTTGTCGTTCTCGCTAATAACAGCAACCCATTTTTATTGGGGCCCAGACCCAAATTGTCAATAAATTCAATGAAAATATGTTTTTTATGAACCACATTGAAGGGTCTCATTTATTTAGTTTTTGATGAATTTTTATAAAGTGGCAACAGCGTTGGATCTTTTTGACAGTGGCAGTGACAATGACAGCACAGAAAAATAACAATTGTCCAGATAGTGATGGGATGGACAACTCGATTGTTTAGTGGTTTATCAAACAGGCACAAACAAAGCAAGCAACCTGTGATTTTAGGTATTTATTAAACCTTACCTTAAATATTATTTCCAAAATGTGTTTCATTTGATTTATTAATTTTACCACCAACAATGATATAATTATAATCTTATTAGTAGCAATATTAAGAATACAACTAAACCAAATCCGACCAAATAATCCAAAATTCCTAATCAATCACCTATCGACTACACATCACTAAACAAACTAAATCGATAAACAAGCCAAGCCAAACTTTGGGAGTTCGCGAGTAAGAAAAGTGGAAATTATCAATGAAAACTAGATACATGAAGTGTAAACAGACGTTTTTAATTTAAAGTTAGTGAATCTCGATATGGTGGTACAAAAAAACTGGAATTCTAATGAGGTATCGGAACAAAATCCGGTGTCCGATACTTCGACCACTGTCTGGAGTTTCCAAGTCCCGAAAACCGTTGCCATTCGTACTAATGCTGGAAATAACATGCAGATGGTGTGTATTTTGCCTTCATTCAACCTAGACTTTATTTTTCTGTTGTTTTTAGGTCAAATTTAGAGTAAAACAACTAGGTCAGGGTTCCCAAGGTCTTGCCCAAGGACGACCTTCAATCCAAGGTTTCTGTGATAGACATGACCTTAATTCGTTCTAAAATAGTACCTCTTGTTCCAACATTGATTGTTTCATTCATGAAATATCCAACAGAAGTAGTAATGTGGAAGTTTCTTTGGGGATAAACTTGATTTTATCGTGCCATGATATGCTTATTAACTTATTTAGCACAATATAAATACACGATCCGTAACAATTTCCTGCACATACAGATTGCCTAAAAGAAATCACTTGTAGCTACAAGCCTAACAATAATAATTAGATATGGGCCAACCATGGCTTTTGCTGACTAGTAGACTACCCGACTTGTTGGGTTTATGATTCAGATATATTTGGGTTATTTGTCATCACTCAGTACACTCGCACTTGCATACGGATTATTGTGCACTTACGTCCCCCATCAGGGCACCTTTTCTACAATTTAAATGTCTCAACTATGGCTTGGCTCTGTTATTTATTAATCGTTTTTGAAACAAAAAATACAGATGAGGCATAGTTGAAACATTTTAGGGCTCTGGTTTCCATTTTTCTGACTAAGCACCTTGTAACTGTACTAGATACTAATTTAATAATTTTATTGTTAGTAGATGACTAGTCCGTAAAGCTGCCAAGTAGACGGCTTTCCTGACTAGTTGGCCCATTAAAACTAACAATGTCTTTTCAAGATGATTTTAGAGTTTTTTTTAATATTTTACAGAAACAACCAATAACCCGTCAAATTGCTATTAACACGTTAGCAGCGATGCACCGTCGATTCAGCCTCCCTGGCCCTGTCCAGCCTCACTCCAGGCCCATTGCTGAGTTCCGAGCTAGTGCTAACAAATCACTTGACATGCTCCGGCAAACCATACAGTCTGCTGTTACTAGAGAAATTGATCAAGTCATCAAGAAATATTTAGAGGTAAGATATTGCTATTCACTTATGCACTATTCGTTTTTGGGGCAAGTACCCCGTGACCTCATATAGACTGTCTCTGAATAAGTTAGTGCCATGCAGGAAAGTCAAACTTCCTACTCAATGTCAATAAACAGATCCAGATCTCCAAATGGGGAAGATAAGATAAAGAAAATAAGGTTCTAATCCACATGTCTCTGCATGTGGTAACTAACAACCAATGCAAATGTTAAGGTATTATTTTTATATTTTTTTCAGAAATTCTTTGTCCCTGCTGTGAATAATATAAGACTGAACTTGGGAGATGAATCCGTCAGTGAAGACCAGGTGAGATTATAAATTTGATTAATGACATTTTAATATTTTTAGAAAAGTTGGACTTTTCGGCCACCTAGAGATTGGTTAATAAAAATTTATCAGTTCTATAGATATACTAGGACGTCAATTATCCTAAAGTCAATCAAACAAATGACCGCTTAACCAAACCCTATGCAGTGTATTTATTACACTCTAATAATACTATGTTCTTATTGGTATATTCATACCTAATTAATACTACATAGTTTAATTATCTGAATAATCCAGTTTTCCGAACATCCATATCCCCCAATTAGTTTGAATAATTAGTTCTCTCTGTAATTAAGAAAAAAACCAGAACTTTATTTGGAATAAGGGTTGCCAAGTTGCTATCCGCCTAGTTATCCCTTGATTTGTTTGGCTTAAAGGGTGTGGTTTCCAAGTGTCCAGTATGCAAATTTATGCTGATTTTCACATAAAGATAAAGATAGCCTTTATTGCTGAGCATTAGTACTATTTTATAAACAAACAATTTTATTAACTCTGTTTATATATCATCAGCATATGCCTTCTCCAAGTTTTTCCATGTCGTTTGGTCCTGAGCGCTCCTGGTCCATAATGGACTTGCCACCTTCTTTATATCATCCTTCCACCTTCGCACCAACCAGGCAGGTTGGTCTTTTTCTTATTTAGTCTCAACTAGGGTACCAAATGATCACCTTCTGGGACCGTTTAAGCCTGCACTTGATCATATGGCAGGCCCATTTCCATTTTAGCTTCTGGATGATTCCCGTTACAGGAATCACCTTGATTTTCACATAGGAACATGGAAACCGTAGGCAAAATCTTGTAATCTAGTTTATAAAGTATGATAAAAAAACTATTAAAAATAAAACTAAATAAATATTTGTATCTGGTCTGGGTGTTTTCTATGTATCATATGTATATATTTACAAAAAAAAAGTATAATATTAGTATATCCGTTGTCTAGTCCTATAGTACAAGCCTAGTGCTTTATTTGGCCCTAGATTGCGATGTGTGTAACGTTCTGCAATATTTATTTTTATTTTATTTATTAACATTTCAGGTTCGTGCAGTTTGCCGTGCCATGTTAGATGCGACGCGGTTACTGTATGCAACACCACACAAGTCAGGATCATCAACAGAAAATGATGTAGATTCTGTTGATTCCAAATTCAGTATAAAACAAACTGCTGTAAGTTTTTTTTGGACAAATTTATCTTAATGTAACGGCCGGTTTGTATTACCAGTAGTCACGGGTTCAAGTCCCGTCGGATAATAAAACTTTTGAATGCATTTTCTTCAAAATCAGTATTTCCTAAGGGTGATAAACACTAAACGCCTTTTTAAATAAACGTAGAGTAAGGTCGGAGTAGTGACGACATGCTGTCTTTTTCCGTGACCAGAACTTTCAAAGTTGATAGACAGAGACAAAAAAATTAAAATTCACTCCGACCCTACTCCACGTTTATTAATAAAGTTATTAGAAATAATGTTTAGAGAAACGACAAACGCTGGGGGCTGTTAGTTTTTCATAAATATTTACTTTATAGAAGTAAAAAAAAGTGTACTTTCAATTTTTTTTACACACGATATATGAGCCACTATCTCACCTGATGGTAAGTGATGATTATGATCTAAGATGAAACACGCTTATCTAGAAGAAGGAAGACGGCAGTGGAACAAGATCCGGCCCGTCTTCCTTGGTGGCTGCACCGGCCAACGTATCGGAACACGGACGAGTCCGCTTGGCCCTACCATTTAGACCGGTGGGTAGTAACAAGCCGTGGATCGTAGGATAGATGATACCCACAAGGTTTTGTTATGCCAACCAAGTAATTCAGGTGTTCTGTAATTAATTAAGTACAAAATAAACGCCTAACAATAAGTAACCAAAGACATTTTTCGGTTTTAATCGCGTGGTGTTTATTACTTTTAGCATTGATTGATAGTCAATCCTGAAAAGGGGACCTGTAAAGGTTTCGAAACGTTGAGCGTTGAAGGAATGCTAAAAGTAATAAACACCACGCGAACAAAACCAATAAATGTCTTTAATTTCAATACAACATCGCGAAAACTGAAGAAAAATCTAAATAAGTAACCAAACATTATTATATTAGTTACAGTCACTAAACAAACGCAAAGACACGGACACCGAACTGGACTTCGGTATGAAACGTCGGAAAATCAAAGAGGAAACTGATGATGCTTTAACCCCTGTTCCATCTCCGGCTTTAAGAGATCCTGAGAAATGGAATCCAGCGAGATTGACCCAGGAGACTCTGTTCATCATGGGCTCACATGCTCATAAGGTACACATCTACTATATAAAAATAAGTCGGGTTTTCCTTCCTGACGCTATAACTCCAGAACGCACGAACCGATTTCCACGGTTTTGCATTCGTTGGAAAGGTCTCGGGCTCCGTGAGGTTTATAGCAAAGAAAATTCAGGAAAAATTTAATTATCTGTAATTTATAAGGCAAAACAACGTTTGCCGGGTCAGCTAGTATTTTACTAAATACTTATTACGTGCTTTTAAATGGCTCCTCCGTGCTTCGGAAGGCACGTTAAGCAGTTGGTCTCGGTTGTTATCTCTGATTGCAATTGTTAGATCGAGTTAAAGGTCTTAAGGCGACCTAAAAACCCTTACACTAGGTGAGCCAAGAAGAAGATCTTAACAGGCTTCTAAAGTTAACATAAGGTACACATAAGGAACAGTATGGAAACTAAGGCTATTTCACAAAATAAATACCTACTGTCATTGAAGCGATTGGGTGGTCACCTCATTGTTTTTATTATTAAACATACCCATGACGAAAATCATGTCGTCATTTGAATTTTATTGATTGTTAAGGTCTTTCGTGATATCCTCCTAAAATTTCTAAGGAATGTAAAGCAACCTTAGATTAAAATAAAAAGCTAAAGATACGGTACGTAGTCTCGGAAAATGAGACGATAAAACTGCGTCTAGCTGACGCACTAGCCTCAGTCGTATATCGAACCGTTGCCGCGTGAGCACGTGCTGTCACGCTGCGATTGTCTTTTTGACATTCATAAGAATTTATGTTTATACTTATTTACAAAGCCTGAATCATTCTTAAAGACAAATGTTTTTAAATACAATAATTTTATGAAAATGCATGAAGGTGATTCTGGCTCATTTTTCGAATACGCAATGTTAGAATATACCGTATCTATAATTTTATTTTTATCTAAGAAAGCAACACATATTGGGGCCGCCATTGCATTAGATTTACATTTGGAATATAATCATGAATTTGTAAACATCGTTTACACAAACATAAAATTCGAATATAATATTGGTAAATAAATCATTCTTACTTTTCAAAATCACCAGGAAGTTTAAAAAACGATAAATCCGGTTTTGTTGAACCAAAGTTTAAGCAACCGTACACTACGCAATACGTTCCGGGCATTTTTTTAACGAAAATAAAATTATTTATTTATAAATAATGTTTTTATTTGACGCGACACGCTGTAATGACAGCAGTCCCAGACATGCTTAGAGTCTCGTAAACGCATATGTTTGTGTGAGTGAGCCGTTTTGACCATTTTGTAGAAAAGGTTTCTATACTGTTACTTCTATGTACTGTGGTTAAACTCCTTGATACTGATAGATATGTGATTGAAAGATGACTGTTTGAGTACACCAGGTGACTTACCACATGGTGTGCTATGTCTTAAACCTTTGTAACTTATTACGATGTGGTCTAAGATAAAGCACGCTTAACTAAATGCTAGGAAGACAAGTAGAATAAAAGAGGATGCCCATTCATGGGCCCAGTTTTGGCGCCGTGTCAGAACGTTTTGTAGTTGTAAAATATATTTTAATTTTTGAGGTTAATTTATGCAATTTGTAGCATTTTTTTCACCCTAGAATCATAAATGGTATTAATGAGGAAGAACACTAACTTTTTATCCCGGCAGAGGTCGGTAGTCGGATGATCTTTACTGTCAAACGTTTGTCAAACGTCAGTTGTTTTTTACAACTCTCGGCGCCAAATTGGCCATATCAGTCTCAGACCGAAAGAAAAAAAAACTCCGCGTTGCCATTGGCGGAGGACCGTCATCGAAAAAAAAAAGATCATCGATGCCAGCGCCTCTGCAAACAGCTTTGCGCGTGGCACCCCATTAAAAGTTTAACTGAACTACCGCCTCCGCCATTGCGTCTTCCATATTGCACCAGAACGACAAAATAATCTATAAAGGAGTTTCTATTAGGATAAACTCGAAAGTTCGCGTGCTTACCCGACCTCTTTGGTTCGATTTCAGCAATATAAATAGTTAGATTTCTCATTATCCAGGGTGAATAAAAACTAAAAGTTTTCACAGGATAAAACTACAATTATGTGCCTATCGAATAGTGCTAAAACCGTTCAAACACGTCTATTATTTTTGGGCATTTTCTATATGGGCCTGGAGCCCCGGGGAAAATGAACAATTTCCTTTTGACCCGTCTTTCTTAGTGTCTACATCGGCCTAAGTATCGGAGCATCGTCTAGCTAGATGGCCTATTTACGTAACAAAATTATCAACTATTTGTTAAAAATGTCTTTCGAGAATTGAACCAATAAAGTTTTGTTTGCGGTCGAGTTCCAAGTTATAGTTTCATTTTGAGTGTATTGTTGTAATGATATAGAGATGAAACTTTAGACAATTCTATAACATGAATAACTCCTAGTTCGCTTGCGCTACGACCAGTGCATCTTTACTCTTTTAAAATTTACTTTTACACTGCGTTGCTTGTTTAGATTATGTACCCCTATCTAATGCCTCAAACAATGCATCCCTAAATATCCTAAAATCATGGAAACATGACACGCGTGTCTCTATCTACATTATGTATGTATTTACGAAAGAAAAATAAATATAAAATATTATATCCATTGTCTAGTCACCGTAACACAACCTTAGTAGCTTACCATGGGGCTAGATGGCGCTGTGTGATGTTCACAGAATTTCTTTATTTATTTTTTACATCATGTTTTCCAGGTACTAGGCCTCGGTAACGCAAGAGGCCGTCTTTACACAAGACACGCTGGTCTACTCCGATATCCGGCCGACTCAGCAGATAAAGAATGGATAGCGAGCCACAATCTGGTCAATGCCGTTGGCGGCAAAACTTATATTATGGTAAGTCAACACTTTGTTGAAAAGTACAAAAGTCTCTTTGCACTTCGATAAATATACCATAACTCCTAAACAATACTTATAAATTTATACTAATCATTCGAACAGTAGACCTCGCAAATACCCAGAGAGTAACACTAATAGCCTTATTAATAAACGAGGAGTGAGTTCGGCGTAGTGAGAACATGCTTTGTCTTTTTCCGTGACAAGAACTTTCAAAGTTGACAGACAGAAACAAAAAGTGATACAATTACCCCGACCTTATTCCATGTTTATTAATAAGGCTATGAGAAGAGGCTGTTGCGAAATATCCCACCAACCAAGAAATCTGTGAATAAGTAACCAATTCAAACCAACATACGGAATTTCGTGAAGATCGGTTGTGAAATACGACTTGTAGAAGATAATCAATATACCTACTCACAAACGAAATCAAATTTTGCCAGACTTGAAACACCGACGCTTCGTCAATAACTAACCAATAAATATACCATAAATATCAACTAAATCTTCTTCCTAACTACAATCCTTTTAACTTCACAGCAATTTTCTATAATTTCGCTGTGTCGCTAATAAATAACTTATTTCTTACAATGGACTTCTTAACCAAATTTTTTAGACCATGTTAAGTGGCTAGCACACTTCAACTCCGTCTAATCTGCAGATTTAAACTAGGTACATACGCTAGAAATTGCTTACTTGTATTATTTTATTGAAACACAAACTATTTTTAGGTACTAGAAGACATAGAAGAATTAGCACGAAGCGAAGCCTACAAACACACATCTCTACCAATGCTAGGTGAATTGACCGGCTTTAAAGTCCCCCTATTCATGTTACGCAAAATAAAGACGTACGTTCTGAAAAGAGCCCTAAGCGGCGACTTAAACGCAGACAGCCCACAACAATCCACAAGCGCAGATGAAGATAAATATAAATTAGAGAATATCAAAATAGAACAGCAAGACAGCTTTGACACAAACAACTTTAACGCTAGCCAGTACAACATTTCTACCTCAGATAACACTAAAGATTTCTCCGATGTTCCTACAATGAAAGAAGATACTGATTTTGCTGACATAAAAGTCGTCGATATGGACGATATAAAAGTAGATGGAATAAAAGTGGAAGACTTGGATGAAATAAAAGTTGATGGTATAAAAGTAGAAGATTTGGAAGTCGATGATATTAAAGTTGAGAGCATTGACGATATAAATGTCGATGGTATCAAAGTTGAAGATATTAAGCTAGAAAGTGATGATTTTGCTTTATGCAAACAAAGTGATGACGATCAGAGCAACTTAGTTGACGGTCTTTTAGAGGCCGATATAGAATTTTTAAGTCGCAATCTTGGGAATATTGAAAGCGATGCAGACGCAAGGAAGACTATTGAGAAGCTAACGGGAGCTAATCCAGATACTCTAACTTTGGTTGGGGATGAATTTGATCTGGGCCCAACTTTGAATACTAATTCGGTAAGTTTTTTAACAAATGATTATGTTTTTTATGATCAATTAAGAACAAAGCTTGACAAAAGAATATATACACAGATTTTTTTAAATATTTACTAATTCTCAACTCTATATTACTTCAATGTTATTTCAGGATTCTCAATTCTTCTTTTTCATAATATTACTATATTAGTAGGTGCTAGTAATATTTTTACAAGGAAACGCCGAGTTTCCGTGTGGCGCAGGAGATAGTGCGCTCGCCCGGCAAGCGAAAGGCACAGGTTCGAATCCTGTCACGGGAGAATTTTCGACGATGCATTTCTCCTTGTAAATTATATATCTAGTAAAAATGCCTTGAGCAATAAAACACAAGAAATATTTGTGGCGGACGCCCACAGAACCAACTAGATGGCGTAACTAGTACACAATCCTAAATCGCACTATCGGAATTATTTCCGAGATGAGCTCATATACAACTCTTTCGTCGAGCCACGGCCTACCGGGCAAAACCACCTGCCCGGTAGAAGATCTTCCCTTTGGAGGTACACACCATCTCGTACCTCCAAATATTAATTAATATAGTATTATTTCCTTACAGTTCTCATCAAAAGAAACGAAATGCATAACAGTGGCATCAACAACGAGTGGCATGGTACACAGTGTGCCTGTAGCCCACATCGCTCCACCCAGAATAACTGGAAGCACAGTCCATTATTACACGAGCTCGTCTGTACCTACGCAGAGAAATGTGCACATTCCGCAAGCGACGGTCACAATACAGAGCATACCGGCTTCTAATTCTCAAGTCATACGCGGGTAAGTGATAATATAGACAAGATTTTAATATAATCTGCTTTGCTTTACATAGTCTCCTCCATATTAATAAACTAGCAGCTCCCCGCGGTTTCACCCGCATAAGTCCCGATCCCGTGGGAATATAGGGATCAAGTAACCTATAGCCTTCCTCAATAAATAGACTATCTAACACTGAAAGAATTTTTCAAATCGGATCAGTGGTTCCTGAGATTAGCGCGTTCAAACAAACAAACAAACTCTTCCGCTTTATAATAGTAATAGATGTGGGGTAAGGTCGGCATAGTAAGAACATGCTTTGATCTTTTCCCTGTGAAGAACTTTGATTGTCTTATTTATAAACGAGTGGTAAGGTTGGAATAGTGAGAACTTGCTTTGTCTTTTTCTATGACAAGAAGTTTCAAAGTTGACAGAAAGTGGTAAACTTACTCTGACCGTACTCCACGTTTATTAATAAGGCTATCTAAGTTGACAGACAGGAACAAACAGTGGTAAAACTACTCCGATCTTACTCCAGGTTTATTAATAAGGAGGATAAGGTCTAAATAAATATAAAACGTGCTAGGAATCTAATTGTCATTTTTCTAAAATTACAATTGACTTTAAGTTTTAAACAATTCGCTCTGTATGAAACTATGTAGCTTCTTATAAAGAATTTCTAAAAAAAAAACAATTTAATGAAGGAAAGACCTTTAAAATTAGTTGGACCGCTTGCACATCAATTTGCGTAACCCGGGGTTTCCTAACATACAGTCTAAATCTACGGTTAAAAATTTAAATCAAGTAGGGCTTAATAGCTTAGTAAGTTGCTAAAGAATCTCCATTTAATTTCTAAGTAACACAATTATGTCTTTTAGGATACCAATCAACACAAAATCAGGTACATTTAGCACGGTAATGTCGCAAGGTACAGCCAGCACCATCATCGGTTTCAACCGTACATCCAACGCGACAATCATCGGAACCCCTCAATATGTCAACGTTACTTCCAAATCATTCCCAACCGGTAACATTCTACACAACGCCATCGTATCCCGGAACATAATAAACCGTACCAACCTAACCTCATCATCGATGTCATTTAACGTGACCACAGTCAAACCAGGGGTTCAGACTACGCCTAAAATATCAACGAACTCAGATTTCGACAGCATCTCTACAGCGAAAGATATGATTGACAACACGTGCAACTCATCAGTTATGTTGAAGAAGGTGCTAACTCTGGGTAGCAGTGGTACGAAATCCTTTATGATGCATAACACACAGAAAGTTCTGTCTACTGGTTTTGCGAATGGAGTAACTCCGCCTCCGAATGTCACTATAGTGAGTTCTGGGACAAGTGTTGGTATATTGAACAATAACATCGGCCATTCTTCGGGTAATATTGTTAATACATCTGGAACCCTGAGTGCTACTCACGCGACGCTGTCTGCTCTGCTGTCATCTGGTGAAAATGGATCTCCGAAGAAAAATTGAAATGTTGTGTCGATGTTTTCGTCCGTGCTGTTATCGTTGGTCGGTGCAGCCATTAAAGAAGATGGGCTGGAACTCGTTCTAATGCCGCTTTCATTCCTGTGTACCAATGATCTGGGATTGTTTAAATGAGTATGCTTACAACTTGGAATCTTATAAATTAGTCACTAATTAGGTCAGATAGTGGTCAAACGCTCGCCTGTCATGTTTAAAAAATGTTTCCTCGAAGATTCTGTATACGAATTCATTTTTGTGTGGAAAACTGTGCACATACGTGCAATAAGTAAGAGGTATAGAGTAAAGGTATGAAAGGACAATGACCAAAAATGTATGGCGGAAAAACCCAGCGTCGATTAGAAAAACACATATACTGGTTGATAGCCCTTTAATTACCAAGCAATAATATGAAATCAATGTCACGACATATAGTTACCACAAATGTCTACAGGTGCCTAAGTTAACTTGAGACTTTTTTTGAAAGAAAAAGTTCGTGCTCAGGTCTCAAGTTAAGTTAGGATTATAAAAAATGAAAATATATAAATATGAAATATTTTGCCAATTTAAAACCTAATCACATTTTTACCGTTACCTGCGACTTGGGAGGAAGCCGCAGGTAATCGTTCGTTGTCAATAGTATGAGTAAAAGAGGGACAGATAGTGCAAAACTGACATGACCAAAAATGTATGGCGGAAAAACCCAGCGTCGATTAAAAAAAAAACTATTTTACAGTGAAGGGCATTAAATGGACTACCTGTGAGTGAAGTTACTTTTTCGAAAAGTTATAACCATGACTTGTTTTGACAAGGTCATGTTTCGATATTAAAAAATGGTTTTTGGTTGAAATAATGATGTTTGTTTGGTCTTGATGGGTTGGTGTGTGTGTATGTATACACATGTGTATGTTACTATGTATGTATGGCTTTATTTATCACATCCTATTATTTAATAAAGAGAAATACGTTGCTATTGCCTAACTCATGAGCAGATTTTGATGTGCAAGATGTTTTTTGAAATATTTTGACCCCTCGAGAGTTATAGGAGGTCGCAGGTTTTTAAATTACCTATTCACTTATTGTATAAAAGGTATAGAAAAAGACAGATAATATAGATATAATTCCTCCCAAGTCGCAGGTAACGGTAAAAATGTGATTAGGTTTTAAATTGGTAAAATATTTCATATTTATATATTTTCATTTTTTATAAACCTAACTTAACTTGAGACCTGAGCACGAACTTTTTCTTTCAAAAAAAGTCTTAAGTTAACTTAGGCACCTGTAGACATTTGTGGTAATTAGATGTCGTGACATTGATTTCATATTATTGCTTGGTAATTAAAGGGCTATCAACCAGTATATGTGTTTTTCTAATCGACGCTGGGTTTTTTTTGGTCATTGTCCTTTCCGATTTAAAAAAATGGAAGTTGAATGGAAATGGAAATGAAATATTAAAATTACAATAGTTTGATTGATAATGTCCAATCATTGTTTTATTAGATTCGGATTTCTCGTTTTAAAACAAAATACTAATTTATAATGTGTTATAATAATGTAATTTCCTCGATTTACCTACTCCATACAAAACGGCCATTTCACCCTTTAAAACTTAATATATTGTTATGCACTGCATTTGTTTGTGTTGTTAAATTATTGTAATTTGTAGTATTCTGAACAAATCTTCGTTTGTAGGAATGATTACGTAGGTACCTGAAATGTAAGTTTGAGCATTTTAATTGAAAAGTCATCCCTTAGAAAACTTATGATCTCATTGCCTTATCTGTTTCTTGTTGATAAAAGATTTGTTATCTGAAATAAAAAACTAGATATATCCCAACAATATTAGTACCTAATAAGTATTGAAATATGTGTTTCAAACAAAATATTAATCACTAGTTGCACTTTGCGTAAGTCCCGTTCTCGTAGGAGTTTCAGGATTATCCCTATGACGTGTTATACCAAAACTGAATTGTCTATATTCCAAGTTTCATCGCAATCGGTCTAGTAGTTCTGATTTAAAAGTGTTGCGAACATGTTAAAAACTTTCCCATTTACATTGTAGGTCTTTACTATACCTAGTCAGTCGACTTTGTTTTTTTCTTTTATGTAGATATAGTAATTTATTTTCAAAAATTGATAGACAAAAGCTCTGTGATCCAATTATCTTAAACATTACAAACGGATTCGATTACAGTTCGATCCAAAAGCAGATCAAAATACACCCAAAATCGTAAGATGTTTCTAAATATAATCGGACTTTATTAGGACTAGTAAGTTACGGCAGTAAGTTACACCAGTCAGAAAAGATAGTCAGTTAGGATCATATGTTAGGTTAGTAAACAGAATTACGTTTTAAGAGAATTGACTACTGGTATTTTATCTAGTATTTCGCACCAAACTACATATACCTATCTTGCTTAGATAAAGAGTTGTGTCCTCCCGGGTCTATAGACAATTATATTCTTAGAATAGAAGCATTCGTTCTTATTGCAATTTCAAACTACAATATTAACTAAACTATTGATATAAATGTACTTAGTATTGTTATACTCCTATAATTTGTTAAAACAGTGGTTGTGATGTTTAATTGTGCATACGCTTGAGTATTTTATAAGAAAATAAATGTAGGGCACTTACCTAGTTTTAAAATGATAATTGATTAATTTTTGTGATATACCTAATTCTCATCTACCTCGTTTTGTTACTGTACAAATCTTAGCTATAATCCGTTTGTAAATTTAATAGGACAAACAGAGAGGACAAGCTGTCAATTTCCAAAAGTATTTTTTTCAATTGAATTGAATTTCAATTGAAAGGTTATTAAGAGGAAAGTCTACCTACTCTTTCTCCATACAAACGTAGTCGACTGTTTCGTCCCTGGATAAAGACGTTAGAGCAAATATTTTTATGCCATAAAACCTATAACTGCCATGATCATGCCTCTACGTTTTGCTTTTTTTTCATTTTCTAATTAGAATAGAAATAAAATTCATGAAAAATATGAAATGCAAAAAATTAAAACGTTATGGTCATGGTCATGGCTGATTTACGCCATGACCATGACCATAACGTTATACGCTATATCTGCCATGACCAGCCCCTCTAACTAGAATAGAAATAAAAATTAGAATATGAAAAAAAAAAATCAAAACGCATGGTCATAGCTGAGATAGGTTTAAAAAAACACATTAAATATTTTCTCAAACGTCTAATCCAGGGAGGAAACAGTCGACGTTGACGTTTGTAAAGTTTGTATGGAGAAAAGAGTCGGGAAGAGTTTCCTCTTACGTCATTGTTATTAGTGCAAATACATTCACTTATTCGATGTATTAAAATCACGTTTAAATTCTATGGAAAAAAATTCTTTGAAAAGTACTCCCGTTTGACTCTTATCAAATTGGGTACATGAAATTTGCAGACGGACTATAAATTAGTTTTAGATTAATTAAAATAGTGATGTTTATTGTTTGCAAAGTTGTTTAGTATGAATTGTTAAATGTAGTTAGTATATCTAGTTATTCTTGCCTAAACGTAGGTTAGTCTAATATTGGAAAATTTCTAAGTTATGGTCATTTGAAACTTACGGGCCGCGAATTTAGAGTTTTTTCTTAACAGTATTCAAGTTGAAGATAAAATTTAAGTAATTATGTTTGTAAAACGCCGCTCTAGTGTGCACATTTTTTCCAGTCGCATTTAAAATTATGCTTGATACATTTTAATGCACAGGTATTTTATGAAATCAATCCAATATTTTAATTTAACAAAACAAATTTCTGGAGCGACGTATGCTATAATATCTAGACATTTCATTTTGAACTTGGTCATTTATTGAAAAAACTGGATAAAATTCAAACTTCGCGTCTTAGTAGGTACAACGCCATGCCCTTAAAAATAGTGTCATGCACTTGTAAAAAACTATACTTAAAGATTATTGAGGTGAGTTATACACTACTTTTAATTGTGAAGTTGCATTGTAGTTGTTAAAATATAACTAATTCACCGGATGTTTATGTATGATCTCATAATTTCAAACCAGGTTTAGTCTTACGTTAAGAATAGTGTTATTGCTGCTTTTATTCGTTTGTTGAAGCTTAATGTTATGTTTTTATTATTTTCAATGCGGTTTTAGTAATCAGAAGCAACTTCCGTAAATTCCTAAATTTACTTATTTTCAAAGGAAATTTTGAAAATATGCTTAGCTTTATTGTTTTGATGCAATATTTTAAATTAGTATTTAGGCTTGTTTTGTAGCTTAGTTGATGCTTTAATTTTTTGTTATATTGTTTTTTCGACGCAGATATTCAGAAGCGACTTCTACGAATTAGTAGAAATATAAGTTAATTATGTTCTAGCTTGTCAATTTCGAAAAAGCTTAGCTTTATTGTTTTGATGCAATATTTGAAATTCGTATTTATTTTATGCTTGTTTTGAAGCTAAAACAATGCTTTTTGTTGCAATATGCTTTTGTGCAATTTTCAAAATGCGACTGTTTTTTTTATTTTATATTTAATTCTGTGATTTGCTTAGCTTATTTTGTCTAGTTAAGTTTTTTTTTCGTTAAGGCTGTGTTTTATTAATTAAGTTACTATACCATTATTTGTTTGCGACCAAAACTCCCACATTTTATAACTCTTATTTATGTTGTGCAAGCCTTCTTAACAAATAAACTGTTTTTCTTATGTTTTCGCGATGTTGGATTGCAATTAAAAACATTTTTCGGTTTTAATCGCGTTGTGTTTATTACTTTTAGTATTGTTTCTATGCCTTTCGAGACCTTTACATGTCTCTTCAGGATTGACGGATTTGAATGAGGAGGAGACTTGTAGAGACCAGATGCTAAAACTAATAAACACCACGCGATAAAAACCGAAAAATTAGTTAAATTTCAAACACACTGTTTTCCGAGGCATATTGGCATTTAAGTGGAGTTCTGGTCGTTTATTTTGAAAAAAAAAAGAGTGAGAAGAAGAGAGTGAATCCGGTTATAAACGATTCATTCCTTAGAATTTAAATCGTTGTGTCAAATAGTTTATAGATGAATTAAATAAAAGTACGAGTAACTTATTTTTTGAGTAAAACGTATCTACCTATTGTTCTATACTGCTCAAATCAGATCTTATAAGAAAGTTGGAAGATTGTCAAGAAACTACTATTTCATAACTTGTTAGAATTTTGCTGTTATTGCTTTTGTGCAAGACGTTGTTTTGTACTGTGACTGGTCGAACTATGTGCGACGTAATCAATGTTCTATTTACCAGAATATAACGCAAGCAAGTTTTGGCTAAAGTTTAAATTAGTCTGAATAAGTCTTGGACCCGATTCCCCGTCAAGATTTTTACTTGGACCCGATAATTTGTGTGACAAAAATAATTTTCTCGAGCTCCTCCGTGCTTTGTAAGGCACGTTAAGTAGTCGATAGCAGTCGTTAGGTCAATTTAGAGGCCTTAGGACGACCTGACAACTCTAACACCAGGTGAGCCACACCACTACACGAAAAGAAGAATAAGCAGAATCCCGCGGTTTTACCCTTGTAAGTCCCGACCCCGTGGAAGTTTCCAAAATCCCTTTCTTAGTGGATCCATACACACCACTAACACACTCTCGAAATTGAAAGTCCCTAAAGACCAGAGGTTTGGGCTCTGCGTTGATATAAGTCAGTCAGGAAATTGAATTTATATATATAAAAGACGTTCCCGTGGGAATTTCGGGATCAAAAATAGCCTATTTAACTCCCTGATAATGTAGCTTTCTATTGGTAAAAGAATTTTAAAAATCGGTCCAGTGGTTTCGGAGATTACCCCCAATATACATACAAACATACATACACGTTACCAACGTTACCTCTTTATAATATTAGTATAGATTAAATGTAATGTACTTAATGTAGGTATATCACAATCAATTGAATCACTAGGGTAGACATCGTATGATATTAATACTACCAACATCACTACAGATAGATAGAAAGACAGTTAAATAACTTTATTTGTAACACAAGACAAGAAAACAAAACAGAAATACATAAAGTAAAGACAAAGCTTAAAATGCAAGTTGCACAAATGGGCGGCCTTATCGCTGAAAGCGATTTCTCCAGGCAACCTTTGCCTGGAATAGATCTGTACCTGAACACTCTGGCATCGCACTTACAAAAGTTTATTTAAGTAACTAATTAACTGATCAAATGAGTATGCATTTGATGAGATTTATCGATACACTCTCGCGTTGGATTGCTGAACAAACACCTGAACGATCATTCGTCTCTGCTTCGTTACATTCAAATAGGATATTGGCGGCGCTGCGCTCAATCAGTTAGTGCTTTTCATTCCATTACTTTTATTGTCAAATTGGCTGTGTATTGGTTGGTACTATGTAAGATGTTGATTCACGATTCGTAGTTTTAAGAATATATGTAATGTTTAAATATACGATTTTGAACTACCACGGTTGTTTTCACTGCATAGTTTGTTAAATAACAGGGTATTTACCGAGTTTTTAGGTGTCTGCATACGTAACGTTTAACGGACGGGACGTGCCAATTTCTACATACAAAAATTCCGCCGGGGCGGGGCGACGATGGGGGAATGGCACGGGATTTTTGTATGTAGAAATTGACACGTCCTACGTGCACGTCCTTAATTTGTTTTTATAACGGAGCTCGATATTTCGCACGTAATTGCAACTGGCTTGGTCACGAGACTGGAGATTGTGGGTAGCTGATGAGGATGACAGTTAGGGCCGTCCGTATTGAACTACCTCTTTCCGGATGCGTCTGCTTCGAGTCGTTAATGGCAAATACCCCGTTATTTAATAATATTTTGTAAAATTTAAATGTACAGCAATTTAAAGATAATAATAATTATTTTTCAAGATTAACTACGTTATTGGTAAGGTTTAGTTTCCATGGTCAAAACCATGTAACGAGTAGACATCAAAACCTATACCTAATTAAAAATTAAATATATGGTACCGTAGCTATCGTGTCACCCTCGTATGGCTTCTGAACATAGAAACTTAAATGCTGCCAAAAAGTCAGATTAGATAAAAAAATACATTAGGTACTTCAATAAAAAAGAGTTCACGTATGAGTGATCAAACCTTATGAATACGATCGTATGATTACGATCAAAACCCTTATGAAAACAGTGAATGATTGAGATAACTGAATTGAAAATGTCCTATCTACTTATCTGCCTAATTCAAGTGTAACTATTTCTTACTAAACTTAAAATCAACTCAAGGGGACTACTCGAAGATTACCTACCTCTGCATACATTCTGAAAAGTAACACCTCGTTTTCACCTCTTTAAAATTATCCGATTCTTGTTTTTTTTGTGTAAAAAAATAACGGCTAAATGTTTCATTTTTTTCAATTCAAAAATGAATGTAAAAGTTACTGAAATTCCTCTTTTTTTTTAAAAGGAAAAAGAAAAGTAATAATTTCGATGTATAGAGTACACTTTGACTCGGTCTCTCTGTCGAGTAGTCCTCTTAAAATACTCAAAATAGTACTAGGTATAAAAGTAATTAGTTGATATTTAAATCAATGTTAGGTACCTAATCAATGTATGAAGAGTAGTTTCAAAGACCTATGTAGTTGTTCTACGACATTATACTGTGATTTTAATAAATAAGCACATTCTATTTTGGCCTCCAAACTATGGAAATTTAGATAATAGTCGGGTTTTCATTTAATGTATTTCATAAAGTAATTACTAGCTTTTTAACCTGGTACCTACTTATGATTTGAGGATCACTTTGCCTAGCTCTCTTGTATAATCGGGTAAAGCAACACCTAGTGCAGTAATTACTTGGACGGGTGACCGATAATTTGTGTGACAAAAAAAAAAAACATTTTTTCGAGCTCCTTACTTCGGAAGGCACGTTAGGCAGTTGGTCTCGGTTGTTATCTTCGAAAGCAGTCAAATTAGAAGTCTTAGGGCAATCTGAAACTCTTAACACTAGGTGAGCCACACCGCTACACGAAAATAAGATGATTTTACAATACACTGGTGTTAATATTTGCAAGTCATAGAAATCGATCTCCCTCGCAGAGGAAGAGATGAACGCCATCAAACTTCATAACAAAATATTTTTGAAATAAAGTCGATGCGTTATATTTATATGTAAAGATGACTTTAGTTTGTGTGTTTATCTCGTAAAAACAACTGAACTGATTGCAATCAAACTTGGCATGTAGGAAGAATGTATAAAAAACCGGCCAAGTGCGAGTCGGACTCGCGCACGAAGGGTTCCGTACCATTATTTATACAACAGATTTTGTTTTGAAAGGTAAATTGCGGTTTACGATTTATGACGTTTTAAAAAAACTACTTACTAGATCTCGTTCAAACCAATTTTCGTTGGAAATTTGCATAGTAATGTACATCATATACTTTTTTAAGTTTTATCATTCCATTATTTTAGAAGTTACAGGGGGGGGGGGACCAACATTTTACCACTTTGGAAGTGTCTCTCGCGCAAACTATTCAGTTTAGAAAAAAAAAATAGAAACCTTTTGAAAGGCCTATCCATAGATACCCCACATGTATAGGGTTGACGAAAAATCATTTTTTGAGTTTCAGTTCTTAGTATGGGGAACCCCATTTTTTTTTACTTTTTATATTTTTGTGAGAAAATCTTAATGCTGTCACAAAATACATCTACTTACCAAGTTTCAACAGTATAGCTCTTATAGTTTCGGAGAAAAGTGGCTGTGACATACGGACGGACGGACAGACAGACAGACATGACGAATCTATAAGGGTTCCGTTTTTTGCCATTTGGCTACGGAACCCTAAAAAATAGCCACAACCGAATTAATTAAACTCAATTAGCATTTATAGATCGCATCATCAATAATCATCAAAAGATCAAATGGCAGTTATAGATCGCGTTGTGTCATCTCGGCCGGTGTAACCCGTTTGCCGAAACGTCAAGGTGATGAAAAACATAGTGGTCTGTAACAAGAGCTAGACCCGAAGTTTTAAATTTAATATGGACAGAAATCGTGTAAGTTTAAAAAGTGTCCTCTTTTTTTTTAAATGGGTTAAAAATAGATTATTCTTCGGGTTTCGCGATGCTAATATAAAATTGTAATTGAACTCGTTTTTCGGTTTCAATTTTTTTTTTAAGTTTAAATTACCAATAGTCATAGATGAAATGTTGGTCGTAAGAAAGATTTATTGTAAAACCACAATACAATACCATCTTGTAATCAATCTTGTTGGCCTGCGTATAAAACCGAGGGACATTGTTAGTAAATCTATTACCTCCCTACTATTCGTTAATACCCTACTTATAATAATACGACTCAACCAAACGGCAACTAAGCTGTCATTAAAGAAATTAGTGGCATTTAACCGAATTACACAGGTTCGTTGTTGGGCTACTTACTGTTTTAAAATTATATTTGGTATCCGCTGTAAAGGTTAAAGTTAAGTAGAAACAAAGCTTGTGGTCTACTTACTAACGAAGAATGTAATAAAAAAACACATCAAAACTTGCCTTTCTTCGGTCGGGTTAAAGGGTAAAGAAGTATTAGTAAGGTTATTTTTAACTGACTTCTCAAAAATAGAAGTAAGCCGCATTCGGTTATTTGGGTCGTCGGTTAAAAATTAATAGATGAGTAGTAGGTTTTTTTTTTCACGAATGGTGGTTCGTGTGAACACCGCCATTTGTTAAAACCATTATAGCTGTCGCCAAAAAACACGAACCGTAAATACTAAAAAGTTCCCAAAACTTTTATTGCCTTAGAATCGCTAAGAAAAGTACCTATGCACTAAATGAAAACCTGATTAGGCACCTACAACTTTTTGTCACGAAAATTCAACAAATATTCTTTGTATAAATATTTGTAGCAACATCAAAATTAGATTAAGAACAGCCTATATTGTGACAAATGTTCGAATTGTGATTTCAATACTTAAATAACTTATTGTATTGTTAACGTATTTATTACCTTACGTTGGTCTTTTCACGTGGTCTTGTAAAATTCTAATAAAATAAAAATACGTGATTTTACATGTTACTCTTTCATTAATGAAGTCTATTGGTTTTGAAACATCCTAATGAAATTAATCAAATCGTTAGAAGCGTTTCTGCTAATTATCTTAGAACGTATAAAACTGTTAATTCAAAGAAGTTTTCTGCCGCACCGAAACAGTTTTATTGCAACGGAATGAAGCGCTATCTATTGTAAACAGTAATAAAATATAGCGTCATAAAAAGGAAAGTTAGGGGGTTTTATAACAGGATATGTGGGTACTGCGTAGGCCGCGTGGCGTGGCTCGGTGGCGTAGAGTCATTTCGTAGCTCAGCGCTACGCGCTACCTACTGAACGCATTGACGTCACGGTTCGTGCCTCTATTTCTCCGAGTATATTTCGCAATATCACTGCTCTCATTGCCACTTAGCATTATTATTTTATTATCTTCTTCGTATTATTGAAAGTCAGATCATGTCGCTACGCTCAGTGTTACGTATATATGATTATTTTGGTGTAGACATTGCATCATTTATATGATGAATTGACTCTGTCTAAGTAGGCTTATCATTTTTGTTACTAAAGAGTTAACGGTATTATTTTTTG